>VDFB02373365.1:136381610-136392964 GCA_007258455.2 Sequoia sempervirens | reverse complement strand
GATGTTTATAAAAAAACATCATTTTATGCAAAATGATCATGGGATCAATAGTCTAAAAAGAGCGATCAATAAGTAAATTTCAATTGGATTATATAGAATAATAATTAAATTTTTTTAAAGTACCTGAGACCTTCTCTATCTTTATGGGAATGAAATCCTTGGTCACCACAAGTGTGACCGACAATGTTCCCGTACTAGTAATACGGGAAGATCCAGGAAATGTTGCTAAAACATCACCACTACTAGTGGCCTCTACATCCCCAGGTACATGTCCTGATGCATGTTCTAGTATGTGTTCGCTGCCAGAGGGTGCATTAACGAATGCCTGCATGGTATGTGTTGCCAAAATTTTAGATGAAAATATAGGAACGGATGATGGGGTTAGATGATGTGATGTATGTGTAGGAAGATCAGGATGAACACTTGTACCAACCCTTACTCCTCGGGCAACACTTGCAGTACCCTGATCATGGCCAAGAGCATCATGAGGAGGAAAATAACCCTATAAAAATAACACATATTTTAGTTCATGACATAAAATAGTACAAAATATAAAACCATGAATGAACTTATGTTATAATTAAAGACCTCGTGACAACTTACTTGCAAGTTTTGTAATCTCTCAGTCAATACTTTAACCCTCTCTCTTATCTCATCTATTTGAGGCACTATGAACATCAACTTAACCATTTCTTCATTGCATTTTTTTTGGAGCTTCTTTATTGTATCGAGAGGGTTTGCTGAATAAGCGATGTCATCATCACAAAATAATGATTGCACCTCACTATGGATGCTCTCCTCTACTGCTGGTGCCTTTTCATGATCAATCGACTACAACAAGAATATTAAAAATATTATCGAAATTAACCCAAAAAACTTATGAAAAAAACATAATAATAAAAAATTTTGCTCGTATCTAATTTGTACAATTACAATGAGGTAAACCTGTCGGGTAGAAGCGCCTGAAGATACATCGTGATCTATGCTCTGGGCCAGTGCCTTCTCGTATGATCAATGTCCCCCTCTGACAAAAATTAAATATAAAAAAACATTACTGAAATGAAACCAATAGACTTATGAAAAAAAACATAAGAATAAAATGGTATATTGGAGTCATTAATTAGAGGTTGGGTAAAATGGTACATAGTACTTACCACCCCCATAGTAATTGTGTTTGTAACTAAGCGATTCAAATTGTAATCGATTAGCAACTCTTCCCCTGCAGTTATTGATTTTATTGCACATACGAATACACGGTTTCCCTCGCACGCCTCGAATATGCAATTGGGTTGCTTATTTGTTGACCCAAGTCGTACTATTTATAAACCCTACAATATTCCCTGATGCTTTTGGCCTTCCGTCAATGTACATAGCCACTCCTTTATTTTGATCCTTATCTTTTAGTTGTATATAATTTGCTGACAATGCATACCTATGCATACTTTGTGTATATCGAACCAGTTGCATCCAATCTTTCTAATTGTAATAGGGTCCAACATACTCCATCAATTCAATAACTTTGTCGTAACAGACCTTTATGTCATCCATGCAAAATAGGCCCAAACCATGTAATGACCATGGTGTTATGCGATATATCCTCTCATTGACACAAAAATCAATGTTTATTGGAGGAAGTTCCTTGGGTACCCATTGTTTCCATAGATGTTTGTACCTCAAGGGTACCTCGACGTCGCCTATGCTCTCATCATCATAAGAACATGACCCCCCTTCAGCAAGAAAAAATTCCATGCGTTTATGGAATTTTCTTCTAATATTTTGACCTCTAGTTGATCTCCCTCTTTAGACATACTACATGTCTCGCTTTCCTCTTCTCTTCCCTGAATTTCCCCAAAGAAGACAGATCTGAAAAATACCTATTTGGTGGTACCTGCACTCATAAGGATGTTGGATGAAGTTCTTTCATGGTGATGTGATACCAAGGTGACATTATGATTAATCTATCATTTCATCTCTAGAATTTCATAGGTTATAAAGTAATCAAGTCTTGATAGATTGCAAGCTATTGTTACTACCGTCCAAATGTGTCCATCACAAATCAAATCTACTTAACATTTTAACTCCCAAACTTTATAACAAGTGTTAAATGTGACTATGGTCCACCAGTTACACAACCAAGGCCTCAAATGTATTCTTTAATTGTAATCAAAGGACTTTTTCTCTTCATTCAAGTAAATAAACTTGAAGGGAAACACCACCAAGTGGTTTATTGGACACCTACATTGCTAAAAATAGCAGAAAATTTGCATTTAATTTCCATATGTCTAAGTGGTTAATGGGGAGGGAGTGTGTACTGGGCCTGGTTAAGTCATCATAAGTTTACGCTTTGGCAATAATTTTTTTTAAAGTCATATTAAATCTTCCTATGTCTAATTGCTAGGAGATTTTTGGTATGTTTTAAGGTAGGATGATTGATGAAAGAGCCCAAAGACTAGCCTTTCTCCATGGTATCCAGGTACACATAGCAATGGTCTTCTCTTATACGGTTGGACATGATTTAAAGAACTTAGCTAGGAATTATTCATTTAACCTAAGGTTTTCTCATAATGCCATCATTGGAAAAGTATGATCAAATTCTTCTATTATGAAGAATTGGTCTATGTGCCTCTAGTAATCACTATAAATGTTTGTAAGGATAGAATGACTAATTGCATTAGGTAGGAGAGAATCAACTTTGAGTTCTTCAAAGATTATATTCCTCTATTCATAAAATCAGATCTCCCATACATGTTTTGTTGAAACCTAGGCTTGAACCTCTCATTTCACATGCTTTTCTTCACAAAACTATTGAGGACAACAGCTATACCTTCTTTGTTTCTCATCCTATGCCCTATTCATGCATCCTACAATTACAACAAGATCCATGGGGCCTCTTACACAAGCTACAGTAATCACAAAAATTGTAAGAGCCACTTTATATCATGTTTGGACTACAAAAAAAAAAAAATAAGGTAACTCAGATTATGATTTGTTGGTGAGCTGTATGGACAAAATCATTAGCACCAGCTCATTCTTGGAGTCTTTTGAAAGAGAAACAAATCAGGTGGCAGTTAAGTACAAACCTTATAGTGTCAAGGTGAATGAGGTGATCAATTTTGATTAGCTAACTAATGAAGAGTACTAGAAATGGTTAAATGTATATTTAACTGAGGAAGAGTTAAAAGGAGTAGGCTGCTAACGGTTGACAAATCAGCTATTGCAGTTACAATAGATTCCAGTTTTGTCTTTTGGTGACAGTCTAGGCACAAAATTCTTAAAGTTTTTTGTTGCTGCATCATCCATTCTTAGCGGGCACAATGAACAAGAAAATTCTCTGGGGAGATTGTTGTTGTAACAAATTTTTGGAATATCAAAAGGTGGTCCAATTGGCTGGTGACACGTGTGCTTTCTGGCCTGATGCTTTTTTCTCCTCCTTTTTCTATAAGAAGGATTTCAAGGCCAGAAGTACGGGTTAGCAAGTTAGATATTTTTGGTCGAGTCTAGATGAAGTTGCAGAGTAAATTGTAAAGTCTGATGGTTCTAGGGAAAATGAAATTTAGGTTTTGAGTCATTTTGTAGTAGGTTTTGAATTCATGGGGATTTGATGTTTATAACAGTACTAGAATTTGAATTGATATGATTAATTCAAACTCATTCAGGAATATTAGTGAGATCAGGGAGGGGAGAAAACTAAACTCCTTCAAAATAGGGGCAATTGTGGGTTTGTTGGTTTTCTTTGTATATTTTGGAAATATATTCCTCAATCTCACAGGCTGAAACCTCTAAGAGAGGCAAGTCAGTGTGACATGCTTTGGGTCTGGCCGACTAGCAGCTTTGGATCTTGTTGTTTGTACAGGTCATCGAGACAATGTTTAAGTAATGCAGAAGGAGCTTATCGCTGTGACTTATGACAGCCATTGTAACCCTATGCCGAGTGGAGATCTCTGGCTGACAGGCCATTCATATCGTATATTGGGGAAACCTTTGGCTGAAAGGCTTACTTTGGTGTGAAGTCCCAATGATAGCTAAAGTCTGGCCAACAGGGTGTTACACATGTGGTCATCAGAGTAACTTATGATGTTTCGGTATGAGGTCTTACCGATAGGAATGTCTCGCCGATAGTATTCGCTCGGTGTCTTCGGGGTAACATGGAGGTTTCACTATGAACTCCTGGTGATGTTGGTTTGTCTCATTAACAGTATTCACTCGGAGTAACATCCGGTGACTCGGTAAGAAGTCTTACCGATGTGTGATGTCTTGGGGAATGGTTTTACATTGGAGTCGTCAGGATAACGAAAGGAGCTCAGTGTGATGTCTTGGCGAAAAACGATTGTCTTGCCGATGAGAACACTCATGTCTATGTGACTTAATGAGCTTTGATATGACATCTCACTGATAGCGATGAGTCTTGGCGATAGCGATACATATGAAGTACTTCGGTATGAGGTCTTGGCTACACAAGGAAGTCTTAGCGATAGTCTTTTGGAATCGGTATGACATCTTGCCGATAGGATGAACTCTTGGTGATATCGAATGTTGGTTGTGTGGCATCGGGGAGACATGGTTAGTGTCTCACCGACATGCCAACACAGGTTGAATCCTTTTGACCGAGTGAAGACTATCCTATGTGGCTTGTAGTCAACCAATCAGAGAAGCCGAATGGGAACCGTTGGAAGACAGTTCATTGTGGCAGTTCTGTGAGGAAGCTCGACAGACAGGGGCGACATGGATATACTCAGTGATCACAGATTGTAAATGGTTCAATGGATCGACGGATTGTTGTGTGGTTGTATGATCAGTGGATGAATTCTATTCTATGAAGACTATAGTGTGAATGTTCTATAACAAGGTTGTTCATGGTGAATGTTGATGTAAACTGACATCAAAAAGATAAGTCAGAACTCTGTTTGTAATCTTTATTACTGTAATACAAAGTGACTTCTCTTGGTGTGGTGGGTTTTTCTCCCGTAAGGGTTTTCCCATGTATATCTGGTGTTCATATGTGTTTGTCAAATACTCTATTTTTGTTATCTCTTTCATGTGTATCTTATTTGGACTGTAATTGTAAAATTTAAAAGGTATCTTTGCATTCTTCCCTAAGGTTTTGACGTTAGGAGACTTGCTTCCACATCTAGCTTTCCTTGCAAGTGGTATCAGAGCCTGACCAGTTGTGTTATCCTTGTGGGTACTTTGGGTTTTTTGTGTCAATTTCTGTTTAGTGGGAGTCTTGTAGAAGTTTGTCAATTTCTAATTACAGATTGAGATGGCAAGCACATCAGGAAAGATTGAAATAGAGAAGTTCAATGGCAGCAATTTTGAGTTGTGGAAACTTAAGATGGAAGATCTACTAGTTGATCGTGATCTTTGGATTGTTGTGTCTGGAGTGAAGCCTATAGGCATGAAGCAAGAAGATTGGGACCTTGCAGATAGAAAGTCTAAGGGGCTGATAAGGCTCTATTTGGCAGACTCCGTTCTTCTCAATGTGCATGGAGAGAAGACTGTGTCTTCCTTATGGAAGAGACTAGCATCTATTTATCGGGGAAGTCCTTGGTGAATAAACTATTCCTAAGGAAGAAGTTGTACACTTTGAGAATGCAAGAAGGAGGGTCTATAGCTGATCATTTGAACGCATTCAACATGCTGATTGCACAGTTAACATCTGTTGGTGTGAAGATTGATGAAGAGGATCATGTATGTTGATATTGTGTTCTTTTCCAAATTCATGGGATCACCTGGTGATGGCTATTGGGAGTACAACATCTAGTTTCAAGATGGAAGATGTTGTTGCTTCTTTGATATCAGAAGAAATGTGAAGAAAATCTTTTGAGATGGCGAAGGAGGCTCTTGCTATTAGAGGAAGATCGAAAGAGAAAGGAAAGAAGAAGGATAAGAAATCTAAATCGAAATCAGAGGGGAGATCAAAGTCTCCTAGAAAGAAGTCCAAGGTGAAGTGTTGGAACTGTGGGCAACCTGGTCATGTCTGAAAGGATTATAAAGAGGAGAAGAAGAAGAAGTATTCTTCCGACAATGATTCTTCTCATAGTGATGCAGATGCCTTCATTGCAGCCTTGGCTACGCAGGCATCAGATGATCTCTGGATGATTGATTCGGAGCATCTTTCCACATGAAATATCATAGAGACTAGTTTACAGTATGAAGAATCTGATGGTGGAAAGGTGTACTTGGCAAGTGATTCAACTTTGGAAATTGTTGGTCGTGGAAGAGTCAGAATTCAATTCCCTGATGGAAGAGTGAAGGGAATTAATGATGTAATGCATATACCAGGTCTGGCTCGAAACTTACTTTCTATTAGTAAGTTGAATGATATTGGAGTGCAAGTCACGTTCTCTAGAAATGGCTGCAAGATGACTAGAGGCTCAATGGTGCTAGCGAGGGGTGCTCATACCTTGTACAAGCTGGATGCACATGTTGTTCAATGCAACAATGTCTCTGTAAAGTCATAGAAAGCTATTCATAGAGAAAAAGAGGGAAATGTTCCTAATTGTGTAAACTCTATGGAAGTTAAACTTCTAGCAGAAAAGACTATGCTCTAGCATCATAGGCTAGGCCACATTGGAGAGAAAGGTTTAAAAACCTTAAAGAATAAAAACCTGGTTGAGGGGCTTGAAGATTGTAACCTTGAATTTGAATTCTGTGAACATTGTATATATGGCAAACAACACCGTGTTTCATTTTATTCCAGTCCTCATAAATCTTTTGGTTTGCTAGATTATATTCATTCTGATGTATTTGGTACAGTGAATGTTCCTTCTTTGTCTAAGTCAAGGTACTATGTATCGTTCATTGATGATTATTCGAGAAGAACATTTGTTTATTTTTTGAAAAGTAAATCAAAAGTGTTCAATCGGTTTAAGGAATTTAAGAACCTTGTAGAAAATCAGACTGGAAGAAAGATTAAATTCTTAAGGACTGATAATGGCGATGAATTTTGTTCTAATGATTTTGAGAGGTATTGTAAATACCATGAGATTAAAAGACATAAGACTACACCTTATACTCCATAGCAAAATGGAGTTGCAGAAAGGTTTAATAGGACAGTGATGGAGAGAGCATGAAGTATGCTGAGTAGTGCTGGCTTGGAGGAGAAGTTCTGGGCTGAGGCTGTTGCTACTGCATGTTACTTGATAAATCATTCTCCAAATTCTGCTCTTGTTGAGAAAACACCTTTGGAAGCGTGGTCTGGTAAGAAGCCCTCTTTAAGACATATTCATGTTTTTAGCTGTGAAGCATATGCTCATGTGTCGTATGAGAAAAGATCTAAGTTGGAGAACAAGGTTGTTAAATGTATTTTTATTGGTTATAGTGTTGGCATAAAAGGATAAAAGCTTTGGAATCCTGATACAGAGAAGGTTGTATACAACATAAGTGTAATCTTTTGTGAGCTAAAGCTTTCTACCTTGAATCTGCAGTCAGAGACAAAGTCAAAAAATAATAAGGATGTAGTTGAAATTCCTCCGACACCAGATAAAGAGGAATTGAAAATTCAAAATGTACCTAAAACTAAGGATAGCTCAAGTAGTTCTGAAGAAGAAGAAGAACCTCAGCCTCAGCAAGTGAGGAGGTCAACTCATGAAAGAAAGCAACTTGATAGGTATGGGTTTTCTTTGATAGATTCTACTTGTGCCTATGCTTTAATTTCTAGCATTGATGAGCCTAGGACTGTGAAAGAGGCATTTAGAATGTCTGATTCAGACTCTTGGTTGGAAGCCATGAATGAAGAAAAGGCATCATTAGAAAAGAATG
The DNA here is from genome assembly GCA_007258455.2 of Sequoia sempervirens. NCBI lineage: Eukaryota > Viridiplantae > Streptophyta > Pinopsida > Cupressales > Cupressaceae > Sequoia > Sequoia sempervirens. The sequence continues at coordinate 136,385,203 of VDFB02373365.1, read as the reverse complement.
ACACTTGGAGTTTGGTGCCCTTGCCTAAAGGCAGAAAAGTTGTTGGCTGAAAATGGGTATTTAAAAAGAAGATTGGTTTGGATGGCAGTGTGGAAAAATATAAGGTGAGGTTGGTTGCGAAGAGTTATTCCCAGGTAGAAGGAATTGATTATGGGGAAATTTTTTCTCCTGTAGCTAAGCTGACATCTATCAGATTTCTTTTGTCACTTGCAGCAGCGTATGAATTAGAGGTTGAATAGATGGATGTGAAGACAACATTTCTTCATGGTGATCTTGAAGAAGAGATTTACATGTCCCATCATGAGCGCTTTGTGGAGAAAGGTAAAGAGAAACTGGTTTGCAAGTTAAAAAAGTCTCTGTATGGGTTAAAGCAATCACCTAGAATGTGGTGCCAAAAATTTGATACTTTTGTATTGTCTTTGGGATTTGTAAGATCAAAATATGATCATTGTGTCTATTACAAAGCTGAAAATGATCAAGTTCTTATTATTGCTCTCTATGTTGATGATATGTTGTTCATAGGCAATAGTAAGTTGATGATTTCTGATCTTAAGTCTTAGTTGTCTGCTAAGTTCGAAATGAAAAATCTTGGTGCAGAAAGGTATATTCTGGGGATGGAGATAACCAGGGACAGGAATAGTAGAAAACTTTGCGTCATTCAGAGTAAGTATATCAAGACTGTTCTAGAGAGATTTTGCATGAATGATTGCAAGTAGCTAGTTGTTCCAGTCTTGCAGGGAACAAAGCTATCTGTTGAAGACTGTCCAAAATCTCCTACTGAGATGGTGGACATGACCAATGTACCCTCTGCTAGTGCGGTTGGTAGTCTTATGTATGTAATGGTCTGTACAAGGCCAGACATTGCTCAAGCAGTGGGAGTTCTTAGTCGGTTTATGGCTAATCCTGGAAGGACACATTGGGATGCTGTAAAGAGATTTTTCAGATATTTGAAAGGCACTTCAGATTTTTCTTTGTGTTACCATGGGAACTTGGGTGAATCACAGAGGACTCTCAGCATTCGAGGTTATGTGGATTCTGATTGGGCAGGGGACATTGACAGCAAGAGGTCCACCAGTGGATATACTTTCATGTTGAATGGTGGTGCAATGAGTTGGATGAGTAAGCGGCAGGTTGTAGTCGCTTTGTCCACTACAAAGACTGAATACATGGCAGTTACACATGCTTGTAAAGAAGCAATTTGGTTAAAATGTTTGTGTTCTAATATTGGTTTTGATGCAAGGCAAATAACTATTTTTTGTGACAGTCAGAGTGCAATTTGTCTGGCAAAGAATCCTACTTTCCATGCCAAGACGAAACATATAGATGTACAGTACCACTTTGTACGAGATATGGTGGAGGATGGAAAGGTCAGTTTGGAAAAAGTTGATACTATGGAGAATGTTGCAGATGCATTGATGAAGCCAGTGAGCACATACAAGTTCAAGTGGTGTGCCAGTTCAATGGGCCTTAGTGCCCATGATTTCCAGTAGTTTTGTTGTTCTCTAGAGGTGCCTGTGTGATCTTCGTCAAGTGGGAGATTGTTGGAAATATATGCCTCAATCTCACAGGCTGAAACCTCTAAGAGAGGCAAGTCGGTGTGACATGCTTTGGGTCTGGCTGACTAGTAGCTTTGGATCTTGTTGTTTATATAGGTCGCTGAGACAATGTTTAAGTCATGCCGAAGGAGCTTATCTCTGTGACTTATGACAGTCGTTGTAACCCTATGCCGAGTGGAGATCTTTGGCCGACAGGCCATTCATATCATATATCGGGGAGAACTTTGGCCAAAAGGCTTACTTCGATGTGAAGTCCCAGCGATAGCTAAAGTCTTGCCGACAGGGTGTTACACATGTGGTCATCGGAGTAACTTATGATGTTTCGGTATGAGGTCTTACTGATAGGAATGTCTCACCAATAGTATTCGCTTGGTGTCTTCGGGGTAACATGGAGGTTTTGCTATGAACTCCTGGCGACGTTGGTTTGTCTCACCGATAGTATTCACTCGAAGTAACATGCGGTGACTCGATAAGAAGTCTTACCGATGTGTGATGTCTTGATGAATGGTTTTACACTGGATTCGTCGGGATAATGAAAGGAGCTCAATGTGATGTCTTGGTGAAAGATGATTGTCTTTCCCATGAGAACACTCATGTCTATGTGACTTATGGAGCTTTGATATGACGTCTCACCGATAGCGATGAGTCTTGGCGATAGCGATACATATGAAGTACTTCGGTATGAGGTATTGGTGATACGAGGAAGTCTTAGAGATAGTCTTCTGGACTCAGTATTACATCTTGCCGATAGGATGAACTCTTGGTGATATCGAATGGTAGCTGTGTGGCATTGGGGAGACATAGTTAGTGTCTCATTGACATGCTAACACAGGTTGAAGCCTTTTGACCGAGTGAAGACTATCCTATGTGGCTTGTAGTCGACCAATCAAAGAAGCCGAATGGGAACCGTTGGAAGATAGTTCATTGTGGCAGTTCTGTGAGGAAGCTCGACAGACAAGGGTGACATTGATATACTCAGTGATCGCAGATTGTAAATGGTTCAATGGATCGACAGATTGTTGTGTGGTTGTATTATCAGTGGATGAATTCTATTATGTAAAGACTGTAGCATGAATGTTCTGTAACAAGGTTGTTCATGGTGAATGCTACTGTAAACTAACATCAGAAAGATAAGTTAGAACTCTGTTTATAATCTTTATTACTGTAATACAAAGTGACTTCTCTTGGTGTGGTGGGTTTTTCTCCCGTAAGGTTTTTCCCATGTATATCTGGTGTTCATATGTGTTTGTCAAATACTCTGTTTCTATTATCTCTTTCATGTGCATCTTATTTGGACTGTAATTATAAAATTTAAAAGGTATCTCTGCATTATTCCCTGAGGTTTTGACGTTAGGAGAGTTGCTTCCGCATCTAGCTTTCCTTACAGTATACTATATACTTAGTTCCTCTAGGAAAAATAAGTAACTTTAGATAATTTTCTTAGTTGTGTATCCTAACTAATATAGAGTAAGCTTTTACATTTTAATTGACTACTACATAATAGTTTATGTGTTGAAAGAATTGTTTCCATTGTTTGTAGTTTTTACATTGGAATACAAAACATATTTAATTTCATGCCAATATACTTCTTTCATAAAGATATTTGTTTGAAATAAGTGCTTAATAACCCATCTAATCAAATCATAATTAACCTATCAAAAATGCAATAGGAATTTTCTAAAGAAAAGAACACTTGACCCAATGATAAGTGTATGGCCTTCAAAGAAAGGAGTGATCCAACTTAGCAATAACAACTACCTGATTTAGACCTAGGTATGTGCAGGATCATGATGGGCCAAAAAGTGGCAACATGAAAAAAGTAGCATTTTGAACTCGCCAAAAAACATGAAAATCCCGAGTTGACTTTTTTTTGGGTTGGCTATCATTACATTCCCAAGCCAAAGTACTACAAATTGGATATCCAATTCGTGTCTAATATCTAATTTGAAAAACATTTTAAAATGTAATATTTTGGTGCTATAAATCAGATATCCGATTTTTGCACACATATACCCAAGAGTAATTAGGAGGTCGAGG
>VDFB02373365.1:135895134-136380093 GCA_007258455.2 Sequoia sempervirens | reverse complement strand
CCCCAATAGTTGAACCAAAAAAATATCATTTGTTGCTTGTAGAATATGATACTTTTATTTAAATCAAAATTAATATACAACCTAAGTGGACCAAATACTTATTAATAACCATAAATCTTTGATATCTCTACCTTTTATATTCAACACATATGAACTAATAGTTGAACACAAAAAATCTATTTGTTGTTATAAAAACAACACATAATGATTTAAAATACAACTTATATTGAACAAAAATGGACCAATAGTTGAACACTAAAACTTTTTGAAAATCCTTCACATTTAATGGGAAAATACATGTTATTTATTATGCTCACCTTTTATATTTGTGATAGAACAAACTATTAATATAAAATTATCCAATGCTTGTACTAATGGAATTTCAAATTTTGTTCCTAATGTTTCACTCATGCCCTGCCTTATGTCACTAGTCTTTCATGGTGTTGGAAAATTTCTTAGGGCTGGGTTTTAGCTTTGTCTTCATCTTAAACCCTTGTGTTTACCTAATGCCTTGGTCGGGATCTATTTCGTCGTTACCTTTTTTGAAGGGTTTTAAAAACATCTTATTCCCCATCGTTCTGTCTAGGCCTGGTCCCTTTGGTCTTAATATTTTATTTCCTCTGCGGGTTTTATTTTCCTAAGTCCTGGTTGGCCCTGTGCTGAACAGTTTAAAAAAAAATTATGTCGTTGTTTTCCATCAGCCTAGTAATGTCCCCTTGCCCTTTAATGAATGTTTTATTTTTCAGAAGGATGAAATTTGCGCTGGCGTCGATCAAAATGCCTTCAAGATCAACGGTTGCCCACCATCTTGTGATCGAGAATTGTAGGATGGTGATATCGCGGGTGAGTGACACATGTCTCATCTGGGGGATCAAATTTGCACGACTGTTCATCAACTATCCTTTGATCTGAACCGTTCCCCGCCATCTCGCGATGGTGCTATGGTTGATTGTGAAATCATGGGCGGGTGCCACATGGACTGTACAAGGTGGGGCCCAAGGAATTTTTTGTGCGATATATTTTAAATGTTTCATTGCTTCCAAAGCAAAACATTTAAAATGAAATATTTGACTGTTGATCAAAATGCCTTCAAGATCAACGGTTGTCCACCATCCCGTGATCGGGAATTGTAGGATGGCGATATCGCGGGTGGGTGACACATGTCCCATTTGGGGGATCAAATTTGCGCAATTGTTCATCAATTGTCCTTTGATATGAGTCGTTCCCCACCATCCCACGATGGTGCTTTGGTTGATTGTGAAATCACAGGTGGGTGCCATGTGGACTGTACAAGGTGGGGCCCAAAGAAATTTTTGTGCGATATATTTTAAATGTTTCATTACTTCCAAAGAAAATCATTTAAAATGAAATATTTGACAAGGTCGGGGGGAAATTCATTAAAAATGAGCAAAAGCGGGGAAATTCATTAAAAATGAGCAAAAGCAGAGAAATTAGGGCAACTAGTCAAGTCAGAAGTAGGCTATGCAGCATACAAAATGGTATGCCCATCCATGGCCTGCCAACAACCTGCCTTCCGTGCAAAAAATAACCTAATTCATAACCCTCACATTTTTTATTTTCGAGCCAACATACAGCGGTTAAACTTTTATATATGTTTTGTTTAATATATTTAAAAAATATTTTATAAATTATTTATAAAATATTTATAATATAAAATATTTTTTTAATATATTAAACAAATATATATAAACTCTTTAATATTTTTTATTAGTGATTTTAATGGTATATTAAAAAAAAATCATATTTTGATAGTTGAATACATTCAAAATATTTCTAATATATTTCTAATTTAAAAAATATATTATTTAATTTTTTAAATATATATGTTTTTTTTAAAAATATATTTTTATTTTTTAAAAAGTATATTATACATACAAAATTACATAATCAATAATAGATAATAGATTTTGGTGAATATATCTAGGCATGTTAATATATGCTTGAAAAACTAATTTTAATTAAAAAACTTACTAACATCATTAAAAGATAAGTTTATAATTATAAAAATTTAACATTAGAATTATTTAACATTTGAAATAGCAAATTTAAATATTATATTATAATAGTTTATAATTTACTTATATAGTATTTTGATAATAGAAACAATTTTGATTGATTTAATATTTTCTAAGTTCATTATTGAATTTAAATCTTATAAATATAATTATATATCTTTAATCAATATTATAATTTAAAAATAATAATGAATATTGAACATCTTAGATTTTAGTATAACTTAAATATTAAAAAATTTAATGTATAAGATTATAAAATATAATATATATTTTTTTAAATAAAGATTTAAAGATTATTATATATGTATATTTAAAGATCCATAGAGTTATCTTTTTAACTATGAAATTAATATGATTAATTTCATTTATAATTTTATGTTATCTTATCTTTTAACAAATTTTTGGTATCCTACCCCAATCTTTTAAGCCTAACAATAACCCTAAGGAACACTTATCCTAATTGAACCTTTAACCATGATTTAGCTCAAACCCTAACCTTAACCCTAACCCTAATTAAACTCTAGCCCCGATTGAAATCTAACCCTAATTAAACTCTAGCCATAATTGAACCCCAACCCTAACCCTATTTGTTCCTAACCCCAGTATCTCACAAATACAGGATCAAGACCTTGCCAACTCTAGTAAACCTTATTGGATAGTGATAAAAGCTACCTTATCTTTCATTAAGGTAGAAATTTTTTGTTATACAACATGCCCCTTGAAAATTGGAGATAGGCACTGCAAAAAGAAGGTAAACACTAATGAAAAATGGTCAGTGGTATTGTGGAAGATGTGATAAAACTTTCCCTGAATGTGATTATAAATATATACTTCAATGCAAAGTGCAAGACCATACTTCATTCACTTGGATTACAACTTTTAAAGAAGTGGCAGAAGAAATTATGGGTGTAACAACAAAAGAATTGAACATTTTGAAGCATGAAAACAAGATGATGTTAAGTTTTCATACATTATACAAAAGGTCCTTTTCAACAAATACATATTTAAACTTCAAGTGAAAAAAGAGACTTATAATTTACGAACAAAAGGATTAAATGCACAGTCATAAAACAACAAAGTTTGATTATTCATCTGAGAGAAAATCTTTATTAGACTCAATTACAAAGCTATAGGTTTCCTAACATTCAAATGCTTGAATGTATATAATGTTAACAATGTATTCAAACATTTGAAAAAAAAATAGTGGATATATCTAAGTTAGTTAATGCCATTTTGTCATGATATACTTCTTTGATGTTGTCAATACCAAATCTAATGATTGATGAACATTCTGCTTTTAAATTTATTGTTCTTGGTTGATTGTTGTTATAGACAAGTTGGTATGATTTCAAATTTGAATGTGTACCCTTATATATGGGAATTGAGACAAACAATGACACAAACAATAATGAAATCAAATTGATTGCTTTCCAAATTCATATTCATGAATGTAAGCATTTTTTCAAGTCAATAGGCATCTTGATAAAGATAACTCTCGGCGTGTTTTACATATATTATTAATTAATATAGGTATGCTAGTTAATTAAATTATTAACTATATTTTATTTGTATTATATATTGAATTGTTAAAAGATGTAAAAATCTTAATACTAAATATATAGGAAAAATGGTTAAAAAATTACATATTTTTCAAAAAATAAAATAGTGTGTAACTTAAAATACAAAATTATATAATTTTTATAATATTTATATTATTATTTATTAAATATTTTATAGAATTTAAACTAAAAAAAATTATCCCCTCCCCCCTCTCTCCCCCTCTCTACACATATCTCCCTCTTCCCCATCTTCTATCTCTCCCTCCTATACATATCTCTCTCCCTTTCTCCCTCCCTCTCTCTATCTCTCCCCATCTCTCCCTCTCTTGATCCCTCCCTATACCCTTATCTATCTTCATATCTCAACCTATTTTTCCCTTTATCTTCCTATAACTATCTCTCCCTCTCTCTTTCTCTCTATCTCCTATTTCCCCATCAACTCCTCTCCATCTCTATTTGTCTTTCTTACTCCTTATCTCTCCTCTCCCTCTATATCTCCCTTATATCTCTATCTTCCATCTCTCTCTCTCTCTCTCTATCTATATATATATATATATATATATATATATAGTATATATATATATATATATATATATATATATATATCCCCTATCTCCCTCATCTCTATATATTTATTTCTCCCCATCTCTCTCTATCTATTTTTATCCCTTTTCCTCTCTCATTCTATATTCATCTCTACTCTATATATAGTGGGAGATACAAAGGTGAAGCATTTGACCTTCCCAAAGATCCACCAATCTCAACACTACTCTCAACTATTTTGAGCATTTAAGTACATATTGTATGGTATATTAGGAGGCATGTGTCAAAGCTCATATTTATTGATGCAAATAGTCCAAAGTCACAAATTTGATGTAGAGTTAGTTATAGTTGTACAAAATTTCGTGCCACATAGACAAAGATATTCCAGTTTTTTATATCATGTCATCAAAATTTCATCTGATTTGTATCTTCATCAACATAACAAAAGCAAAGGTATGTGAATCCTTGCATTTAAATTTTTCTATATATAAATATTTTAATATTTTCCCTCAAATCCATAATATATATATTTGTGTATTTATTTATTGCAATTAGCCTAAGTAACATTAAGAATTTGAAGGATTAGTGCTTGGAAAAAATGCATTTTTTGTTGGATGTTGTGTTGTATAGTTTAGAAAAGCTCAAAATATGAATAGGATTTTAAGGCCATATATTATGGTAGCTTACAATGCAAAAGAAGGAAGGAAATCTATTATCAATTTTAATCTACAATTTAATACCATATGAAAAATCACATGTAGTGTTATCTAAAATTAATTCTTGACATATTAATTTTATAAAATACACTTACCATTCAATAAACTTCTCCCAAGAAAGAAACCCTAAGTGAACATTAATTGACCCGTAATTGTAGATTCATAACTCTAATCATAACTCTAATTGAACCCTAATTGTAGATTCATAACTCTAATCATAACCCTAAGCGAACTCTAATCCTAATCAAACCCTAACCCTAGCCTTAAAGTTATCATATGTTGTTGTTTGTCGTCTGCCTAGTAATGCCCACTTCTCCTTTTAATGAAAGTTTTATTTTGCAAGGGTTTATTTAGTGTTGTCATTGATCTATTTCCTGTAGATATCAACGGTGCTCGCCATCTCGTGATCAGGAATTGAAGGATCACGAAATCATGGACGAGCGCCACGTGTCCTATCTGGGGGATCAAATTTGTGCTATCGCTGACCAACTGTCATTTGATCTGAGCCGTTCCCTGCCATCCCGCAATGGTGCTTGGGTTGATTGTGAAATCATGGGCGGGCGCCACGTGTCTCATCCAATGAAGCCTAAAGAGTAAAGGAAACACTAGTCGGCTTTAATGGCAGATGAGACACTTGCTAGTGTAATTTGATCGACAATAAAATCAATTTTCCTGCTTGGTCTGTATCACAAAGCATTCAATTATTTCACGGAGCAGTTTTAGAGTCGAAGGTAGAATTGCGAGTTTCTGCAGCCATAATTTGGGAGTTCTGCGAACAAAGCCGTGAGTTTATTTTTTGTGCCTCTTGGTCATTTTGCATTTGAATTTGGGAAAGGATTAGCTAGATGTGCTGTGAGCTTGTTGATGAATGTGTTAGGGCTATAGTTTAATTATAGTTGTGATAAATTGCAGCGTTTTGTCCTATAATTTTCTATCTTTGGTTAGTCCTAGCTATTTGAATTATAACATTATAAAGAATCCCTAGTTTGTCTGAGATGGCACCACCCAAGCAACATTATGGCCAAACTGAATATTTGAAACGAAACCTATATGATGATTTCCTGGATCAATTGCCCTTGTCAACAAATGATAGGAGGAAGGGATTGGTTCTAATGCGAGGGAAAATCTTGGGGGGAAGGGTTAGTGTATAATTTCTCCAGCATTGTCGATGCTAGGGTTCCCCTCACTGGCTTGGAAATTTTTAGATTGTGGTATGGACAGAGGAATTTTCCTCACCCTTTTTCAAATGGATGGATGTATGATATGGGGAAGCTGGTGGTACCAAATGTATTCCCTGATGTAGACCTGCTTAGGATAGTGGCTGCAACATATGACCCTGTTACACGGATAATCAGGGATAATGATGGAAACGTTCTATTGAGCATTAACAGAGAAGAGGTCCAACATATTTTTGACTTGAGTGAACCGAGCGAAGACTTGGTTCCTATCAACCTTGAGGAAATGAAGCAGGAGTATGCAAAGCTGAAATCTCTTTTTAGAGCAAGGTTGCTTCCACCTCATCTGGCTAGGGCAGGAGGTTCAAAATTTCATATCAGCCCCAGTGACCAGGAACCTTTCAAATTAAATTGTTTTGCAAACCATTGTCGGGCCACTTTCTATTCTTTATGTCATATTTTGGGTTTCAGTCCTAGTACAGTAATTCCCATTGCTTATATGTTCATGGGGGTGCAAATACAACACCCTAACTTCTCTGTGACCTATGACTTTGCTTCTTTCTTGGCTGAGAGGATGCATGAAGGGATGTCAAAGCTACAAAGCAATGATACCGACACTCAATTCTTTTGGTATTCTATGCTAATGCATATGTTTTTGTTTAAGAATGCTGACTTTTTCTCTGAGATGATGAAATTAAGGTAATCACTTGATGGAGAAATATTGCTAGTACAAATATGGGCTGCAGATTTATCTTGTAATAAGGAAAGCACTAGTTATGTGCAATTTGATAATTGTTTTGCTTCCAGATTAAGGGCTAGATTAATGGTGAATATACCTAGGATCCCTGAGGAATTACATGATTTCCTCAGGCCAAAGGAGAGGAAGCCAGAATTGAAGGTTTACCATAACTAGGGTGACATTATCCCATACCCATTCAACACTGTCTTGAGAGTATATGGTTTTCACGGAGCCCCTCATATACTGCCATACAATGTGCAACCAAGAGTGGGATTTGCAGAAGTTATGTGGAAGATAGGTTGTATTCATGAGGACAACCTCACTGGAAGGTGTAAGGGAACATTTTTCCCAGTAGTGGTGTCTGATTTTGTATTTTCAAAGGGAGGCTGGATGCATTTTGATAATTTCTTTAATGATTACCATTTGAGGTGTGGACCAAAGCGGCAACATGATCTTGAGGGTTTCTTTTCTCTTTTCAGACAAAGAATAAAAAATGGAAATTTTTTGCATGAGTTCAATTTCCCTGAAGACTTGATTAGAAATGAATTTGATTTGAATAGACAGGAGTTGAACAAGGAGAAATGGATAGATTATGGTAAGCTACTAGATTTTGTGCACAAAATGGATCCGAAATATGATCCACTATTGGAGTTCAGTCCCCACCATAAGAAAATTGATTTTCTGATGGGAAACTTCAAGGAAATTATGGGCACATTGAGGACAAAAAAGATAAATTTAGAATTGAGTCTGGGTGTACAAGAGCAAGGTGCCAGAACAATTGAAATAAGGCTAGCATACCAGCCTATGGAAAGGTGGCCCATTTATAGGAGGAAAAATGATAGTAGCAGTGATGAAGAAGAAGTGGACAGAAAAGGAAAACAGATTATGAAAGTGCCTCCACAACCAAGTCCAAAATTCAAAGTGCCTAGGGCAATCAAAATTATTGATTTAGAATCATCACCAGAAGATAATCCCTCATCACCACCATCTGAGCCAAGCCCTAAGAGGAAAAGAATTGATCAACCATAGGAGGACTTAATGGATGAGATTATTGTTACTAATCAAGACATGGAAGTTGGTATGCGTTCCCCTCCTAGGCTAGCTGAATTAGTTTTATCTGATTTAGATATGAAAGGTAAAAGTGTACAAGATGCAAAAATGGAGGCATGCAAGGAGTCTCTAGATGACAATACATTTGTAAAAACTCTTGTATTCTTGCAATTGGTATGGAGGATGAAGTTTGAAGAGTATCAAGATAAATGTAGGTAGAGAAGATAACTAAGGCTTGATAGGTCAGACCAGGAGAATGATGAGGAGGTAAAAGCTAAATTAATGGAAGAATTCAAGAACATCACTCCTGAAGACGAAAGAAAACTGGTGAGTCAGGATGGTGTATTAATTATGCCTGAATGGGACATTATAGATCTAGTAGCCTTTAATGCTATTATGAAGTCTAAGAATCCCTTTCAAGACTCTGAAGAAGAGATCAAGGCAGCATTGCAAAACTCTACTTTAAATGAGGAATATGAAACTCTAGAAATTTGGGCATTGGCCCCACAAGGGATAAAACTAGATGTTTCTGATATTAATCTAAATTTCAAGGGAGGATTGATAATAAAGAGAGCTTCAGAGACCTCAACCACTGAGGCCACTAATTTGACTATGAATGTGGCCAAATTGGTACAAAAGACTGCTGAAAGGGAGGAAGCTGAAAGGAAGAGCTTAATGGAAAAATATAACCTTTTGATTGAGAAGTACAACAAGATGCATCAAAAAAATGTTGAGTTGCAAACTGAAGTGGAGAGGTTTAGGTATAAGCAGATTGGGGAGACATCAAGTGCTCCAAGAACCAGTACATTACCTTCCATAGCAGGGTCAGTGCCTCATGCTTCTCCAATTGTTTCCACACCGGGATCTCCCAGTCAGAATCTTGTCCTCACCCTTTCTTTTGAGGAAATTGAAGAAGAAATAGAGTGCTCTGTCGATCCTAGAAAGAAGCAGCTCTTACAAAAAATTGATGAATTGCAGGCATCATTAAAGAAAAGTGAGGGATCTCACTTAAAGCAAAAGGAAATTGTTACTACTATTTTGAGGCATTTAAATAAAAATATTGATAGAAAATTGCTATCTATACATTCTTTATATTCTTTGCTATTAGCAGCAATAAAGAATATTGATAGGGATCAAGAAGAAGTGATACCAAAAATTGAAAATTGGATCCCTAGGGCCAGTTATCTAGATATCATGAATAAGGCCTCAAGGTTTGATATAAATAATAGGCCCCAATCATTAAATCCTACTCATGTGTTAGTAAAATCATTGCAAGGTTTTTAGACCTTACCAGATGACTTGAGTAGGAAGATTAGGGAGCTGGTGAAGAATTTCAATGATTGGGGTAACACATTGTTACCTGATATAATTGATGAGCAGGGGAAAATCAGGTCATTTCAACAATGGTAGGCTCAAGCCAGTGAGGCCATCAATGATCAAATCAATTCAATTTGTGATGACTCAGACTATGATTTTTTGGTGAGTTGTATGGACAAAATCATTAGTACTAGCTCATTTTTGGAATCTTTTGAAAGGGATACGAATCAAGTAGCGGTAAAATACACACCTTATAATACCAAGGTGGATGAGGTAATTAATTTTGACTGGCCAACTGATGATGAGTACTAGAATTGGGTAATGAAATATTTGAATGAGGAGTAAAAGGAGTGAACTATTAATAGGTGGCAGATCAGATGTTGCGGTTGCAACAATTCCATTTTTGTGTTGACGACTTTCTCGGTGCAGTTTTCTTGTGGTTTTTTGCATCAACGTTCCTCAGCTGATATGATGAACAAGAATATTTTTCAAGGTGGTGGATGTTGTAACAAATTTTGGAATATCACTAGGTGCTCCAATTGATTGGTGACAGGTGTACTTTCTGGACCGGTGCTTGTTTGCTCCTTCATTTTCTATAAGAAGGATTTCAAGGCCAAAAGTACGGGTTAGCAAGTTAGATAATTTTTGTTGAGTCTAGGTGAAGTTGCAGAGCGAATTGTAAATTTTGATGGTTTTAAATGCAATTTAGGTTTTGAGTCATTATGTAACAAGTTTTGAGTTCATAGAGATTTAATGTTGTATAATAGTACTAGCATTTGAGTTGAAATGAAAATTTGAGCTCATGTCTCTCCATTGTACATGCATGTTTGAACTTTGAATGAAATAACTAGGGTTGTTTTATCCATCTCCTGTTGTGGTGTGTATGATTCTATTTTAGATTTAATTCAAGGAATTAATCAAAATGCTTGAATGGGATTGTAGTGGATGTGTTTTGTATGGGATTTGATAAGTAGTCTGGGTTAGAATGCATCTTGATGAAATTGTAATGCAATATTGTTAGGATCTTATGTGAGTGTATTATTATAAACCTCTAATTCTTATGAATTTGGCTCCTGCAATGGATATATGGCACGTCTAAGTTGTAATTATTCGTGTAGTTGAGTGTTTGTTTTTTTTCCTAGAGCTGCTACTACTTTTAAATCATTAACTATCTTATACAATGGATTGTGTTTGGTTATCTCATGCTCGGATAGTTGATATTGTCTATGAACAACCAATTCTAGTTGATATTATCTTATCGTGTTGAGCTATTAAGAGGTAGGATCATGTGCTATTGTTAATGTTGTTTATAATAATGGTGTAGGAGTTGTAAACACATTAATGGATCACCCTCCCGTCTTGGAGCCAGTGTGGGAGGCTTTTAAAGTCCTCGTCGGTTGGTCAGTCCTTGAGTTATGTTCAGTTGAATTGGCAATTCCATATGTATATTGGAAGACAAACTTGGTTACATTGTAAAAAGAACCAACATACACGTCAACCATTGAACAACCACCTCTACAACTGACTTTTTAATCTTTTATGATCACATGAAACATAAAACACACTAATTTCAAAGTTGTTAACATCACTATTGAAATGTTTTAATTTTTTGACCTTTCAAACATTAAAAAGTACATCATTAAATTAATTATGTAATGGCATAAAAATTAAAAATATCATGAATTAATTATGTAACCACATAAGTCAAATATAATTCTATCAATAAATTAATCAAATAGATAATATAATCGCATAACTTATACATTCAATGTCATTGATCTTCTTCATCCAACTCTTTGTGTATCATCGGATCCAGTTGGCATTGTAAGTTGGTCATATCATCATGATTGTCATTGATATGGGTTTTGATAATGTCATCATCCACTACGATATCATCTTCGTGAACATTAACTCCTACATCATCATGATCTAGTTCCTCCTCTTGACATCTTCGTTGGGGACATCATCGACTAGCGTTGATCGATCATCATCTACATCATCTTCTAGTTCTTGGTATCTTCTTCTTCCACCATTATACTTTTCGGCCTTCCTCTTGGATCATTTCTAACAACAAATGGCCAAGCCGGTTTACCTGGAACCTCTGAGTAAAATACCTTCTCACATTGGCTTGGAAGAACATATGGCTCATTTCCAGCTCGCTTGATCGACCTTGTATTAACCATGGTAAATCTATTATCATGTTCAATAATAGTTCTCTCGAGATCATTTTCATTCAATTGTAGCTTGTGCCATGGATGACCGAACAAATTGTCTGAAGGACTTAAGTCACACTCAAGTATATCATCAAAAATCCCGTATTCGATTTTGAGACTTTGGATGTATGTCGCTTCAGATGAAACATTAGTCACTGAAAGATTGCAGTTATACGAGAATCACAAGTTTTCTTTATTTCATCAACATTTTGATTCAAAATTTATGACCATTGCACCACATAGCCTTGTGGTGTTTCACCTGCAATATGTCAAATATGTAAAATTATTGCAATATCATCGGTTGATAAACATGTTATTCTTGGTGAATGTATGCAAGAAAACAATCTCAACATATATATACATCAATATACTTGAAAATAATTAAATAATATGGTGTAATATATTTATCGTGGCTGTTTATCTATTAAACCATATGCTAAATCAATTTCCCTTTGTGTAACGTTGGAATTTCCATTACGATGAGCTTATTTAACCATTGAGCTACACCTTCCCATGTTAATTTGCGACCAGTTGTTGACATCGTTCAATCCATACCATCATCCAATCAAGATTTTTTGCGATGTACAAATGTAGTGCATCCCACTCTCGACCAACTGTACCAAAAAAAATTAAATTCACAAACGATGTATAATTATTTAAATACCATAGTATATGACCTTAATTTATAATTGATGTATATTGAAGATTAAAAATTAAATAAGTACAATATACATAAAAACCATATGTAAAATGTATTCCAATTAATCTCCATGACCATCTATAATTACCTCTCACTTCCTCAATCTACCTTTCCCCATGAGGTGCTCCTTGAAATTGTTAATGGAGTTGGGTTCAAATGCAATCTACGGATCTTTGCTACAGGCTTGGGAAGATGTTCGCTAATGTACACCATGGTCTGGTATACCTTATATTCCTCCGCCATATAACCCTCAGGATGTGCTCTTTGTCTAACCAAAGCCTTCAAAAATTTCAAATGCCTCTCAACTATCCACATTGACCTTGTGTGTAGGTCCACACAATTCAATCTCCTCAACGGTGTATGAGGTAGTGTTCTTTTGCATTGAAAAATGTTGAAGGTAGACACTTTGAATTCATTAGATGAGGAATTTTTCTCTTCTAATAATTTATATCTTCTTTATGGATTTCTTTAGATGATAGCCATCTACAAGTGATTCAAGGTGCAAATATATTAATGATATTTAACAAAAATATACAGTATATTACATAGCAAGTAAAACAAATGAAATTATAAGATGTATATAGTGAATTGAACAAATCTCGCTACTTACCTCATGTATTTTCGAGATATATAACTTTCTTGACATTGTTGTCAAAGTTGTTTGGGAGAGATAGAGGTGATGTCTTGCAGTATAAAATGATCTTTTATTATTTCTAAAGTAGTAGCCACAATATACTAAAAAGTACATGCATTATACAAGTGTATATAATATACCAGAATAATTACCTTAATGAAGGTATGCCAATCATGCGTTTTTATCCCTGACCCAAATTCACCTTTCTTTGTTATTAGATTGTTTATGTTCACAGCAAATCCTGTGGGAAATCAATTTTTTTGTATGACTTCTTTTATAGCATTGCTTTGCTGCTTTGTTAATAACCAAGGAAGGGCACTTATATTAATTTGGTCTCCATCGCTATTTAATTGAATGAAATTTTTCATTGCATGATTGGATTCCTGAATGTCACTACAAATTTTGACAATTTTGTCTTTGTCATGCCTTCCATCCAATATTTCCCATAACGTTTTTGTTATATTATTTTCAATATGCATTGTATCAAACAAATGCACAATTTGTAGCTGCTCATAATAGGGAAACCTACTAAATTCTCTAGGATAACTTTTCAGTCCCTGTGGAAGTCAACCATTAATGCCTTGATGACCTTCATGAAGCATATAATTTAAACAAATTAACAACGAAAATTATTTTCAATTACAACATGAGTAAACACAACACAATATAAAAATATAAATTCAAAACATATCATATATGATAGATAAACAATTTGATCCAATTTATAACCTTGACGATTAATTCTATTATATTCCAACTTCCATAGGCGAGGTGGCATTCTTCGTGGTTTTGATGTAGTCTCCTCCTTCCCATTGAAAAGATGTTTTTCACTAGTTCGATACTTATGATTTCTATGGAGGAAGTTCCTATACTCATCAAAGACTTGCTTTCCTAAACTTGTTGAATGACGAGATTTCATCTTTGAACCACAAATTGGACATGCAAATTTTCCCTTTGTTTGAAGACCTGCAAGATGATATATAATTGGATTAACTATGTCAATTTTTTTAATTATATATAATGAATAGATTATTTTAAATACATGCATGATATCTACTTCATCAAATTAAATATTGTTAAAGTGCAATCGAACGTTATAACATACCACAAAAATGTGTTAGCCCTAGGGCATCATGAATTGTCTATACAAGCATTGCATGGAATTGGAATTGTCTTTGTCCTATTGGTCTAGAGACGTCATACATAATGACGACATTCCATAACTTTAGTAACTCGTTGATAAGAGGCTCAACATATACATTCATATTTTTAACTTGGTACTTACCTAGTTGAATGAACATAAACATTACATAATTATTATAACCATTTTACTACAATATATATAAATTAATGTACATGACTATTGAATGAAAAAAATATAAGTCATTATGCAACAAATAAGACAAATGAGATGCTACTATGTTAAAGAAAATTGATGTAAACAAATACCTGGAACAATCATTGACAGCATTATGTGCTCCCTCTTTATTGACATCCATGGAGGAATGTTATTGTTGATAACAAAAATAGGCCACATTGCGTAAATCGATCTCAGCTCTCCAAATGGGTTGCAGGTCCTCCCAATGAAAACCTAAAATTCGAGGTTCTTCTTTAAAGTGTGGCCATTTTTCCTCCATGTCCCTAAATGTAGAACCATCTGTAGGCATTCGAAGAATGTCATCTCCACTTCTATTTCGTGCATGGTAATCCATAAATTTCGCTAAGCTTTCGCACCTAAATAATCATTGCATACATGGAATAATGGGAATATAATGAAGAACTTTGCAAGACACCTTTTTTGTTAGTTGATCTGTTTGATATCTTGATGACATTCGGGCATTTTGTTGCAAATTCTTGTTGTTTATGATATATAATATGATCATTGGACATGCATCTATTGCTTGATACTCGATCGATATATTTCATAATGGCACATAAATCTTGGTATGAGAGGTAAAATATTTGATGGTGTTAACAAAAATTCACCCATCAATCTACAACAAAAAATAATTTTTTCATATAAAGCATATTAATGGTACATATTTCATCCTTTATTTACTAGTGATGAACTAACAACAATTAAAATAGATGAAAAAAGATGACATATATGACATACCTTAACTTCCGTGAGATTGCTATGTTTGATAAACCATTCATAACCTTTAAGTTCAACAACAACAATACGATTGAGAGAAGCTTTGTTTTAGACCTTCATAAAGGGCTTGTATGCTAAGTGCAGGTAAATCCTGAACATCATCAAAGTCATCTTGATCATCATGATCAGCTCTACCACTAAATGTGCCATGGATCAATGTATTTGTACCATCATCTTCAACTGTGTTTTCTAGTGCATGATCATCTTCTTCCATAGGATCATTAACTTTGTCTTTGATATTCCGCGGCTCCATGTTTATGCTTGCAAAACCACGTGCTCTGGAGCGTGATAATCCATATCATCGCCTAGGGTGCTTTACCTTTATAATAATGATAGACACAAATAAACCATGATCATGATCAAGTGATTATATATATATAAAAATGTTAAGCGATATAAACATTTCGTTCGTCGTATACACATATAATGACAACACCAATGGTGATAATCATGCCCTTCAACGTGACCATGTCGCCTACAATGTTTCTCTACTTTTGTGATTAAAAGTAATCTGATCTTTAAGCCCTTGCAATTATTTCAAGGACAATAACATTTTCCATCACCCTTTTTTTCAATCTAGCCCACAATCTATTAAGTGTCTCTTCATTTTGTTTTGGACTAATATTATCTGACATGATTTTTCTTTACCAAGCTTGACTATTTATATCTTCAAAAATATCAAGCTTGCACTCAATAATTTTTATTCATAGCGAGGTAACATAATCTAATAATTTTGATATTTTACCGAAATTTGGCATGCAGCCACCCCTGCAAAAGAGAATAGTCTGAGTTAATGAGCCCCCAAAACACTTTAAAATGCTGATTCTAAAACTTATTAAATTTTGATTTTACTCTGATTTCCAACTGTTAGACTCCTAAAATCATAATATTGAACTTGATCGCAAACTTCCTACAACAATGGAGTAGCAATAGTAAGAGCAAGTGACCCATTCCTAAGGAGTAACAAGTCAGAATCATCATTGCTAATGTCAATACAGATTTATGGGCGTGTGCATGAAGTTGGATACCAATTTTCTGGCCACTTTTGAATTTTTTTTTTAAATGCGCCCACGTTATAATGCGCTCGCATTATTTCGCGTTAAAAAAAAAAGAGAAAAGTGAAATTATTTGCCTTGGAATACCAACCCAAAGGCTTGGAGGGCATTCCCAACAAGGCTAGAGAAGTTTTTTTGCAAATTCTACAAATTTTCACATGTCGGGTTCGTGCTCACCATCAAGATTGCATCTAGTTCAATATTGACAAAATGTAACATGGGTATTGTTAGGTTCTCTCTTAGCTATCCAACAATGTAATTTTTCACTTTTCGACAATGTTAAACCTTTCATCCATAATTTCTTTTGTTTGTATGTTTATTTTTTGCCAGAAAGCAGTGTTTAGTGTTTTTTGTTATAAATTAACCGTTCATCAAAATTTCAAATAAATTACATTTTTAGAAACTAGACTCCATTCTACAATTTTTTTTTTTTTTAAAATTCAATTATTTTCAAAATTTGTAGGGGGAGCCTGTCAAAATTCTACTTTTCAAAGTGTCCACTTAGAAGTTAGTAAAAATTAAATATTCATTAAAATTATCAGAAAAATTGTGCATCAACTAGATGCTATTAGCTAACTTTTGACTATGGCGATTTTAAAAATACTACAAAAGTTCATGGAGTGCTCGAGTTCGTTACAAGGTTGTTATGTTATGTTTTTTACAAAAACAACACCAATTTTCGTACATCCTCTTTTGAACCCTTTAATCTCAACCATTTCAAATAAATTAGTAGTTTAGAAAGTAGACTCAGAGCACTTCGATCCTTGTTTTTGTTGCATCTCAAAATTTTGAGTGTAACTATCCTCAATTTCATGTCCAAGGTCAGTATTTTTTTATTTCAAAAAAAAGTGGCCACTTAAGCCCTCTTTTTGGAACCATCTTGGTGCCTTACCCTTATCCTTTTGGTTAAAGATGCAATGTGTCACTTCTTATGATGAGCTTATCCCTAGGGCCCTCAACATTGAGAGAGCCCTAATAAAAAACAACAGAAGTATTGGTAAGAGCATGATTAGGGTACAAACCCTAGGCCTCCGTAGAAACATAAACAATAACTATAGTGGATTAGTGAGGTTGCAATACGAGAAAGATTGAGACATTGTAGGTAATAAAAAAATCTTGCAATCTAAATATTGTAGCCAATAACAAACACACTATGTAACTTAGTGACATTTGTAAATACAATCTGCGGTAAGAAGAATGACAGTCACTTGAGATGTGACAGTCAAAAAGAGGTTGAGCAATGACAAGATAATAAAGCTCAAACCTTGCATAGTAAAGTGGAGATTTTAACAATGAGTTTATTTACCCCCTTGCTGACCTTAAGGGTTTTTCAAATGCCTTTGGTAGTGTTAGACAAGGAAAATGCAACCAGGGAATAATTTTCCAAATGAAGTAACAGTGGTAATCATAGGTTCAATGTTTCTTCTTAGCCATTAATGTATAATGGAGGTAATGGATTGCATGTTTGAGCAATTTTTTGAGACTCATCAAAGATGGGAGAATAGTGAATAATACCTTGTGGACTGTGAAGTAGTGTCAATAAGGTTGAAGGATCTTAAGAACTACAATACTATGAAACAATGAGTCCCCTGTAGTAAGTAGGCAATCTATAAGGCATAGTTTGATTTTATAGAAGGATGCTCATGAAAGGAATCTTCAAGTGATAGTGAGTGAGCTATTTGAGATTGCAGCTGAGGGTGCAATACCCAGTCTTAAAGGAAGTTAGCAAAGCAGTAAATGTGCAAGAAAATTGAATCGTGCACAACAAACAATTCACAATGTTATCTTGCATAATGTATTGACTTTAAAGACAAAATATCATTGTATCTTCATGATGAAAGTGGTACCTTAATGGTCAATCACTGGCCATGATTTTAAAACATGCTATTGTGCTTATGGAGGCAACATTTTAAGCAAGGGGTGAGTGGTGGTTTGGAACAATGGCAGGTATGAAGGACTTGCTTTATATGCATACTATGCATTCTAGCTTAAGACTGTTCTTAGAAGAGATTGAAGGTGGATTATAGAACTCAAGGGTTACCATGAAAAGGATTAAAGCAAAGACTAGATCTATTTAAAAGCCATGGTCATGAAGATATTAAAGATGTCACATGCAAAACCCTAGTAGTTGGAGTAATGAATACAGTTTCAAAGAGGATAGTGTGTTGGGGCAGATTTAGGAGATTTCCACATTATCTAATTACAGGGAAATACATCATTTATTTATTTTTTTAATTAAAATAAATCATTCTAAACCCTATATAGGATACATTGATGCTTCAAAAGCCTCTGAAGGAATTTGAGATTATGCAAATATATGTCAAGTAACATTCATAAGGTTTATAAAATCTTGATCACTCTCTAGGATAGCCCATTAAACATGGGTTTGCTTGAATCCACTACATAATTGATATAACCACCATGCATATCAACGAGAGTTATAGGCTCTTTATTGCAACAAGAGGTAATCACTCTTGATCATGCTATAATTACATCCTAACCTGTTAAACTTGAGACAACTTGAATGCACCCAATGATGATTGACACCTACATTATACAACCTAAATTAACTACATTATATGAGTGCCTCCATTTCTATCACAACATAGCCACATTAAACTTGGGTCACACATGAATGCATCCTATATTTGTTATAGCACAACTGTGCCGCATGATCAATAGAGTTATGGATCACATAATTACATCCACAAGAATTTGTTCCTTGGTTGTGATCTTATGGTGATTCCACACAACAAAATCTGGACATGAAATTTTCAAAACCCTTAACCTCTAAAAATGAAATCTGATGAGATGTTGCTTTAAAATATGATTTTCAAACCTAGAACTACAATATGACTTCACAACTAAATTCTGCAAAAGACAATGACTACCCTCAACCTGGAGATATGTTCTTGAATTTTTTCTTATTTTTCCCAAGAAAATCATCCTTAGTTCTCCACAAACTGTCTCAAGTAGAGCAAAACACTGTCGCAATAAATCAGGCGTGAACTCACTTTTCATGTTTACAATTTTTTCTTTCTATTTTTCATGTTTGTCAAAAATTCCACGAAAATCATAGCCGACATTTCGCCGAACCAGGTTCGTCAAAATTTTGATGAATGTGGGATAAACTTTCAAAAATTGAAAATTACACATCAAATTTTACAAGCACCCGACAAACATCAAATTTTACATATTTTGTTGGATAGTTTTGTGATTTTTTGTCAAATGTATTAGTGGCAGTTTATGCAATTAGCTGACCTAATTAATGTTATGGGTGTTTGAGAATATATAGAAGGTTGATTTAGTGTGTGAAGGATGTATGCAGAGATTGTGTATGAAAGTGTGATGATGTGAAACAGTGATAAGTGTGAAAGGTGATAGTGGTGAAGTATGAAGTGTTTAAAGTCATTTTTCCAAGCCTAATTGGAACTGTGTCTTTAGTATGTTGTAGATACATTGTAAGTAGTTCAAAATCTGGAAGTGAGTCATTCTTCTATTCTCTTTTCTATTCTAGATAGTGAATCCTTTGGGCAGTGAGAACTTGGCAGTGAGTCTTTCTTTCTATATAGTGACTCCTCCATTCTGCAATCCATTACAACCGGTTATAATATATTGTGAGCTAATCCTCATTGTGGTTTTTCCTTTTCAAGGGTTTTTCATGTAAATATAGTGTTCTTATGTTTATTGATGTGATGCATGCTTTAATTGTTCTTTTCCATTTCTACAATTTGATGGGATGTTTTGAATACATGTTTAAGTTGAAGTTAATTAATTTTAGTGAATATTGATTCACCCCCCTCTTATTATTCTGGGTGTTTAATAGGTTGTTCCTTCTCCCCACCCCACCATTGATGAGCCTATGATTGAGCCAAAAATCCTTCCAACTAACCAAGATAAATACACTACAGTTCCTCCACCCATCTCTTGTAAGTGACCAAGAGACAATAAGATGATTCCCTTTGATCCTCCAAAGATAAAACAAGTGTATAAACCAAAAGAGATAGCCATTTCCCACACTCGATGATTCCTTCAATTCCTCTCTTGCAGGAAGAAAAGAAACCTATGGTTGATAAACCCACTCCTACTCCATCACAACTTGAAAATCATTCAAAAAGAAACTAAAATTCTAAAGAGCGTAGGCGTAGATGTCATGCTATTGCTCGCCAATTGGAAGAAAAGAACAAAACTATACATGAAAATCCAACACCCATGGAAACAACTCAAGAAGAAATCCAACTTTCACCAAAACAAGACATAGAACCAAAACAATAAATCAAACAAGAGAATTCAAATGCAATTGTCATAAAATCTCCCATTGTGATCAATTTGGATGATGATGAGCTAAAATTGATGAGGAGGTGCATAATGAGCTTATTATTTTATTTTCAAAGCAAATGGATTTTGATGGGGGCAACTGTGATGATCCTCCTGAAGAGAGTGACCCACAATGTGTTGCACCAAGAGATGCTCCTAGTACAACACTTGTTGTAGTCCCTTTGGCTAGTTGTTTTCCTTCTATTTATAATGAGCAAGATTGGGATACAAATGACCTGCTTTAGGTCGTCTTGCATGTGTAGTACTCCTTTATGTTTGTTTCATGTGTTCTTTTTGTTTTCTTGCACATGATGTGATATCCTTTATTGTGCTACTTGGAATGTCTTTATGTTTGTGAGTTTCCTTGGATGACCCTTGCTGCTCTATTGGTGCAAGGATACAAAGGAAACAAACCTATCATGAAATCCTTCTATTTGTATCTTCATTCTTCTATACAACTTTATTTACCTTTTTATCTTGTTTTTTCCTTTTGGGGATTATAGAGGGCATTAAGACATTTAGGTCTCTTCCATGTTGACCCAAAATTCTCTTTGTCTTCTCTCTCTATGTGTCATTCCTCCTTTGTGTTAATTTTTCCATGAGTATTTTGGGAATGATGTCAGTTTCGAGCTCTATCATATCACTACAACAAAGACGTATACTGACCCCAGGTCTGTGGATCCCTTAGAATTCCTTCTTATGTTGTTTATCACATTGTATTTGGGGGAAACCCATTATCATTATGAGTCTTCATTTGGAAACATATCATTGGCATAGGGCTTTCCAAATAAGCTCTTGTGATCTTTTCATACATGGCATTTATCATTTTTCTACTTTAAAGTAATTGTTCACAACATGGTATTTTGTATTTTCTTTAAAGTGGGGGCATACATTGACATTATTTTGCTTCACTTTGTCCACAGGGGTTGTACTTAGTGGTGCATTGACATTAAACACTTGACTTTGATATTGACATTTTTTTGCTTCACTTTGTTCATAGGAGTTGAATTTAGTGTAGCATTAGCAGTGCATCCTGTGGCACCTTATCAAAGTTGTCTAGGAGTATAAATATTGGTATGGTTGGTCACACCTTGTATACCTAGTGTATGTTTTCCATTTTTCCACCTTGTTAGGGGCACACCTTATAAACCTAGTGTATTTATCATCTTGTCTTGGGGGCTCGCCTAGTGAATATCGAACTTCACTAGCCCATGTGCCTTCCTGTTTATGATTCTCCTGGAAAATATCATAATTTTCTATTATGTGAGTCATGAATGCCTTTGCATGAGTCCTAGCATAATAGAACTTGTTAGTTCATACCCTCTTTTAAATTTCATGTTGAAATGCATTTTTGTGTATGTTTTCTTCTTGTCTATCAAGCATGTGCATGCTCCTTTGTGCGTATGTTGGTTTTCCATGGGCTTGATCACCCTCCTTGATCCTTAGTCATCCAATTGCCTCAATATTTTGTATAATCAAACCCCTCTTGACATGTATTTCTCTACTTTAGTGTGAGCCTAAGCGTAAGTTCATACTCTCACTAAAGTGGGGGCTAAATGTACTGTAGAAAATTGTATACCTTAACAATTTCACACTATGTTTTGGCTCCCCTAAATTAATGATCCTAATTAAGTCCCTAATTTCCTAAATTATACATTCCAAAGTCTATTTTTCTTGTTTTCCAACAAAGTTACAAGCATTGAATAAATGCAAATAGTTAATGTTATGATCCTGACACTTATTGCCCTAGCGTATGGGTCCCCCTATCTTGTCAAGGACCAATTTTAATATGTTGTTGGCAACATTTTTTAGAATTCAAATTTTAATTTTCATCTTTTGGAATTTTATTTTTTGGAAACTATAACAATTGCATATAAATTCCTAGTTATTTTATCATTTCAAACCTACCTAGCTAGAGGTGAACACTGAGAACATTCAAGAGCATAATTATCAGAGTTTATTGCAACAATTCAAGATCCAACATCATGTCAAATTCTATTTGTTTTCATGTTCATGTTTTATGAAGGATAATATTGTTGTAGGTCTCCAAGCATCCAAGCATTCAATCAAATCTATCAAGCAAGATCCAAGATCCTTGAGGTGATGTGCATGACTTCAATCCTTCAAGGAAGCCATTAGAGGGTGGTGAGTTACAATACATTTTGATTTCATCATTCCTTCCCTTCTATTAGCATTTATCATTGAATTTTCCATTGTGGAAGTGGAAACACTAACACGGGGTTTGACTGGAAAAGCCCCTATATGGCACAACATTTTCCCTCTCTTTAAATGTGAAGTTTATAGGTTTGAAGAGGATTGAATAGATCTTGAAGGAAAATTCTCCATTGTTGGCATTTGTTGCCATACATCTTGTCAAGCCATGATCCAACATCGTAGGACTACAAAATCAGTTTCAGGACCCTCTATCAGGGACCCATATGCCCCTAGGTGACTATGTCCCTCTACACATGCCAGATCGAGCTTTTGGTGACATGTACATATCATCAAACATCTCCCAAATCCACTTGCAGATAATTGTTTTAGTCTATTTATTTCTAATTTATTGCATTTTTATAGTAGGTCATACAGTTTAATTGGGTTAATCATTCTAAATCATTTCTAATTCATTTTCAAGTCCCTAAGAAAGTGGATCCAGGTTTGATTATCTCACCTCCTTTGGTTGATAGTCAATCTATTCGCCTTGTTGATCCACCTTCTAATGTAATATAGAAATAAGATCCTAAAGAACCCTAAGTTTGGACCCTAAACATTTTGGGTCCAGGCTGAAGTCACGATAGTGGTTTACAATTTGATGGAGGAAGGAAAGCTGAGAAAAAATGACCCCATGGAAAAAAAAATGGTTTTAGGGGTTCAAATGAACCTATAAGTTCGACCAAACCCAAAAGGAGTGCACCTGAACTAGGGTCTGAGCAAACCCATTAATTACTGGGCCCACATTTCCCACCCAAAAAAACAAAGGGAAATGCATATTGAAGGGTGGTTCACTTGAAATAGGGTTTGAGCGAACCCTAGTTCGAGCAAACCCCCCTTATTCCTCATTCTCCCTGTGAAACACAAAAAAACCTAATTTTTACACTTCAAAGTTTGGGTTGAGGATGAAAATGGAGGATTCTTCACAAACCCAACTAGAATCAGGTAGTCCTTGAAACGAGCTATCCAACGAATATAATTTTAATATGTCTTGGTTTTATTATGTATTTGTTTTTTTAGTTTTATTAAACATAGGTTTTTCATTGAAAATGAAGGCCTCTGTTATGCACATATGGAAATATAGTAGATTATCAAAAAAAAATTTGAAAAATACGAGTGCACCAGATATTGAAGTCCTTGATCCAACAAAAAAAATGAATTTCGATACATACAAAAAAAAGTTATTCGTTATACGGTCGCGCTATATCCAAATTGTAATTGGTTTGACTTCAAAACTTGAATAAAGAAAAAATGTTAAATAAAAAACTATCTAACCAAGTAGAAGCACTAGATATTGGAGTTACAAATCTAAATTTGAAAGAATTAGAATTTATCCTTCATGGAAAAAAAGTTATGTGTTATACAGTGTGCGTCACTTTTTAAAAATGTTGTTTTCTGAAGAAAAAAAAACTAGTTTTCATGGGAGATGGAAAAAGAAGTGCAATCTAATTCCAAAAAATTTGAAAAAAATATTTTTAGAA
Source organism: Sequoia sempervirens (assembly GCA_007258455.2). Taxonomy (NCBI): domain Eukaryota; kingdom Viridiplantae; phylum Streptophyta; class Pinopsida; order Cupressales; family Cupressaceae; genus Sequoia; species Sequoia sempervirens. The sequence continues at coordinate 136,356,192 of VDFB02373365.1, read as the reverse complement.
TCTACAAACAAAATGTGAAGAGACTATGGTTTTCATCATCTTCAAATTCCTCATGATTTAGCCACTATAGGTGCCCGAATGTGAAGATTTAGTTAAAAAATAATAATTTCAGTATCCAGTTTGGCCAAAAAAAGTAAACCACTATTGTGGAATCTGTTGATGGTGTTTTCTACACAACAACTCAGACAAAATATGATATCCTATCTCTCTTCAAAGGTAAATCTCATCAGCAAGCCTCAAGAGATTACCCCAAGGTCTCTAATGTCAGGTCTTGACAATGCATAGACAACTCAGTGATAAACGTGAAAATGTTGGTAATCACAATGGGACCTTACTACAAACAAATATTGAATCTTAGATAACTTATCAAATCTGGCAATACTGTGATACTTAAAATCCTAGGTCTAACCCAAATAATAAAAGAAAATGAAAAAGATAAGGGTTTTAAAGAGTTATCGAAGTTTAAAACTATTCCTAAGATTAATAATGCAAATGAGAAAATACTTGAAATGGACCAATTCCTTAAAAACCAATTCCTGCTCAAGCCAGATGAGTCTGCAATCTTACATAAACAGTGCAATCTTCTGAGGCGTTAAAGATTTTCAAATCGTGAACATTCATTCAAGACAAACCTGTTGCAACTGAAATGAATAATCTTCACAATCAAACTAAACACAATGAATATGTGGTCTAGGTTGACTTTTCCAAACAACTACAATTAGATAGTTGTTGGGAGTATAGACCAGAGATTGCTACGAACACTTCAAGTATCAAATCACGAACACCATTAAACAAATCTAATTCTAAATCTAACATACATCAACTATTTTCAAAGCAATTTTAAAGATAGAATAACAAGAACCATGCCAGATAAGAATAACACAAGTATGGCACCAACTCACAATGTCATTACTTGCATCAAATTATCCACTGTAGCAACAATTCCAGTTTTCTGTTACAATATATGCTTGAGAACCAACTAACTCCAAACTCTAACTCCTGCTCTACTATTGAATTCGCCCAAACATTCAATTTTTTCCAGCCCTTACAAATGAGGCAAAATGTCATATTTATAGAGAAACCCCAAAGTGTGTTGGCCCAAGAATTCACAATAACAACTAGCCACAGAAAAAAGTCGGCCCAAAGGAAATTGAAAACAAAGGTCAAAATATGCATTGAATGCATATACACCAACCATGTCGGCCTAGGATCTCCCACCAGTTCGGTCTGCTACATTAAAAGAAGAAGCAAAATAATAGAGAAACACAGGGCTCAATGTAGCATTGCATTAACTACTTCCTCCCCACCCTTATCTTTGGCACGCTCCATCCTGTCCTTTACGTGTTACCTCAATCTACCTTGTTGGACTGATATTTATTGATGATTGCACTGTAGGTTACTGCGTCATCCAACTTGTGTTCAGTTACTGGATCTTTCATTGACTGGAGAGTAAACATCCTGCCACCACTTCCTCAATCATTTTGGACTAAGATGCCTTGGTTCATTAGCAATATCGTTCATTGCCACAATATATTCCTTGATTCGAATCGCTAAACTAATCATTGCTTCCCTCGTGCCACTTTCACCAGCTTGCGGATCTAAGAAACCCATAGAATGCACAAGATGGAGGATTTATGTTGCTCAGGATTTAGAGTCCTCGAGGAATTTCCGTGTAGAAGTATTTTCCTGAGCTACGTTCTTTCGGGGAATTCGCCCCTCGAGGAATCCGGCATTGTCCAGATTTTCTGAACCACCATATTCTTCGACGACAACCTTCAATGATGTAGACCTCCTCATGCATTGGTGTCTGAAACCTTGAACCAGACTGAGGCTACCTTTCCATAGGAATCCTACTCTTTACGTACAACTTCATTCTTTCTGCCTTAGTGATGGAGGATCCCTATGTGTCTCTCTTAGCCTTTCCAGTCGCTGCCTTGCTAGACTCGGCCTGCATCCATCAAATTCCAAAATGAAAATCCAATTGATGACAACATTTCATCAAAGTGTTAGCTCAAAATCATGATAAAACTATTAAATCAACCCTTAAGCATCAAAACTAAGAAGTTCGAGATTTTGAGCTAACCGGAGAAAACCAACCTGGGAGGAATTTCGGAAAATTCTGAACCAGGCGGATTCTCTCGATGAGGCACCAATATCAACAATAGATTATCAAAATGAAAAAAAGAATGCATGAATCATTGTGTAATCCATTAAATTAAGCATAGAATATCAAGCATTTATCATCCAAAATCATTCTTCCATCAAGCATCCCAAGTGGCACAATACTTAGCAGAAAATTCAAAAAAAACTGGTCAAACTAGAATTTCGCGAAGGGTGCAAAACTTCGAACACCAACACATTTTTGGGAAACTGAAGGAATCCAGGAAAATCCAGCCAGAAAGGAAAGTCCCGAAGTTAGGAAAAAACCCAGAGATCGGTGTGACCTTTGGTCTGTCAAAATGAAACTTATATCTCATGGCGATGGTAGATGTCTCACCAACAGGTTCTGTGATCGGGCACTTTGGCATCGGGGAGACACGATTTAGTGTCTCACCGACATGCGATGTAGTTGAATGTTTTGACCAAATGAACTAGGGCGAAATACTAGATAAGCCTTGAGAATCCTTGAACTCTAAACGCAACCCTAGTTTAACATATTCAATCATTAATCACGCAAAGTCTAGCTCCGAGATGGATTTAAATCATAAAGCATCAAAATCAATAGCAACTTGAGAGTCAGGACCGAAACCGCATACCATGAATAGATCAAATTCAACCACAAATGAAATGAGCTGCCAACTTGGATGCTCTAGCGACCAAATCAATTCGAAACACTAGAAATCCATGCACCAACAAGAAAATCAAGAAATTCAAGCTTCAACTCATGCAATCTGGACCAGGAGGAATTCCGCAAAGTCTCGAATTTTCTGGATTCCAGCACTAAAGTTACCTCGCCGGGCTTTGGATGGAATCTGGGAAAATCCAGATGGGATGGATAATCCCGACCTTGAGTGAAAACCCAAATTGTTTGAAACTTAAGTTTCTCAATGTGCGACCTAGGGGAATGACTTGGGTGGGCTAGATGAAAATCCAAGGATCTCAAAAGCAATTAGGACAATAAAATCAATAGGCCCAAAAGATGCCAAAATACTAGAGCAAAAGAGGGTCCCTATTTTCAGCGGGGCGTGTGTGCGAAACTGCACAACAAATGGCAACTCTACTAGGGAAATGCTCTAGAGCATTTCGATGACAAATTGGAATCAAGAACCTAGAATCTCTGGTTTCGCATCCATCCACCAGATCACTACTCAAATTAAGCTTCAAAACCCACAAGTTAGTAAACCTTTCCTACACCAGGGTCAAAGTGTGTGCACGTGCATTCATTACCTTCCTTGGCTACAATAAAGGCCATATTAGGTCTGAACAAGCTACATGAAGAATTATAACCTCAAAAGCATCCTAGATAGAGCCTCGCTGCCAATCAAGCGTCCATAGCCCTTACGAGGTTATCGTTGTGTTTCTCCCAAACATAGCTCTACTACCAACCAGACGTCCATAGCCCCAGTAGAGATATTCAAATACTCCTGATAAGTTGAATTATTTCTTTTAATTTTTGACATTTTATTTTATTTCTTTTGATATTTCTTTTCACTTTTATTTCAACCTGTGAACACTGAAGTTCACACTCAAGGCTAAGAACCACAGTGGCGTTGAAGCAGAAAAAAAGGATTTTTCACCTGACTAGACTTCATGAGGACCCTATGCAACCTCATAATTTCTTAAGATTTATTTCAAAATGTAAGACCCGGGGGTATTTCAGATTTCACCCAACCCTACGGCTCTTCTGCTAAGAACATTAAGTGCATGTGACACTGAAAAAGGGATTTTCACCAAGTGATTCTGGAAAATGATCAAATTTTGTAAAGGAAATACCTAGAACATCACCCAAACATTACCACAACTGTTAGCAGATGGAACGAAACACCTCAGAGAAAGCAAGAAGCCAAAAGCAAGAGCAAAACCAAAAAATGACCAAACCAACCAAAGCAAACTAGAAAGCAGAAAGGAAACCTATTCTAACATAACAAAACAATAGAAAAGAAACCTAAACTAACTATATACAAAGGAGGAGCTATGAACAACTCAAGACTGGAAATAACGCTTCAGGTACTGCCCATTAACAGGCAGTGGAATGTCCTCCCCTGTGAGAGTCTTTAAGCGAAAAACATTATCACCTAGGATCTCTGAAATTTGGTAAGGACCAAGCCACAGTTTGTCAAATTTACCATGCTCTCCCTTACAGTCGTGAGGTTTGTCCCAGTAAAGAACCAAGTCAGAGATTCTAAAGGCTTTTACCTTGGCCCTCCTATCAAACCATCTCTTGACTGTGCCCTGATGTTTGGAAAAGTTTTCAAGGGCTTCATCTCTTTTCTCCTCAAGGTGCAACAACTCAGGTAATCTGGCCTCTCGTTTGTTCCCTTCATCATAATATTCATTGATGAACTACAAGGTGGGGATTTTGAGCTGAATGGGAAACATGGGTTCAAGACCATATACCAAGTGATAAGGAGAAGTTCCTATGGAGGCCTTGTGTCTTGTAGGATTTTCCCAGAGAGAAAATCGGAGCTGGGTGTGCCAGTCCTTAGGATTTCTTTCTAGCAGTTTACGAATGACTGTCAATATATTTTTATTGGAAGACTCAGCTAAGCCATTACCTTGAGGATAGTAATTGGATGCAAATTTAAGTGTAATCCCATGATCAAAGGCCCAATTAGAAAACCTTAATGATGAAAATGCAGGACCATTATCACAAACCAAAGACATGGGACACCCAAAATGATTGATAATACCTAATTCAATGAAACTAATTACTACCTCAGAGGTACATTGCTTGCATGCAAGAGCTTCAGTCCATCTTGTGAAATAATCAGTAACAATAAGAATGTACCTATGTCCCACAGAAGAAGTTGGATTGATTGGACCAATGAAGTCCATTCCCCACTGTGCAAAGGGTTTTACCTCAAAGACCGGTTGAAGTGGGAGTGTTGCACGCTTCTCTCTGGTTGTTGCAGTTTGACAGATATGACACATTCTAACATGGTTATGGACATCCCTTAATAGTGTTGGCCAGTAATAACCAACCCTCAGAATCTTATTAGCAGTGGTTATTGCAGAACCATGACCAGTACCATACTTCTCATGAAACTCAGTTATCACTTTGTCAGCCTCTTGCCTTCCTAAACACCTCAGATAGACACCTTCATGATTCCTTTTATACAAAACAGCTCCCTTTAGCATGAAACTATTTCCTTTTAAGCGTAATTCCCTCCTTTGGATGGCATTAAGGTGGTCTGGGCATTGCTGGTTTAACAGATAATGAACGATTGTGTCATACCAGTTTCCTGGAGAGACCTCTTCAAGATTATAGTGATGAGCTGCCAGGTCATGACCCATTTCTGCCATTGTTCGAGTAAGTCCTTGTCCTCTCACTAGTTTCATGGGTTAAATTTCTATATCATATTCCTACAACATGGTCACCCACTTGGCTCTTCATTCACCTAGTTCATTTTGCATCAGTAACAACTTTACTGCAGGATCGGGAACTATTGCAAGGACCTTGTTCCTGAGAATATAGTGCCTAAACTTCTTCACAGCCCTGACTAAGGCATGGGCTTGTTTCTCGACACTCAAATATCTTAATTCTACATCTTTCAAGGGTGCACTCATAAATGCTATGGGGTGTTCATTCCCTTGATCATATTTCTGAGTTAACATGCCAACACAAGAATGATCGGAAGCAAATGAATATATGTAAAAGGGATTATCATAATCAGGGCTTACTAGTACTGGGGCATCAACAATGGCCCTTTTAATCTCTACAAAGGCTTCTTTTTCCTCTGCACTCCATTCAATTTTAGCTTCTTGCTTCAACATTGCATTCAATGGTTTGATAATCTCAGCAAATCCTATGATAAACTTCCTTACAAAGTTTGTTTTACCAAAGAATGAATTCATTTCTTTTTTGCTGGCTGGTGGTTGAATCTTGAGTATGGCCTCCACTCGTTCAGAATCAATAGCAATACCTTTATCTGAGATAACATGTCCTAGCAATTTTCCTTTAGTAACTCCAAAGATACACTTCTTTGGATTGAGAGATATGCCAAAATCTCTACATTTTTGGAACACCTTGCATAAATTTTCTATTTGATCACCTCTTTTCTTGGAAAAGATTGTCAAATCATCCATATAGATAATTATGCACTTACCAATGATTTCTTTAAAAGCAATGTCCATTTCCCTTTGGAATGTGGCTCCAGTATTAATCAAACTGAAGGGCATCCTCCTGTAGGAAAAAGTACCCCACTTAGTGGTGAAGGCGGTTTTATGTCTGTCCTCATATTGTACCATAACTTGATTATACCTAGAATAGCCATCCAAAAAAGACATCATCTGAGATCCATTGACAATCTGGAGTACCTCATCCAGTGAGGGGACTGGATAATTATCCTTCTCAGATGCTTGATTCAGGTTCCTAAAATCCACACATAGTTTGATTTCCCCATTCTTTTTTCTCACAGGAACCAAGTTTACAACCCAAGTTGAATGCCTAACTGGGAATATGATCCTAGCAGACAATAATTTTTGCACTTCCTTCTGAATTATAGGCTCTAGTAGGGTGTTAATTGGTCTTTGTCTCTACCTAAAGGGTCTTACTCCTATTTTCAGAGGGATAGTATGAGTTATAATTGATGTGTCATACATTTTCAAGTCTTCATAACTCCAAGCTATCACATCCTGATATCTATGTATTGCATCAATTATTCTTTTTCTCTCCTCTGGGGCACATACCTTACTAATGAAGACATTCTTAATATCATCTTGAGTTCCCATATTGTGTGTCTCACATTTCCCACTAATGGATTGTTTCTTAGCATCTTGTTCTTGATTTCTGACCTTATCCAGATCGAAAATCCTTTCCAGCTGTACCATTCCCCTTGGAATAGTATTAGTTTTCAAGTTAATTACCCCTTCCAAATCCATCTCTGCTTCTTGGGGTTCAACTTCATCAATAATTTGAGAAGAAAAGGCATATGTACTTGTGATAAAATCTAGAATATGCTTATCATCTTCAAATACCTATAAATTGGTAACATTGTCAAGTACTGAAGGCACCGGGGTCAATTCTACAGTGAACTTCTTCAATCTGGAAAGAGACAAAGGTTGTAAAGTGTTGGCCACCTGAGCAAGGGAATCTGTTGTTTGATTCCTATGACGTGGTATCAACTGAATGTTGAAGGCATCAAATCCTTCAATAAGGTCCCATACTCTATCCCTATAGTTAGTCATCCTTCTATCATGACATGAGTACTGCTTCCTGACTTGTTTGACCACTAACTCAGAGTCCCCAAAGACTTGCAATATCTTAACCTTTTTTCTTAATGCCATAAGTAGCCCATGAATCAAAGCTTCATACTCTGCTACATTATTTGTACAATGGAACTGGAGTCTATGAGCAACAAAGAAAGTCTTACCTTTTGGACTGATTAATTCAAATCCTGCCCCAGCTCCTTGCTTTGACTTGGATCCATCAAATCTCAAATTCCAACAACTAGCAACTACAAACTTCGTTGTTGTATCTCTTGTACTATTAATGTTGGAGGACACCTCAGATAGTATCACTTTCTTCCCTCTAGGGTCCTCTTTAGTACTTTGCACATTAATATTGACTGCTAGAGTGGGGTTTATACAATTATGCACTTGCTCTACTATTGTCTGATATAAGCAGCACTCCATCTCTGAGTGAGAAGCATTGTGAACTCTACACTAGTTGGGCAAGAGTAGTTCTTCAAAATTCATCCCTCTACCCAGATGAATTTGGTTCTCAATACATTGTTGAATAAATTCTTGAAAATTATCCAGTAGGCTAAGCTGATTATCCTTAGGGTTATCATCATTCCCAACTGGTTCCACCAAAGCACCAGTGTTGTCAGATCCTTCTATGAAATCAGCAGGCATTGTATGCAGCATAAGGACCTCTTCTGCATCAAATTCCTCAAAAGGGGTAGTAATGATGTAATTACCCATGCTCACCTCAGATATTAGGACCTCATTTGAAGTGTTCTGATATTCCATAATCATATACTTCATCCTAGGATCTCTTTCAGTTCTAATCTGGTTTGGCACTCCCTTCCAGGGAAGCCATATATGAGAGTGATTAGTTGATACATATCCATTTAGGGCCTTGGTAAAATCCCTTCCCAAAATCAAACCGTAGGCATCAGGTATATCTACCACCTGAATATTAATAACTTGTTGGATTATAGGGTCAGAGGCAACCTGTTTATGGATCATATTCAATTCTACTACAATGTTAACTTCAGTCCTATCCAATTGTGTAACTTTCTTTTGAGAGTCAGCAGGATTAATACCCAAAGTTTGACAGACACCAAAGGGCATTACATTGGTAGAGGCACCTGAATCTAACAAGAAATTGTGCAAATTCTTACCAAATATACGGATCGAGATCAGGAATGGAGGAGTCTCTATTTTCCCTTGAAATAGAGTTAAGGGAGTGTCTACTTGAGCAATCTGAGTTCTATCTTTCTCTTTTCCCTTATCTCCAGGAGGCACATAAACTTGATTTTGAATCTAATTTTTCCTTCCTATTGTTTGAGAGCTAAATACTTTATTGATGCTTTCACTAACCGATCTATCTTGTGATATGGAATTTGCATTATAAGCTCCTAGAACTGCATTCCTAATGGTTGGAAATCTCAATAGCTAAAATGCAGATAGACTTACCTTTAGCTTCTTGAGTTCTTCTGCAACATATATAGCTAATTGTTCTTCGTTCAAATCAAAAGGAGCTTCTTTTAGAGAGTCCACCACTCTGTCTTTGCTTGCTTCAATACTCCTTCCTTTTGACATGTCCATCTTTGCTTGTCCTTCCTTTGACAGATACTTCTTAGACACATGGGGATATGATGGATTATTGTTGACATTAGGATCTAGAGGAGTGGTGAAGTTGTTTGGTGGAATGGAGGTGGTGAAAGGGCCTCCAGTCGGTAGATGTCTATGTGGCATGTCTCTCAAATCATACTTCTTAACAGGCCTCTGGAAAGTATGTACCTCCTCAAGATACGCTTCCTCTTCATCTAAGGGGCCATTGTCATTTACTGGATTTTCATCAAACAACTATGAAATTTCATCTCCATTACATGCCTGGTTTGCCTCTCCCTTGAGCCGGTTTGATTCTTCTTCAGGCACATTGTCTTTGCTATGTGGAAAAGGAGTATGTTTCAAGACCAACACTGGTGAAGCATAGGGAATGGATGACACCATCTCCTAACTACTCGAATTGTTCTCCACTTCTAATGGAAGATTGAAGCTACTATCTCAAACTCTTGACAATCTAACTCAAAATGTTGACTTGTTTTATGGAGCCTACACCATCCTGATAAAGTAGCTTCAGCTAAGTATACACCACTAGGAGGCTTCTCTTGATTGACTGGTTGATTGACTTGTTGATTGACTTGTTGATCCAATGGGGTAGGGACTCCTCCATTGTTAGGCCTCGTGTTCCAAGTCATGTTTTGTCTTGGTGATTGTCTCCTGTCGAACCCTTGTCCACCACCTTGTCCTCTATCAAATTTTTGTCCTGAGGATTGTCCTTTATCATAATTTTTTCCTCTGTCATTATTGTACCCTCTTTCATTACTATGTCCTTAGTTGTTGTTGTAAGGAAATCTAGGAGTGCATCTAGTGAAAACTCCAAACAATAGTGCCTTCGGTAACTTTCATTTCGATTAGTTTGCCCAAAAGACACATACAACTATGTCCAAATGCGGAACAAACACAGTTCATTTCCCACATTGATCCATCTGAGAGAAACACATGTAAATTCAACAGCAAGCATTAACAGATTATACTATACGAACCAACAGACATGAAAGATGAAACAAAAAACTAGAACACAAAGATATATGTGGGGAAAATCCTTTCGGATAAAAAACCCCACACTCCAAATATCGAGCCATTGTATTATGCAGCAACAAAACGGTTACAATACAACTTCAGGCTCTTAGCCTTTTAAGAGATTACATCTTGTTTATCTGGATACAACTGGTAGCAATAGATCAACCTTCCTTTTGGCCTCATGACCTCAGCCTTTCAGCCAGCCTCTCAGCTCTCAGACTCCTATCATATGCTCGGCTCCCACTTTTTTACAGAACGCCCAATGCATTCATGTATACATTCATTCTCAACTGTCAGAAAGAAAACTCCAGCTTAGCATCATCATCCTACCGAAGCTGTTTCCACTTCCTCATGCAAAGTTTTCCTTTTCCACATAGAAACGGTCACAACGGTTTCACAACAAACAGTTCACTTCTACTTTCTTGGATTTTTCGTCATCGCACCACGTCGAACAATCTTCACTCGATCAAAAATGATCAACTTGTGTCGCATGTCGGTGAGACACAAGAAGTGTCTCCCCGATGCCACAAGACCCATTTAAACGTTGTCGCCAATAATCCTCTCCATCAGCAAGAGGTTCCACCGAGCTTACAAGTTACATTGACCTCAACAAGCACATCGGTGAGACTATCGCTATCGCCAGGAGATCACATCGAGCCTCCAAGTCATGCTGAAATCCAATCGGCATCCATCTATTGGCAAGAGTCTCCTTATTGGCATGATCGGCGAGACCTCTCACCGACCTCCAGTTGAACTCATCTGCCAACGCTATCGCTAAGACATCCAACTGTCGCCAAGAGGTTATACTGAAGTCTCCAAGTCATATAGACATGAGTGTTCTCTTTGGAAAAACTATCATCTTTCGCTAAGACGTCACAATGAGCTCCATGTTATGCCAAACTCAACATTCTCATCGGCGAGACAATCGCCATTCGATGAGACATCACACCAAGCTCATAAGTCATTCCGAAGTGTTCCTTAGTCGCCAAGACTTTAGTCATTCGTTGAGAGATCATGTCGAGCCCTTTATGTTATACCAATGACACTGTCGGCAAGACTTAGGCAAAGGTCATATTGAAACTTCTGACGTCCATCGCATTCCTATCAGGAAGAAAAATACCCTTCGCCAAGACATCACCCTGCAAGTTCCAAGTCACCCCGATTCTATCTTGTTGGCCAGACTTACTGCTTTCGCCAAGACTTCATACCAAAGCCTTCAAGTCATACCGATGTGTTCCACTATCGGTGAGAGAATCAACCTTCAGAAAGACTTCTTACCGAGGCTTTCATGTTATCCCGAAACCACTGTTCGCCAAGAGTCACACCGAACCGATGACCCCATGTGATGTCGGCAAGACTTCCAATATTCGATGAGACATCATATCGAAACAAGTCTTTCGGCCAAGGGTCTCCCTGATGTCTTCGAGAGTTACATTGTCGCCAAGACAATCCTTCATCGCTGAGACTTCTCACCAAGATCCTTAAGTTACTCTGAGTTAGTGAGACATATCACTATCGGTAAGACTTCTTACTGATCACCCAAGGGTTTCCCCGAAAGCTCCAACACTGTCGCCAAGACATGTTACTTTCGGTAAGACTTCTCACCGAGCCGCCATAGGTTGACCCGATGACTTCAATACGTATCCCTGTTGGCAAGACCTTCCAATGTCACTGGGACTTCTTCCCGAGTGTTGAAAGTCACTCCAAAGCCCCCGGACACTATGAGTCTCCCTGACGCCCGATTGAATGGCCTGTCGGCCAAAGATCTCCATGCGGTGAGAAGTTACAACGACTGCTTTAAGTCACGGCAATAGACTTCAAAGCATTCAACAAGACTTCTGCAGGGTCACAACGACCAGAATATTTCACAAGGTTTCCAAACTGCCAGTCGGCCAGACCAAAGAAATGTCACACCGACTTTGCTCTTCCAGAAGTTCCAGCCTGTGAGATTGAGGCAACAATTCCAATAGTTGTTGTATCCTCTTTCATTGTTGTATCCTTTGTCATGGTTATATCCTCTTTCAAGATGTTGCCCTCTGTCAAAGTGTTGTCCTTGTTGATTTTCTTGATTTTCTTTGTTCTGATTGGACTGCATATTTCTCTGAGCAGCATGCAACTGACTATTTTGGTTCCTCAAGTAAGTCACCTCCATATTCAGCTTCTTCACTTGTTCAGACAATTCATCCAGTCTCTCTTGGTCAGGACTTATGTATGGAGGCTGGCTCACATTATTTTGGGAATACCCTACTGCAGTGTTGGTACTCAATGACTGGTTCAAAACTTCAGAATTATGTAGATATGGGGGATAGCTAGCATGAGATTGTGGATGCAAAGGTTGATTTGCACTTTGTTGGGGAGAGTTGACTATAGGTGGAATTTGACTCGCCCTGGGTGAGGAACCATAGGCAACTGAGGAACCGGATTCATGATTGGAGTGTGACTAGCAAGATCCTGATTGAGAGCTGGGACTTGTCTAGGGTGAGCAGCGGGTCCTAATGATGGCAAAGGTCCAGAAAAATGTTGTCTTAAGGCAGTGCTAACCTTTACAGCTTCAGCATATGCATCAAGTAGGGTATTAGGAGGATTATTTCTCCATTTCATGAAGGTGGCTGTCAAACTGTCAAGACCCTCGTAATAGACTTCTAAAGCAGTGGAATCATCAATAGCATAGGGGGCCTGTAGTCGGGTATAGGCACGATGAAACCTATTGTTAAAGGACCCTATAGGCTCATTGACTTCTCTCTTAACATTAGTGAACTAATGATAGAGATTATTGGAACTAATGGGAATCCTAAAATTTTGCAGGAATGCAGTCTCTAGTTCAGTCCAATGCTTGATAGACCCGGAAGGTAAGTGATTATACCAATAAAATGCATCTTCTCCTAAGGAATAAGGAAAGAGCCTACATGCTACATCCTCATGATTGATTCCCCTATCCTTGAGTCTAGTCTAAAAGATCCTAATGTGTTCTTCAGTAGTTCTATTGGGATCATTAACATGGAACTTTGATCAAAAGTGCTCAGGGTTCTTGGGCATGACATTATAATTGGCGAACGTCAATGGAGATGGGTTATTAGCTAGGAAATCCATTGGTGGAGGTGGGGGTGGTAATGGTTGATTTATAGCTAGTTGGGGTTGTTGGATGGGAATGTCCTCATACTCAGATGAAGATGAATTTGATGAAGATGAGAGCGATGGAGATGACTGGGTGGATGACGATTCTCCCCTTCTACTGGTCCTTCTTGACCTAGTAGGGGCTGGTAATTCTTGAAATTCCTCCTCTCCTGGTGTGGACCTAGTCCTTCTTTGATATCTCTTAGGAGAGATGGCATTCAGAAAATGATCCAGCTTGCTTATTCAGGCCCTCCTTCTAGCGCCAATCTGTTGATGGTGCTTTCTATACAACAACAACTCAGATAGAATATGATATCCTATCTCTCTTCAAAGGTAAATCTCTATCAGCAAGCCTCAAGAGATTACCCCAAGGTCTCTAATGTCAGGTCTTGACAATGCATAGACAACTCAGTGATAAATGTGAAAATGTTGGTAATCACAATGGGACCTTACTACAAACAAATACTAAATCTTAGATAACTTATTAGATTTGGCAATATTGTGATACTTAAAATCCTAGGTCTAACCCAAATGATAAAAGAAAATGCAAAAGATAAGGGTTTTAAAGAGTTATCTAAGTTTAAAACTATTCCTAAGATTAATAATGAAAATGAGAAAATACTTGAAATGGACCAATCCCTTAAAAACCAATTCCTGCTCAACCCAGATGAGTCTGCAATCTTATAGAAATAGTGCAATCTTTTGAGGCATTAAAGATTTTCAAATCGTGAACATTCATTCAAGACAATCCTGTTGCAACTAAAATGAATAATCTTCACAATCAAACTAAACACAATGAATATGTGGTCTAGGTTGACTTTTCCAAACAACTATAATCAAATAGTTGCTGGGAGTATAGACCAGAGATTGCTACGAACACTTCAAGTATCAAATCATGAACACCATTAAACAAATTTAATTCTAAATCTAACATACATCAACTATTTTCAAAGCAATTTTAAAGATAGAATAACAAGAACCATGCTAGATAAGAATAACACAAGTATGGCACCAACTCACAATGTCATTACTTGCATCAAATTATCCACTGTAGCAACAATTCTAGTTTTCTATTACAATATTTTCTTGAGAAACAACTAACTCCTAACTCTAACTCTTGCTCTACTGCTGAATTCGCTCTAACATTCAATTTTTTCCAGCCCTTATGAATGAGGTGAAATGTCATATTTATAGAGAAACCCCAAAGTGTGTTGGCCCAAGAATTTGCAATAACAAATGGCCACAGAAACAAGTCGGCCTAGAGGAAATTGAAAACAAAGGTCAAAATATGCATTGAATGCATATACACCAACCATGTCAGCCTAGGATCTCCCACCAGTTCAGTCCGCTGCATTAAAAGAAGAAGTGAAATAATAGAGAAACACAGGGCTCGATGCAGCATTGCATTAACTACTTCCTCCCTGCCCTTATCTTTCGTGTGCTCCATCCTATCCTTTACGTGTTACCTCAATCTACCTTGTTGGACTGATATTTATTGATGATTGCTCTATAGGTCACTGTGTCATCCAACTTGTGTTTAGTTACTAGATCTTTCATTGACTGGAGAGTAAACATCCCGCCACCACTTCCTCTATCATTTTGGACTAAGATGCCTTGGTTCATTACCAATATCGTTCATTGCCACAATATATTCCTTGATTCGAATCGCTAAACTAAGCATTGCTTCCCTCGTGCCACTTTCACCAGCTTGTGGATCTCAGAAACTCATAGAATGCACAAGATGGCGGATTTATACTGCTCAAGATTTAGATTCCTCGGGGAATTTCTGCATAGAAGGATTTTCCTGAGCTACATTCTTTCGGGGAATCCGCCCCTCGAGGAATCCGACATTGTCTGGATTTTCTGAACCACCATATTCTTCGACGACAGCCTTCAATGATGTAGACCTCCTCATGCATTGGTGTCTAAAACCTTGAACCAAACTGAGGTTACCTTGCCTTAGGAATCCTACTCTTTACGTACAACTTCATTCTTTCTACCTTAGTGATGGAGGATCCCTTTGTGTCTATCTTAGCCTTTCCAACTGCTACCTTGCTAGACTTAGCCTGCATCCATCAAATTCCAACATGAAAATCCAATTGTTGACAATATTTCATCAAAGTATTAGCTCAAAATCATGATAAAACTATTAAATCAACCCTTAAGCATCAAAACTAAGAAGTTCAGGATTTTGAGCTAACCGGGGAAAACCAGCCTGGGAGGAATTTTGAAATTTTTTGAACCAGGCAGATTCTCCTGATGAGGCACCAATATCAACAATAGATTATCAAAGTGAACAAAAGAATGCATGAATCATTGTGTAATCCATTAAATTAAGCATAGAATATCAAGCATTTATCATCCAAAATCATTCTTCCATCAAGCATGCCGAGTGGCACAATACTTAGCAGAAAATTCAAAAAAAATTGGCCAGATCGGAATTCTGCGAAGGGTGCAAAACTCCGAACACCAGCACATTTTTGGGAAACTGAAGGAATCCGGGAAAATCCAGCCAGAAAGGAAAGTCTCGAAGTTAGGAAAAAACCCAAAGATTGGCGTGACCTTTGGTCTGTAGGAATGAAACTTACCTCATTGGGCTTTGGATGGAATCTGGGAAAATCCAGATGGGACAGATAATCCTGACCTTGAGTGAAAACCCGAATTGTTCAAAACTTAAGTTTCTCAATGTGCGACCTAGGGGAACAACTTGGGTGGGCCAAATGAAAATCCAAGCATCTCAAAAGCAATTAGGACAATAAAATCAATATGCCCAAAAGATGCCAAAATACCAGAGCAAAAGAGGGTCCCTACTTTCAGCGGGGTGTGTGTGTGAAACTGCACAACGAAATCACCCTCCGCCTTTTTTCTATGTTTCACTATATTAATTAAATATTTTTTAATTATTTAATTAATTCATCTCTTATCATTTTCTCTCCAACATTAATTAAAATTAAATTAATTTTATCTTTGGTACTCTATATTAAATAATTTTGAAAAATTATTTAATTAGCTAACACTCCTCTTTTAAATAAATGATTAATTATTTGTTTATCCAACTATCATTTTGAATTAAATAAATTTATTTATTTAATTCTTTTATTTTTTCTTCCCTTATCAAATTCAAGTTTTAGGTATTACCCTACCTTGAATTTTTCGTATCCATTGATTTTGTAATTCAATCTCCACCATTGATCAAATTTTAAGAAAAGCATATAAATAAGAAGCTCTCATTTCATTTATATCCCCTACCTCTCTTATTATCAAAATCACTATAATATTTTTCATTCAAGAATTCAAGCATTATCATTATCTTTGCCAAGAATAAGTGTCATTTATCTTTGAACATTTATCATTATCATTGCATCATATCATTATTGTTCTTTCATAGTTTTTTACTTTGAAGAGCAACCGACAATGGAGCAAATCAAGATCTTAGCTATGATGGCTATGCTTGTTATCTAAATTTTATATTATAAGCCAAGATCTTGAACTTCATTGCATGATTGTGAGAGTGTGAGTTTTGCATTGTTGATATTTGTAATTTAAATTTTTATCATCCATATTTTGGCACACCTAGTGGAACACACATCCAAGATTTAACAAATAATTTTTCATAGATTTATGTTTTTTTGAAGTTATAGGTCATATTTCTTATTTCAAATCAATTCATAACACTTTTGGGCCAATAAACAGTACTTCTAGGCGACATAGACCGTATTTAGTATATATATTAGATTAATTCAATTTGCAAAAAGTTGATTATTTGTTAATAGGTCAAATATGCACTTTTGGTCAATTTTGTTGTGCTTCGAGTCAAATTTGTAGTGCCTTTGGTTTGAATCATGACACTTTTGGTTGAATGCAAAATTCTAAATATCCTTTGACTACCAACATTGCGCTTTTGGTTCCTATCACTATGAATCTAGCCTATTTTGTGGTACTTTTGATCACTGTCAACTCGCTTTTGCTAGCTTTCTATAACACTTTTAGTCTTTGTCATCACACATCAAGTCTATTTTGTTACGTTCTTGGTCTTTGTTGTTATGCATTTGGGCAATATCCAGGGTTTAATTTCAAATTTACATTAGTTCATTTTAGATTTGAGTGGATTTTATTTTCCTAAAAACTTAACCTTAGATTTGATTTGTAGGTAACCCCATATCTAAGATCTTTTTGTTTTGGTCTCCTTTGGTTGTGTTTTTGATGTGTATAAAATTGAATCTTTAATGGGAATTGAAACAATAATGAAAGAAATTGGATTGGGAGGTCTTCATAAAATTGGCATCTCAAATCTAGAGTTGGATTTTGGGTTCATTCATTTTAATTCACCCTACCACTTCTTAATTTTGCAATGTGATAAAATAGTTATATTATTTTCTTTTCTTTTAGTCCAATCTTGTTTGGTGTGTCTTCCTCATATTGGAAACTGGGCTAAAATTAACTTCTCACATTTGGAATTGGGATCTAAAATTAAAAAGTGTCTTTTAAACCCTAAGATCTACTTAGGTATGCTCTCCTCTTGTGCCCAATAGTGATCTTGAGGATAAAAACATAAGTAATCTTGTTTTTATTTTTAGGGGGCCTACCTAGAGAAGTGATCACTCTAGGGGATAACCTCAATTACCATCTTTCAATAGAGTATAAATAGAGGGAGGTGAATTGAAAGAAAAATATCTTGGAAATGGAATACTTTCAATCTTGGCTAAGCCTAAAATAACTTTATACCTTAGAGAAGTGAAGGTGAAGAGTGGATTTCTCTCTCCTCCTAATTGTTTACGAGTATTCCCTTTCATCTACAGATAAGGCCTTGCATACTCTTGTGGTATATTTAGAGGATACCCATAGTTAAGCTTATGTATCTTAGTCAAAGCTCATTGGCTATATCCACTTGAGTAGTTTTTTTTGTGTCTTATGTGCTTGATTGTTTAGATCACCAATTTTCCACTTGAAACCAAAGTGGGGATATCCATCTGAAACTAACCCTAGGATTTTTCTTATTTATATTATTTCTTTGAGTGTACATTTTTAGTATAAATTTACAAGGTTCAAATCAAGAAACATTCAAAATATTAAGGAGGGTATACAAAAACAAAGAAAACTAGGAAAACAAGCAAAAATATTTTGTTGCATAACTTTCAAAGTTGGTTCTTGCATTTATTGGGCATTTTCAGTCATTTAAGCCTTTGAATATATCTCTTGCTAAAGAAAATTGACCAAAAATTCAAACTGAAAGCTAAAAACATTGTTGATAGTCAAAACTACACTTTTGGTTCATGTCGTCATGCATTTGGATCATTTTGTAGTGCATTCAACTTATTTTGTAGTACTTATGGGCAATTTTGTAGCACCTGTGGTCTACTTTGCTGCACTTCTGAGCTATTATGCTATAATTTTGATTTTTTTTAGGCCACTTTTGGTTATGATCAATGTCTTTAAACATTTTCAAAATTTATCAAAATTAAAATCAATCAAAACAACAAAATAATTAACAAACAAAGATTGTCTTTTATTAACATTATCTTATTGTCCTTGATATTATTTGAGGAGTGGAGAAAATTTTAGTATCTTGCCTTATCATTTTCAAAATTTATCAAATTTTAAATTGGATCTCCTATATTTTATCTTTTTATTATATCATATCAAGTTCTCTTGGACTCACAAGTCTAGTTCAAGAGGACTTTATCAATGTCAATCTTTATCATCTTGCTTGGGCTCATAAGTCTAGTTCAAGTGGGATCTATCAGTTTTATCTATTAATATCGTTATCACCATTTGGAGATCCAACTTAGATTTGGTCTATTTTGGTTTTGACAAACAAGCATCAAAATTATTGAAATAAAATCTTATTTTATCTAAGGTCTTATATTGCATATGGTAGTTACAATATCTCAATATAAGAAAAGCATGGAATCTCATCAGAAAGAGTCAAACATTCTTACAAGCATGGGTATTGGTCAACATGAGAAAGGAACATATTCAAACTAACCCTTCCTTCATGATGAACCTTTAAGGGTTCCTTATGTTGAGGATGATCAAGACACAACATTAAAATATTTATAATAATTTGAGCAAGATCCTAAAGCAATGAGGTTTTGGATCTTTTATTTAAGACAGATCCCAATCATTACCTTCAAATGTTAGTGCAACATGGTGCCAAGATACATGCTAATTTTCAAATTACTAGGCATAAAGAACAATTTATTATAACATTCACTACACCTTACACTTTGGGGGAAGCAAGTCAAATCAACACACCAATAAGGAGCATATTCCCATCACAAAATCCAATTCAAACATCATCACAAAATGTGGATGCTACTTGCATATACTCACCACCACCTCCACTTAGCGTATCAAGAGACACATAAAGATCAATTTACACCCCAACAATCACCTACTTTTGCTAGATCTCACTTAAAAATAGGCACCTTAAATGCATAAAGTATGCTTATTCCTCCAATTCAATCTCAACAATATCGTGTTCCACCAAGTCAACCTCAATGTTATATTCCCCTAAATTAACATCAACAATAATAGGTTGTTATTGTGTAAATAACAAAAGGTTTTCTTACATTCATACCGTTTTATAAAATTGCAGGTTGGAAAACACTCAGTGTTATGAAACTTGCAACCCACATGATGTTTTAAAGCCCTCTACACATAACAATCAAATTGGTTACTTTCCCCTCACCTCAATTTCATTTGTTTTATGTATCCCCCACCTCTGAATCCTCTCTATGCTCTCCACACTTTAGCTTTGAACAAGCATAATGAGAAAATTTCACACACAGTGTTTTCCAACCTGCAAATATTTTGTGTATTTTTTTGAATCATATGAAGAAATTGAAATGAAATTTTTACTCTAACCAATAGTTGTGATAATTTTCAAGGTGAATTTCATTACATTTGTACTGTGTAAATAAAAAAATGTTTTAATTACATTCATACTATTTTGTAAAATTGCAGGTTAGAAAACACTTGGTGTTATGAAACCTGCAACCCATGTACTATTTTAAAACCCTTTACACATAACAACCCAATTGGTTAGTCATCACTCAACTCAATTTGGTTTGTTTTAAATGTACCTATAACTCCTTTCTGACCTCTCCACCCTTGAGCTTGGAATAGGCAAAATGAAAAAGCTCACAAACAGTGTTTTCCAACCTACAATTATTTTGTGCATTATCATATTTAAACACATCTAAAAAAAATACTTATTACAATTTAGATAGAAAAATTACACACCAACCTCCAATGCTTGTAGACTACACAAAATCCACAGAAAGTGATGGCTTGTTGTGGAAGACACCAGATCGACGACTTTCATGGTTAATAAAACTCCCATCCACAACGTTGACTACTGAAAAACCATGGGAAACACTAGTTGATGGTGTCATTTACTCCACATTTTTGTTGTTGAAATGTTTCCTCCTGTGTACCAAATTTTTCATTTTATCCCCTGTCTTAGCATGCCCCTCACTATACTATTCCATCATGTTATGTATGTTACTATGTATGTTTTAATGCATTTTTCTATGTTATGATGCCTCTAACATGTGTTCTTTTAGGGAGAAAAGATGCATGCCCTAGGTTTCAAGGAACCTTTGTGAGCGAGGAAATTGGGTAGCTTTTTGGCTTATCAAAACATTATTTTGAAAATATGTCGATGCATGTCGCCATATTCTTTTGAGGTATGGGGACAGGTGATGACACTCGCTAATGGAACGAGCCTAAATGTCTATCAGTTAGTCTTATCTCATCATGATGCCATCATATGGCATATGAGGCATTATGTTATCATGTCTAAGACATGTATTTTTGTAGGGAGAATAGCTTGATTCTAGTATTTTTTATTGACAAGTTGGATGTGGCTATTCTCCCTAAAAAATGCATGTCAGATGCATCATAATCATCATTTGCATTTTGTTAAAATTTGAGGAGCTCAGAAGGGAGTTGTAGGCATTTGGAGGAAGAAGTAGAGCAACCATTCTCCCTACCAAAAGGTATGTGACAGGCATAGGAAGTTAGTAGGTATGTATGTCTGCCAAAAAGATATGTCATTTTGTAATGGTATGTAGGGACTGTGAACAAGAGAATGATTTTTCATCGTGAAAAAGGGTTTTCATTGATATTCAAAGGGGTTTCCAAGGGTTTACCTTGCGAAAAGGGGTTTTCATTTGATATGTAGAGTTTTTTATGTGCTTTTATGTTGAGGGTTTTTAAATTGTTTCGATTTTAATGTTTGTGCTAGAACTATCACAAATTAGGAAAATTGTCTCAATTAGGCTGAGGGGTGACTAACCAATTGGGTTGTCACATGTTGAGTTATGAATGTCTTCACACAAATAGGAGGTTTGAAAATATATTGTTGTTTCTTAGCTACACTTAATGGCATAGACCAAGCTTCAAAGTAGACAATTAAACCTGCATTGACTGCATGATATAAGAATTTGTATGCTTCATAACACACTGTATTTGTCAACCTCCACATCATAACACACCCAAACCCTTCTGGTTTTCAAGTCTATATATGTAGGTGTGCACTAGAAATAGAAAGAACACCAATTTCTTGCCATTAATGGCAATATTGAATAAACTGGTTGACAGTGGTGAACATTGTGTAGTACAAGTTGCCAAACACAATGTGTTTTGAAGCCTGACTTTAGTTATACCCAAACAGTGTCATGAAATTTAGATGTACAAATGTATATATGGGATTCTATTTTATCAAATATCACATTTCTCATTAAAGGCAACCTGTATTAATTGTCAGTACACAGTGTACTTCATAATATGCACTTCACAGTGCAGGGAGAGCATGGTATAAGAGACTATATACTTGACAACACACTGTGTTTCTAAAGCTCAAAAATGGGAAACGAGGAATACTCATATTTGTAAAGAGGCTTCTACATTGCAAAACTCATTTTGTTTACATAACAATAATTCTCAATACAAAATTTGGGAAGCATAATGGGGCCCATTTGTGTGTTATTATGGCCTAGCCTTGGAATTTTTTATGGTATATTATATTGAGTAATAAAAATAACAATAAAAATGTTTCCTAATCAAAACCTTATGAAGCACAACTATCCGGAGATGGTTCACAACTAAACAAAGGTACATTCATATAACAAAGTAGAGTAACATTATTTATCATTTCACTTTCAAAATAAATGTAACACATTAACAATAATGAAAGGTGCCAATTTTTTATGTTACCCCCACCATTCAAAGTGTATAATAGTTTAATCAAAATTCCTTTTGTTAATGATCTAAAAAAATTTGACATCCACCATTTGCATTCCCACCCCACATAACTAGTTTCAATTCCCATTTACCCTACACTCTAGCCCCTTTTTTACAAGTATTAAATTACAAATTGTTTGCATTCCCC
This sequence comes from Sequoia sempervirens, assembly GCA_007258455.2. Lineage (NCBI taxonomy): Eukaryota > Viridiplantae > Streptophyta > Pinopsida > Cupressales > Cupressaceae > Sequoia > Sequoia sempervirens. The sequence goes on along the minus strand of VDFB02373365.1, from coordinate 136,333,706 downwards.
ATTGTAAGAATCTCATATATAAATAAATCAAAAATTCTAAATGCAACATAAATTTTGGAAATTTAACTATCTAGTACACTTGTAATTCAAGCTATGAGAGCTAGAATCACCTATATTTAGTGTAGATCCTTCAAGTCTCCTGAAGCATCCTTCAAAATCCACTTGGCCTTATTTTATTCAATTTTATTTCCTCACCTATATCAATCGCCTGGAAGGAAGACAAGTGTTAGCGATAGTTTAAATTAGGAAATTAAAGACATTTGGTGCAACAAATAATTCATTTTATTCCAAAATTTACTAATGTTTGATTATATGTTGTGGCGATTACAACATGCCAACTTGCACAAACAATAAACAAACGTATTAAACTATACAATGACACTTTAATTTCCAATTTAACCTATTTCTAACACTAGTAATATTTATCAACAATTATATCTACCAATTTTCGATTCTGCTAGAACTATGAAGAAGTGAGCGTCCATTCAGATATATGAAAATCCCATCTCTCTTGATAGCTTTTTTCTAATATTTTCTTATATTGGTAGTAAATGGTAAAATCTATTCTCCCTATAAAATTGCATGTCTTAGAAATGATAACATAATTCCCCATCCCCCATACAATGAAATCATTATGAGATAAGACTAGCAGATGAACATTTAAGTGCATGTTGTTAGAAAGTGCCATCATCTTTACTTGTACACCAAAAAAACATGTTTAAATGTATTTTTCTATGTTATCATGTCTTTGACATGCATTTTTGTAGAGATAATAACCACATTTGTAGTAAAGATAATTACATTTTTAAAAACATGTTGTGTATTGCCACATACAATTTTCTATACTGGAATCCTTTCCAAACACACAAAATGATATCTAAAAATGTCAAATTTTCTATAGTAATCATTGATTTATCATTTTTTAGTATTACAGTCTTCAAAACTCCACAAGGATACAAGGGTCACATTATAGCAAGAAGTTTAATAATCTTGAACAATCCAAATGGAAGATGTCTACTATGCTCAGTTAATTGTTCTTGCGTGCATTGATTGAAGATAACCATGCATCATCGTACACAAATCAAAGACCATGGCCAATATTATGAAAAACATAATTTTGTAGGTTAAGTCGAATAGAGAATTAGTGACAATGTACTTGGACTTGTATAGTGCATTGTGCATCAATAAAAGCATATGAAAAAGGCCATAACTTGCAATAAAAAATAAGGGTGGAGAAGGTAGACAAGAAGGATACCAACTACCACTACCAAACTTTTGTTTAAAACCCATATCTGCCAATGAACACCTAAATGACGAATGTTGGTATCATAACCATTATTCAAAGATATTGTAAATTGAACCATTACTTTTATAGATGAATAAAAATAGGGTGCTTTGAATCCTCATTCAATGAGAAGTGTATTGTATTTTCCCAGTACTAGCAATTATGATCTTCCTATTTGAGTTGTAGACCTCAATGTACATGAATGATAACCATTGTGGTTGGCATTGTTGTGAAATGCAACTTTAAACACATAGTGTAAATGTTTCTCTATTATATTAAGTGCATGTTAAAAAAGACATGTTTGGGAAGGTCATATTTCTTATAATAGAACCATTGCTATACATATGGGCATGCAACTATTCTCCCTACAAGAAAGCATGTCAGAGACATCATAACATAGGAAAATGCATTAAAACATATATAGTAACATACATAACATGATGGAACAACGTAGTGTGGGAACCGCGAAGAAGAGGGATAAAATAAAAAAATTGGCAGATGGGAGGAAACATTTTGATGGTAGAAATGTGGAAAAATGGTGGTATCAGCTAGCATTTCCCACATTTTCTTGATGTACAGTCAACTTTGTGGGAAAGACTTTTGCATCCCATATTGTGATTTGTGGTTTCTTTCACAACAAGCCATCACTTTCTAGTGTAGAATGTGAGTAAATTTATGATCTAAGTTGTATCAACTATTATTTTTCAGTGACATATTGTTTATAAATGAAATTGTAGAATATAATTGCAGGCTAGAAAACACAATGGGTTGTAAGTTATTTCATTTTGTTTGTCCATGGGTCAAGGGTGGAGAACACATGGAGGAGTTGCAGGTGTGGGATACATAAAACTAAAAAAATTGAGTTGAGGGTGACCAACCAATTGGGTTGTTACATGTAGAGGGTTTTACAAAATTATGTGGGTTACAAGTTTTATAACACCCAATGTTTTCCAACTTGCAATTTTACAAAATATTATGAATGTAATGAAAACCTTATGTTATTTACACAATAGGAATTTAATGAAAGGCACCTTCAAATTTAACCACAACTATTAGAGTAAAAACTGCCTTTCAATTTCTTCATATGATCAAAAAATAAATACACAAAATAATTGCAGGTTGGAAAACACAATGTGGGTTGTCAGTTAGTTCATTGTGCTTGTTCAAAGCTAAAGGGAATGTAGCTCAAGGAGGAGTTGCATTTTGGGGATACACAAAACTAACCAAATCGAGCTGAGGGGTGACTAACCAATTGGGTTGCTATGTGTTGAGAGTTTTGCAACCTACAATTTTACAAAGCAGTATGAATGTAATGAAAACCTTTTGTTATTTACATCATAACAACCCAATTGGTTAGTCACCCCTCAGCTCAATGTGGTTAGTCACCTAGTGTTTTCCAGCCTATAATTTTATTGACAGTATGAATGTATTGAAAACCTTTTTTGTAGACAATAAGAATATAATGAAGTTCACCTTCAAAATTTATAACAACTCTTAGTTAGAGTAAAAATTACATTTCAATTTCTTCATATGATTGAAAAATAAATGCATAATATAATTGCAGGTTGGAAAACATAATGCGTGTTGTCAATTATTTCATTCTGCATGTTCAAAGCTAAAGGGTGGAGAGAACGGGGAGGAGTTGCAAGTGAGGGCTACATAAAATAGACCAAATTTAGGTGAGGGGTGCCTAACTAATTAGGTTGTTACGTGTTACATGTTTAGGGTTTTACAATAGTATGTGGGTTGCAAGTTTTATAACACCCAATATTTTCCAATTTTATTGCATTCTTACTATCTACATAACAAAAGGTTTTCAAGAAATTCATAAAAAAAAACAAATTGAGGTGAGGGGTGACTAACCAATTGGGTTGTTACATGTTTAGGGTTTTAAAACAGTATGTGGGTTGCAGGTTTTATATCACCCAGTATTTTCCAACCTACAACTTTATTTATAATATGAATGTTTTGAAAACCTTTTGTTATTTAGAGAGTACAAATATAATGAAAGACACCTTCAAAATTTATAACAAGTCTTAGGTAGAGTAAAAATTGTGTTTCAGTTTCTTCATATGATCGAAAAATAAATACACAATGTGTTGTGAGTAGATGATTTATGAAGCATGCAACCCACACATTGTTGCAAAACCATCTACATACTGAAACCAAATGAAAACCCCTTTTCACAAGGAAAACCCATGGAAACCCCTTTGAATATCAATGAATACCCCTTTTTGCAATGAATACCCATTCAATTCTTCATAATCCCTATGTAGGATGGCAACAAGAAATATATTTCTGGTAGATATACATACCTGCTAGCTAGTTTCTCATGCTCGTCATATGCATTTTGGTAGGGAGAATGATTGCTATGCTTCTTCCTCCAAATGCTTACAACTCCCTTTTGAGCTCCATAGCTTTCAATGAAGCTTACAAAAATGGTGTCATTTATGGTTTCTCTAAACATTATTCCAGAACTATTTTAATTGCAAAAAATAATTGTAGCTTGGATAACACAATGGTTTGTGAGTTATTTCATTTTGACTCCTCAAATAGTTTTGGCATAAACATTAAAATCACAAATTTTATAAACTCTCAACAAAAAAGCATATAAACAATTTTGCACATCAAATGAAAACCCCTTTTTTCAAGAAAAACCCTTGGAAACCCCTCTAAATATCAACAAATACCCCTTTTCGCAACGAATACATGTTTAATTCTTCACAGTCCCTAGGCAGGATGGAAAAATGGCATATATTTTTGGAAAATATACATACCTGCTAGCTAGCTACCTGTGCCTCACATGCATTTTTGTAGAGAGAATAGTCACTCTGCTTCTTCCTCTGAATGCTTGCAACTCCCTTCCGAGCTCCCTAGCTCTCAACAAAATGCGTATGTCAAAAATGGAAACCTTTTGGGATTTTGTGGCTTTCAAAAAAAATAATTTTAAAGCATGCTGGTGTGCCACATTTTTTCAATGTAAGGGATAGGTGACAACACTCGAAATGACACATGCCTAAACGTTCGTTCGTTAGCAAGCAACTAGATGTCCATTTGTTAGTCTTATCTCATAATGATGCCATTGTATGGGGATGTGGCATTATGTTACCATGTCTAAGACATGCACTTTTGTAGGGAGATTAGCTTCTTCCATGATAATGGGTGAGTAATTTATATGACAATTCGTACACAATTGTGATAATGTGATGGTGGATCTCTTTTGTGATGAAAATAATTGGATTGTATATATTTTGGCATCCTTTTTTTACAATTGATACAATTGGATTGTATGTAATTCAACCTTTATTTTTTATAATGGAAATAATAATGTTATAAGGGAACATACATTTAATCAACAGTTGTCCTTAAATCAATAGGAAGATTGAGTCCATCAAAATCATTCAGAAATCAAATGCAACTCAATCACACCAATACTATAAAAGAGCGTACATTTAAATAAAAAATATCCTTGAATGAATAGGAAGATCTAGTCCATCAAAATCATTAAAAAAACAAATACAACTCAATCACATTGCCAAAAAAAATCAATTTAATCTTAAAAATTAGATGTAACTTAGAATTTGCATGTGACCATAAAATCTAAACCTTAATGAACAAAGGCCTTAGCTACCTGATATCTAGGTCACACATTCCTACATAAAGGACTTAGCATTCAATGGAATTACCACAAACTGAATCAAGCACATTGCTTCTTTCTCCACTGGCTCATATGAATTCAATATCAACCCTTGAATGAAGCGATATATCCTTTCATCTCTGACCCTATATTCGATTCACTCGTCATATTTTAGCTCAAGTTCATATATTCTCTCTTCTAGTGGGGTTCAAATGTCTATCCACAAGAAAAAAATGGAGGAATTTATTAACTATTGAGAACCACTTCCTACCCTTCATACCTAAGGTTTTAAGTCAAGTCCTTTGCCAACCTTTCTTTGCATCAAATTTTATTTATGTTTTTTCTTTTCTTTTGACTTTAATATTTACATGATCTAAACTTGGCACAAATTTTTATAATAGAATTTATTACTTCAACAAATCAATTCTTTCACATATTCTATCTCAAATTTATTGCTAGTAATTGTTGCAAAATATAAATCAATACTACCATCTATTATGTATTTAATTACAAGTTATAGATTTATAACAATGTCGTAGGCAATAATAGTTTATATTTTAATATTAGTAGAAATCAAGTTAGTTATTTATTAAAAAAATTGTTTGTAAATGTAATTCATTTGTATTTTCAGTCTAAAATTTAATTAAAAAATATCTTACTACATATCTAATATTATTTAAGGAAATACATAACTCTATTTCAACTTAGACATAACTTAGAGCTAATTAGGTGTTTGTAGAATTTACCTCTTTTGTGCTCTTATATATTATATGTTTATCATGTTTGCTTTATCACATATAATCATGATGACAACATCACTTGATAATACCTTTGTCATTATTGAATGACATCATATCATACAATAATTCAATCTATTTAGAAAAAGACGGGTAAGATTATATTTATGCAAAAAATCATGTTACAAATACAAATTAAATGTTATAAATTTATATGAAAAAATAAATAATAATATTACATCAATAAGCTCTTCTCATAATTTCTTAGATTACAATCAAATTAAATTTCTCATAGCATTCACATGTGTGATCTCTCTTTTATTCCATATTCTTTCTTATTCCTTTTCTTTCTTTTTTTTTGGGAAGAAACCCTTATTTATATATTATTTAAGATAATCATAGAAATAATCTTATTGGATATATTATATCTTGCTTGATTCTAACTACAAGTAGATTTTATTTTCCTTGAATGACACCCATGACTTCTCTTTCTTGAGGGGATGAATCAAACATAGATTCCCTCTACTTACTTCTCCAAACTATCCAACTCTAATTGATTGAATTGCACAACCTATAATTTTTTTTCCAATTATCTCATTACTTAAAATAAGAAAATGGCTAATAATAATTTTAGATAACCTAACCATAAAATTAATTAAAATGGTAGTTAATGTAAGTGCTTGAAATTACACATGCATAGATGATAGTTCAATGATGATTTGGTAGTTCAATTCATGACCATGAATAAAATCTCTCTCAACCTTTCCAACCTTAATGGAAGCATTGGTTTATCCATTAGGATCCTCTCTTGCATTCATCTTAGCCTTCCCAACATTTCATCCTACATGTGTACCTTATCCTTCCTCAAAAATTATTTTTTGAACTTTCAAATATAATTTTTTCTTGAGCATCCTTGAGGTTGTATGGGCATCTATGGGGTTTCCCAAATGATTTGGCTTGGAAAAATGGCCAAATAGGTAACCTCATTGTTAAAAGCAGTGACATTGGTGTTCTAGATTGACACATGAGAATTATCAATTTTAGTCATTTCTCCACCATTTCAACTTCTAATTATGAGCTTAGTTGAGTCTTGACTCCACCTACTCCTTGTTTCCCTTGAGTTCTGCCCCTAAATCATGATTCTAATTATGAGTTCCCCCCATCAATCATGATTTAGATTAGAATTCCTAGCCTATTTAAATAGTTTCATTTACATTCCCAAACAATTTTTGGCTCTTGATCTTTGATTCAATCCTTTTGTGTGAGTTTGATTTTGTTCCCCATCTTCCCATAGTTGTTGGAGTAGGCTAGTGAGTTGATTAGATAAGTGCAAGGTAATGAGGTAGAAAATAGTTGAATTTTCCTAAAAGTGAACATTTATTATATTTGAGTAAAGATTTGAAGCACTTAATGATAGAATATTAATATGATGTAAATATATGAAATGTAAAAATTTATTTCAGTTTTATTTTCCTAATACCTACATCATAAAAGTTGGTTAAGTAAAAAAGTACAAATGTGATATTTAAAAAATAAGTTAGAGAGAAAAACATACACATGTACTAGCCACATAAAAAGTAATTAGTCAATAGGCTATATATTGTGGGCACAACCCATCGAAATTGTCTCACGCCAGAAAATAAACTCTGAACAGTTCTCACTCCTAAATACAAATTTTGACTCCCAATTTCTCCCACACCGATTAAGTGAACAATGATATGATTTTGTTTCATCCTTATCGCTACTATCTGCAATCTAATCTAATCTAATTGTTGCAATATTATCCTTATCTTAATAGCACCGCCATTTCAAATCGGATTTCTGATAAAATCAAGTTGTGTTTAAATTCTTTAAATTATTAGATTAGATTGAAAATATTGTCTCGAGTTCGCAAATCTAGGAGTCTTGAAACCCTGATTTTTGCATATCTACTCTTCGTTTATTATGAATAGATTGAAGCAGCAACTACAGAGAGATTAGTTTTGCATTGTTTGATTTTTTTTTAAATTATGCTTTGGTAGGGTTTATTTAAAGAGAAAGGAATGTGAAATCATTGCAGAGGTTGCAAAATATCAACAAATTTCCTTTCTACATTTATATGAAGTTTTCTATGACATGACTAAGACTTCTAATGATTTAAGTTTATTTTTTCTCCTACATACTAATCTTCTATCTATTAATTTAATATTATGTTTTATCTACAACCAATATTAAATACAATATTTTTTCTTTCAATAACATAATTATAGTGTTGTATGTTTGATGATGGCATTGCTGTGTGATTTTAATCCATTGTTGTTTCTTGTTTTATGGTTCTCCCCAAAGTTATCTCACGTTGGAAAACACAACTACCAAACTGTTAGAAATATTCCTCCTCGCGCATGACAACAAACTTTAACTTGCAACCAATAGGGGAGAGGACCCAGTAGTTGTGCACCCTAACTTCACACTTCTAATTATCCTACGTGGAAATTTCAAATCAGTCCCAATTTTTTACAGCAACTTATTTGGCAAGTCCCCTGCTTATAACTTTCATTTCAAGGCCACATCATCAAATATGATGCCACATCAACATGCTTTTTGTTAAGGTGTCCAAAAAGGCCTAAAAAAAAGGTGAGACCAATACTTGTGCATTCATATCATGAGTAGTTGAGTGCTGATGTGGCATCACACGATTGGTTGCTTTTTTGATCAAAAGAATACATTTTATTTAATAATAGATAGTCAAGTCACAACTATTGAACATTATATAAACAACTACTATCACGCCTAATGAAACATGCTCAAGAATCTACTATATATAATTTTCTATCCGCAAAACAAACTTTTAACTTGCAACCAATAAAAGTATTTTTCAAAACAGGCTGCCGAGGAACACCCAAAGTAGTAGGTAATACAATCTAGGTCGAAACGCCTAAACTTATGAATTCGCCACGCGATGGCAGGATTGTGCTTTCCTACAAACAAAGTGTGCTTTCTGGGCTATGGCCACCGAGACCACGGAAGCATTGCTTCTTCCTATTCATATTCATGTCACTCGATGCACCTTTCGCCAACACACCCGATTATCTCTAAATTTCTCAATGCTCTGAACTACTCCTACGACGTCCCCACTTCCAAACATTTAGGGTTTAGGCATCACGGCACTTGCAGGAGTATAACTGAGAGCAATTCTACCGTAGTCATTCCTGGAGAAAAAATAGATGGAGATTTAAGCACAAATATTGATTTTACTGCTTCGAGTTTGCAAGCAAATGCAAATAACTATGATAGGCTTTTGCGTGCATGCATTGATACCAAAGCTTTTAAAGAGGGCAAACAGATCCATGCGCACATCATTAAAACTGGACTTTATTGGGACACATTTCTTCAAAACCAGCTTGTTAACTTTTACGCTAAAATTGGAAAAGCAGTGGACGCGCGCAAAGTGTTTGACAAAATTCCCAACAGAAACCTGGTCTCGTGGAATGCAATGGTTGCTGGTTATGTGCAGAACGGGCATAGAATTGAAGCTATAAGATTGTTTGCTGAAATGCAGGCGCCGAATCAGTTCACGTTTGCTAGTTTACTTCGGGTTTGCGCAGGCTTAATCGATTTGGAAACAGGAAAGCAAATTCAAGCATACGCTATTAAAACTAGATTCATGTTATATGTTTGTGTTGGGAATGCTCTTGTAAATATGTATGCAAAATGCGGTAATATTGATGATGCTCGTAAAGTGTTCGACAAAATGCCCGAGCGAGATGTCGTCTCGTGGAATGCACTGGTTGCAGGATATGCCCAAAATGGGTATGGTGAAGAATGCCTCAAGGTCCTTTTTCAAATGCAATTGGCTGGTGTGCAAGCTGATCAGTTCTCTTTTTCTAGTGTTCTGAGTGCAAACTCAAGGCCAGGGTTGCTGAGACAAGGTAAACAGGTACATGCTCAAATTATAAAAACTGGTTTGGAATTGGAAGTCACCGTAGGGAATGCTCTGATTGCTATGTATAGCAAATGTGGGAGTATAGAGGAAGCACATGAGCTGTTTGACAGAATGCAGCAGCAAGACGTTATCTCATGGACGACAATGGTGACTGGATATGCGCAGCATGGTCATTGCGATAAGGCCTTCCAGCTCTTTGAACAAATGCCCACAAAGAATGTGGTCTCTTGGAATGCCATGATTGCAGGATATTCTCAAAATGCGCAAGCTTCCAATGCTTTGAAACTCTTTTGCCAAATGCAATTGGCAGGCATAAATCCTACTGAATTCACCTTTGGAAATGTTATTAATGCATGCTCCAGCATAGCATCTTTGGAATATGGCAAGTGGATTCATGGCTACATTGCTAAGACTGGCTACCAGTCAACTCTTCACATTGGAAGTGCACTTGCAGATATGTATGTCAAGTGTGGGAATACAACGGATGCACGCAAAATTTTTGACCGAATGTCTGAAAGAAATGTGGTCTCGTGGACGGGAATGATAACAGGGTACGCCCAGCATGATGAAGGCGAGGAGGCCCTTAAACTCTTTTGCAAAATGCAAGAAACTAGTGTAAATTCAAACCAAATCACCTTGGCTAGTATCCTTGGAGCATGTGGCAGTTTGGCAACCTTGAAAGAGGGAAGGCAATGCCATGCTCACGCTATTAAAACAGGACATGTTTCAGACGTTGGAGTTAGCAATGCTCTCATTACCATGTATGCCAAATGTGGAAGCATACAAGATGCAATAGCAGTTTTTGACAACATGCCTGAACGAGATGGTATTTCATGGAATTCAATGATTACTGGATATGCCCAGCATGGCTATGGAAAGACGGCCCTCCAACTTTTTAAAAGAATGCTTCAGGCTGGTATGAAGCCAGATGAGATCACGTTTATTGGTATTTTGTCTGCTTGCAGCCATGGAGGCCTAGTGGAGGAAGGTCATAAGTACTTTGAGTCAATGATTCAAGAGCATGCTATTATTCCTTCTGTTGATCACTATGCATGTATGGTAGACCTTCTCAGTCGTGCTGGCCGATTGGATGAGGCACAAAATTTGATTAACCATATGCCATGTGAACCGACTGCATTAGTGTGGAGGACCTTGCTTGCTGCATGCAGAATCCATAATAACTTGGAGTTGGGTAAACAAGTTGCAGAAAAGATTCTTGAACTAGAACCAGAACATCCTGCGATGTATGTGCTGATTTCAAATATATATTCCGCAGCTGGTAAGTTTGATGTTGCCGACAAATTGAGAAAAATGATGACATACAGAGGAGTGAAAAAGGAACCAGGATTTAGCTGGATTGAGGTCAACAACAGAGTTCATTCATTTGCTGTCAGTGATAGATCGCATCCACAAACAGATCAGATCTATTCAAAATTGGAGGAATTAATGTGGCAGATAAAGCAGGCAGGTTACTTGCCTGACACGAACTTTGTGCTGCACGATGTGGAGGAGGAGCAGAAGAAGCGTGCCATCTCCCACCATAGTGAAAAGCTGGCGATTGCTTTTGGACTTATTTACAGAACCCCTGGAATACCTATCAGGGTTTTTAAGAACCTTCGGGTGTGTGGTGATTGCCACACTGCTGCAAAGTTCATCTCCAAGGTCACAGCACAAGAAATCATTCTGAGGGATACTAGTCGCTTCCATCATTTCAAGGACGGACTGTGTTCTTGTGGAGATTATTGGTAATCTAATTAAACAATCAACAGACGAAATAATTTTTGTCATTAGCTTGCCTTAGTAGGCTAGGACTGATAGCAAATGAAGTTATGGTTACGAAACATCTTTGAGAAATATTCTGTATTCTGTGGAACGGGATGATACAAAGGGCATGGAAGCTAGGTTTCTATTTAAATTTAGTATGAATGGCAACTAAGAAACATCTTTGAGAAATATTCTGTTATCTGTGGAACGGGATGATACAAAGGGCATGGAAGCTAGGTTTCTATTTAAATTTAGTATGAATGGCAACTAAGGAAGGATGCGAAGATCTAAATAAAGGAAGGAAAGTCTAGGAAGAGGTTTGAGCAGCAAAAGTTAACCAATTAGTGAATAAACATTCCAACCAACTTATGTTATTTGAGAAACGTCAGTGAACTGGATAAGTAGAGAAGGCACGGAGACTATTGAAAAATGGCCACATGAGACTTCTAGTATCAAACTTTTCTGTCCTCCGAAAATTCCTTGTACCATGTGAGATTAACTGTTTGATGTCATTCATGTAAGTTCTTTGAAACCATTGAGAGTTCCATCATCCCATCTGTGCAAATGAAATTTAAAACAACAATTAATTGCTTGTGTCACCTGAATTTACGTCACAAGATACTGTATTTCTGCATAAAATGTTTGATCTTTGAACATTAGCTTCTTCAAGCAGTAGTTTTGATTGAAGGTAACTGATATATTGATACAGGGGTATCCCAGGGCTGGCACAATCTTGCATCACCAAAAAAGTTTCTTGTTTCAGTAGTTGGTTGTGCATAAGATTAACTTGCACATGTTTCTGTTTTTGGCTGTGTTTCGTTGCTGCGCGCAGGCGTGTTTTTGTTTTTAGGCAGTGTCAGTGGACTAACGCTACTCATACTGCGTTGACACAACATTATTTTCCTTGTGAAGACCCCTGTTGGCTCTTGCACAAGTTCCTTTGAAGCACTTTCTATCCCACACACCTGCGCTTAGCATTCGCGCAACCTTACAGTTCTGCATGCAAGCTTTGGTGATTAACCCTTCAGGCTTCTTTACGCGCATACCTTGTGCAACTCGTGAAAGCCCTACACGCAAGCTTCCGTGTACAGTGCCACTCAACAATGCGCCACCTCAAAAAAAGTCGATAGATGACCGAATGCCAAAGTAAAGTTGTTAGATTGACCACTGGTAAAGAAAAGATTAAATTTTCTGTAGGTAATTTATGTTTCCCCTGGGAGATCCAAATTGTTAGAAAGGTGACAAAATTCAGAGTTGTTGAGGAATGATCTAGATTTAATGTCTACACATTCTTGATCCTTTGGATTGAATTTCCTCTTTGAGTGTACATTAATGGCAATATGGCGTCTATCGGTCTTTGGATTTAGTGCATTCAGATTTCCTCGGGTGTCTTGGGCGATCACATGATGGTTCAGGGGTTACCATCTTTGGGTAGTTTTTATCTTTTATTTTTTTATTTTGAAGACGGAGCTAAATATGTGTATAACAAGCTAAGTCACTAGGTAGATAGTAAGCACTAATGATCCTTTATATTTCCCAGTGGGTGGGTAATATTAAGTGGATTTAAGCATAGAGGAACTCTATCTAATTTTCTAAGCTTTCACTTAAGGTATTCACATATGAATAAATTTAAGGTATTCACATATGAATAAATTAAATTTTTTGTGTTACTTATGTGATATTGTATCTTCATATACACAAAGTATCATGCCATTACATAATAGCATTCAATGGATGCAATTACTAATGTATCAAGTATGGCAACACAAGTGAAAAGACTTACTCAAACATGGGTCAAGTCACCATGATAAGCACAATTACAAGATGTGATGGGGATGTGGAATTCCTTTACAAATTTGTAACTAATGTGAATTCCTTCTTGGGTTCCACTTTTTGCTTCCTAACTCTTTCTCCCTTTCCTTGCATTGCAAAACATTAGAGTCTAGATACAATTTTGCAATATTTCAAACTTTGGAGTTTGAGTTGCATCCTATTAGACTTTGGAGTCTTTATGCAATTTTGCAACATTTAGAACTTTGGAGTTTGAATTGCATTCCATCAAACTTCAGAGTTCAAATGCAAAATTATATCATTGAGTGCAAATACAATTTTGCCACATTTTAGACTTCAGAGTTCAAATTGTATACGATCAACTTTTGGAGTCTAGATGCAATTTTGTAAACATTTTGATCTACAGAGTTTGGATGTAATTTTCCATCTTGCAAATGGCCAACCAAACTCTTGACTATGAGACCAAGTGTTGCTAACCAAAGGGGGAGGTTTTTTTGTTTGGCACGCTATACAAAAATAGCTTGGGCTAGATACTTGAGCATATTCATGATCTTCATTGGTCAAACAGGAAGTCCCAAGTACATCAAAAAACTATATAAACCCAATGTCAAATTTCCCATACTCGCATGGGTCTACACATGCTAAGGAAATGATAAGGCATGCAAGGGCTAATTATATGTTTATTCTCACAAGACATAAGTCATGCTTTCTAATCATGTTTCTTGAATTTAGCCAAACATGAGAATTTCATTACACGTGCCATACACATTCAACTCCAAGGTTAAGCAATGGTAAAATAAATGATGGAGCTTGGACCACATATCGGGTGAATTACGGTCCAATTCATAAGTATTCTTAATCACATATATAATTTTACATATAAAGACTTAAATGTCTTGAATTATACTTCTCAACAAAGTACAAAATGATAGTTTTACCACATCTTCAAGGTCATGAAATTCTTGTACATTCTCCAAGATACTCCAAAGGATTCATGGACCTCAATGGTGGTTCGACACCACCCAACCATGTGTAACCCTTACTCCTACTTATTTGAACTAAGAGGCAACCGACATGGTAGTCATTCAATAGGCACACGACACATATGGGTACTACATATGATCCTCTCAATCAAATAGGACAATATGCAAAACACACCAATCAATCCATATACAAGTGAGTTCACAAGCACTTATTCAATTCACAATCCACCACACAAACAAGGGAGTGTCATAAGTACACTAACGAAGTGTCATGTGGTTTGCCAAGCCATCATATGGAGGTTGAGGAATGTGCCCCATCCAATGGGGATCCTCAATTGACATTACCATTAATCTTTGGGATTTGTCTTTTATCATTCACAATCATATATTTTATCATGGGCACATGACAAATGCAATCATCATTTAGTCTTTTTATTATTTATCTTTTATTTTCTCTCATTGGTCTAACATCATTTGCATTACAAGCAAACAAGTGTGAGAGGTCAATCTATTAAGACCTAGAGTCCTCACCTTCTAAGGCCACATAGTCAAAATATTCAATATGAACATGACACAAAAAAGGTCCAATCTAATCATAACACACTTATGACCATATGATTCTCCATCTCATTTCTATGAGAAAATTCCCTTTTTGCAAAATAACACTCAAAACTAAGTTTGGAATCCAAATTTGTATTTTGTCAACAACATTGCAGAAACTTACAAAGTTTCAAAATTTTGATGTTGGGAAGTTCAAACCCCACTCAAAATTTAAAATTCAAATTTCTAAAATCTAAGAATATCTTTTTGAAGTCAAGGTATGGAAAACAAAAAAAATCAATTACATAAATTTTTTCCATAGTTTCGACACAAAATGGATAATCCTAGAAATTTAGAACATGAGAATTGTTAAATTGATTTCACACAATTTAACAATTCCTCATACATGTCCAATTCTATAGAAGGATGACATATGCTACCTCCTAAAATGGGCATGGCCAAAGCAACACAACACCACAAAACTTGGATTTAAGTCACTTTCCTTCAATTGAAGCAATTTGAAATAAAATAAAATAAGAGGGCTTAAAGAATCTCTTCCACCCAACCTAAATCCACAATCACTCAAATGCAATCTTCAATCCAAATCAACAATCTAACTCCAAATCCTTCCCAAAAATTATTTCCAAAATTCCAAGCAAATAAGAGGAAGAGAGCAAAATGCAGTTCCAAAATATAGTAAAAATAAAATTCCCTCCCAAAATGAGCTATTTTTTGTTAGAACACAATGATCTACTGAGAGGGGGTGAATCAGTAGATATTAAAACTTTCAGTTCTTAAAGACTTTTGTAGATTCAATCCCAAACTCAGATGTGCAAATTGAAACATGAACAAATATAATAGCCACAAGCGTACACAAGAGAGATCAACACATAACACCAAATATACATGGAAAACCCAAGATGGGAAAAACCACGGTGAGAATTGTTGCTAGGATCTACTATCCCAATCCAGCCTCATAGTCAATGAAGTTCAGTTACAATGTTTAGGGCTGCAACCCAAGGAAGCAACAACTCCCTGTTTAGAAGCTACGACTTCAAGGATGCTACTACACCCTATTCTGAGCTACAACTTAGTGCAAATGGAGGCTACAACCTCTTGCAAAATTACAAGTTCAAATATGCATATGAGTGGTCCTACATAAGCCTGAGATGCATCAATACACACAATACTTTGTTGCACTTATTGCAACTTACACTATGTTGTTGTAGTTGCACTCTCAATAGCACATACTTCTACTCTGTACACTTCTCTACTCTATGCTCTCAACTGTACTTCTCTTTGTTCAACACACAATGCACTTACAAACTTCTCTCTCCCCTTCTCCTACACTCTTCAATTCACAGACCATGCCCCAATTTCTTTACGTTTTCACCAAACTGCAATTACTACCTCAGGGTCCACATCAATGTCCAAATCAAGCCTAGCATCGTATTAGGGTTTCCCTTATTCATTAGCTTCACCAGTAGGCTACCAGTTCATTGAGCAACACACCATCATAAAGACATCTAATAAGGTTTATCAAATATCACCATGCCCTACATCGAGCCATATAGTATTAAATTCAATTTCAAAGAATTTTCCTTTGTTCTCCCTGTCGAATCCTAAAGTCTGATTGCATTTAATGCTCTCTTCTGATCCTTTGATCTGATTTTGATCTCAATCACTTTTGCAATCTGTTTCGTGGCCTACAAGATCAAATCTCCATTCAATTGGCTGTTGGGATCAATTGGGCCAATTAACTCTGCTCTGTGTCAAATTCCAGCTGAAACCCTATTCACACAAAGTTAGCCATTTCAAATCTCTGTGTTTGAACTCTAACCGTCAATCTATTCCTTTCATGCCCTGATCCTATGATCCTCATTTACTGTCGTATCCTTAAAACACAACCATTCGATAAAACGGTTTCCAAATCTCCATCGTTGATCTAACATATCGCTCTGTCACTGGGACATCCATTATAGTCTCATCAATGTTTATCATTCTCACCAATGAGAACCACCTTTGAGTGCATGGGCCCATATGCCATATGTCTTCCATGTTGTTGCCACGTCATTCGCAACATCGATCAGAAATGACATATCGAGCAATCATCCATTGCCATATGTTAGCCATTGTCACATTCGAGTCCCACTTAGCACCACACACTCCTATCACCCTATCGAAGAGACCTTCTTCAAGGTCTTGGAAATACGCCAATGTCTCACTAATGAAAGGGTCATTGGTTCATCAGGGAGACATCCTTCAATGTCCCACTGACACCACTCTATCACACTGAAATAGACCATTTATGACGTCACTAATCCACTTCATCGCCATGTGGCTGCATCGTAATCCACAACGATGTGGATTATGGTTCATCCAATCTCATTACGCCACACGTCCGCTTCATCATCATAGTTACCCATGTCATTATGACTTGGTCCCACTTGACCACTACCTTCACATCGCCATGTTAGGGGGACATTTACAAATTCTCACTAATGCCATATAGTCTCATCAACAACACTTCCATACTCCTTATCATGCCATCGAGGAGACTTCTCCCAAACTCTCACAGATAAGATATCTATCAGTTTGTCGAAGAGACATGGATGAAACTCTTCCCGACACTAGATTGTCTCATCGATAAATCTCCATAGTGCTACCATCACTATGTCGAAGGGACATAGCCCATTATCTTGCCAATATAGAACTATCATGCCTTTGGTATAGCCATCGGGTTGTTGAAGAGACTCCTGGGTGAGTCTCGCCAAAATACTCTTGTCATGCCGATGACCCTTAAGAACACCGCCAACCAGTTGCCAAGAAGTGAGGGACCGGTCACAGGACAACCATAAAGGGCTTAAGTCATTACTTAAGCTTCCTGCACCCGCCAAACACAAGTCACCGTAAAAAATAGAAGATATGTTCATATACCATGGCTGCAAATGACCTAGGGTTTGACTGATAAACCCTAAAACACCTAAAGGCGAATATAATTCATTGTTGGGCGTGATATACATCCTCTGGGCCTGCACAATACCTTTCTGGAAAGCTCTCGAAAAACCCATCATGAATCAACCACTCAATTCGCTATCAAATCCACTGCTCTCTCATCCATCTTTTGTCATCATGCCAACAAACTCCTTTGTCTGATTTGCACTTTTGACATTAATGATAGCAATATGCACATTTGTACAGGGTCAATACACTTCTCTTTTGATCCCCTCTTGACATCAATGACAACATATTTCAACATTTTCTTCTTTTCCATAATGCAATTTTTACTTTTATAGAAAGTCCCCTTTTCATTTAACACTCAAACCACTTATTGCAAACATTTTAAGTTAAGTGATCTTTGCATTATTTTTGAAGGAAAAGTACTTAATTTAAATACCATGCAACCTTCCTTTTATAAATGCAACATTTCATTTTTATTTTGCTTGCCTATTTTAATTTTAAATTTGCATATACATGCATACGTACATACATACATATAGAAATACATACATACATACATACATACATACATACATACATACATACATACATACATTTTTTAATTCTTGAAAATAGACAGTTCTTTTTTACTCAAGCAATTCACACAAATGTGAGGCATCAAAACAATATGAAGTTTACTTGATAATAACATAAGTTTAGTTTAAAAGCAATTAAGAAATCATGGAAAATGATTAAAAAAATCCATTTCCACCTTGACACCTATGACTAACTCAACCTACTAGCTATTTCCCTACCTTAGTTCCACTAGCCTATAATGCTTAACCAAAATTGGTGAAATGGAGTCAGAAGCTCCCTAATTAAATATGTTAGAAACATGAACACCATCAAGCATTTCTGACATCTCAACCGCTATACCCTAATGGTTTTCTTGGCAGTTATCTATCACTACAACTCTATGATATCTACTAATATTCCTAATAGTCCTTCCTAACCCTATAAGACCTTGACCAACAATTACCTTTGGTCTTTACAAATAGTGTCTAGCCATGTCGCTCTCTTGACCACAAGTGAAATATGGTTCTAAAACTTGAGGTTGCATGGGCAAAGGTCAACTCAATTGTTGAAAGATAGAAAAATTAAAATTGGGATGACCACCCCTAAATTTTGCTAAAAACCATGCTCTTTGACATGATATCTTTGCCTCTCGCTATGAGTAGTGAAAGGAAGTTGGGTATGCAGAAACACTTCCTACACTAATCTAAGTTACATATTCATATGCATGTTCAAATTAGCTTGAACATACATTTAAAATTTTATAAACACCATAACACAATGTATACATGGGGAAAACCATTTCGGGAAAAAGCCCCACACTCCAAAGCATAACCCAATGTATTAATTCAATATATAAATGTAGTGTAGGAAAAAGTATCCCTTTTCACACTTAATTTGGGAATAAATATTAAATAAAAGGACTAAATTATGCCTTAATTTAGTATTGTAATATGTATTTTACATATTCACATTAAGTTTAGGGATTTTTAATTAAATGGACATAATTGTGCCTTATTTATGGTGTTGTAAGGTGTACCTTTACACTTTCACACTCATCTAGGGCTATTGATTAATTGAGGTTAATTATGCCTTAATTGGACCATTTAATTCAAATCTAAGCCTAATTAATTGCATTTTTCGAAGTATAAAACCCGACATTCATCAATGCCACAACATAACACTTAACATTGGAGAATGTGTGTCCTAGGTAAGTGACTTAGAACCCATTTGTTGGGTGAATGGGTCCTCACTTAGGAATAGGACCTAAATTTCAAATATGTTTTAAGTTGTATTTCAATGATTTCAAATGTGTATTCACATGTCGGCTTGTGTTATTTGAGTTTCGGGAATTAATGTTAACATATGCATAAATAAGAGGTCATTTAACTATGTTTCACCTAGCAAGTTTGATTCAAGCACTCTAAGTTTTTATTGAAGAATTATTGCAGCAATCAAGATCTATTATCATGCCAAAGCTTCCTTGCATCATGCATGTTATTTGAGCTAATATGTTGATGTAGTGTTCAAGACCTATTCAAGTATTCAAAGGCATTGTTTCAAGTCAAGATTCATGATCAATATTCACATCCATTAAAGCCATTTTATGCAAGTTGCAAATCTATATTCCAAGGTTCATCCAAGGGTTTGATTTTAGGTGGAAGATCTATTGAAGAGAAAAAAATTCAAAGTTTTCAAAGTTGCATTTGTTGTCATCATTTTTGCAATTTCGCAGAAACTAGCCTAGAGGATTTATTTTTGGATTTTTGAGCTTGAGATTTGGGAATCTAGGAGTGTAGACATAGTAGAAGAGAACCCAAAAACCATTTTTCAGGAGCCCTAGCCAGGACCCATTCACCATAGGGCGAATGATTCCTCAGTTTTATTTGAAAAATCACTTTTGGTGACTAGTATACATCACTTTCCCATTCTCAAATCTGCAATTTAACTTCTGGTTCCATTATAATTGAGCTTAATCTTCTAGATGCACTTTGCAAATTGCAATTTGGAGTTGTTTTGCTATTCTTAATCTTTCTCCCCAAAGTGTTGTTTAATTAGGACCACCATCCTTGCATAAAAGCAAAATTTCCATATTCACACTTTGACTTGACTAAACCTTAAGGTTGACAATCATTTCATTGTTTGGATCTCATTTCTTGAATGAAATTAGAGAAATAGGTCCATCATACCCCTATTTTTCATCATTTTATTTTGGTGAACCTATTTCTCTATTTGACAATAACAATTTACAATATAATTACAGAGTTATTCTCTTTCAGGAGATTTCACAAAACAATATAATTCTAGAGCAATTTCGGAAGCATAGTGGTACTTGTGAAAATTCATAATACAACTCCAAAGTAACGCATATTCATAGACAAAGTTGGATGCCTAGGAATTCCATGTGTCATCATCCTCTTCACTACATTCATGCAAAACAAAAAGGAGAACATGCAAGGCACCAAACTTCACATGCTATACAAAAATGTGTAACTTAACATGCAAGGTGTTTTTCTTTTTCTACTATGCAAATTTTTTAGCAATCTAACATGCAAGGTGTTAGCATGCATGAAGTAGATTCTACTTAACATTCAAGGCACCTATCACATGCAAAATTGCCACCTTCCATAAAATTACTAGTCATGATTCTTACACTGTCATAGTGGTTGTCATAGCTCCTATCACTGTTAACTAACAATCTAACATGAGTTAACAATCAATAATGAATTCAATCAACTCATACAAAGTGGTAAGTCTATCTTCTAAAAAATAGGAACCATGTCACCCATGCCACTTCACATGTAGGATGACAATTCAAAGTGTCACTCCCACAAATGACATCATTGCATGCATATATAGATTAATCACATAAGATATTATCAACATAACAACATTAACAATTAAATAGTCAATGGTAGGAAATCAAAGGTTGAGACACCTTATTCCTAATACTCTCTCGCTTGTTGAACACCTTTGAATAGACAAACAACAATCAATTGCTAGGGCTTGTGAGGCCTATGAAATCCAAACACCATTTTAACTTCTTTATGCTCACGTGAGTTGTGAATTCAACTGCAACATTTTCCAAAGAATCAACCTTATCCAATTCCACCATGTCATGGACAAAACAAAACAAAATATCAATGTGCTTTTCTCTAGCATGGAAAGTAGGATTCTTTGCTAAGAAAATTACACACTAATTATCATAATTAATGGTAATCCTCCTTGCATCAAACCCAACATTAGGACACAACCATCAAAGAAAAATAGCTTCCTTGCAAGCATGAGTAGCTTCCATATACTCTTCTTCTATTTTGGACAAAGCAACTATAACTTTCCACATACTCATCCAACTGATAGCACTACCAACATCATTATTACATATCCACTATTGGATCTTCTACTATCAATGTTACCTACCTAGTATAAATCCACATATCTAAAAATACAAACTGAATTTTGAGGTCCATTAGGATAACCATGATAACACAAGGAATACTCAAAAGTACCCCTCAAGTATCTAAACACTCTCTTCATCGCATCCCAATGTACCCGTCCAAGATTAGCCATAAATCAATTTAAGACTCCCACTACTTGGGTAGTGTTTGGCTTCATACAAACCATGACATACATCAAAATACTAATAGCACTCACATACAATACTCTACTCATGTCCTCTATATCAAAAGGATATTTTGGATAATTCTCCATAGATAGTTTTGTTCCTTGCAAAATAGGAACTACCAAGGTTCTACAAGATGCCATGTTGAATCTCTCCAACACCAAGTTCACATACTTTCTCTAGCTTAACCAAAACTTTCTTTTGGCTCTATCTCTTTTGATCTCCATTCCTAGAATGTACCTAGCTACACGTAGATCTTTCATCTCAAATTGTATTGAAAACTAAGACTTCAAATCAAATATCAAATCCTATTCCAAGAAATATATCATCTACATACAAAGCAATAATGAGAATGTTACCATTATCACTTTTTTAATATGAACAATGATCATATTTAGACCTCTAAAATACCAAGCTCAACGCATGGGTATCAGAATTTTGGTACCACATCCTAAGAGACTATTTCAAACCATACAAAGATCTCTTCAACTTACAAACTAGATTTTCTTTACCTTTTACCACAAAATTCTCTAGCTATGACATATAAATTTCTTCCTCAAAGTCACCATGAAGGAATGATGTTTTCACATCCATCTACTCAAATTCTAAATCACAAGATCTATCCAATGATAACAAGAACTAACTGGATGTATGTATATATACATGTATGTATATATTAAAAACATATATATGGGTAAAAGTACAAACCTATGTCACATTTTTATAAAATAATTGACCAACACAAACAAAAAAAATTGAATTCAACCACAAAAAAGTTGTCTTTATATTTTGAATTTCAAAGTTCAATGTAAACTAATGTAATGTAGAAATCTTGGTGAAGTTTATGCTTGTAATTTTTAAAAATTAAAAAAAATTGGTTTTTTTAAAATTTAAGAATAGATTTTGAGTTATTGAAAATTTTAGGAAAAGGTGACATCAAGTTTGACATCACAAAAAAAAAAAAAATTATATTTTTTCCTATGTTTTTTTCAAAAGGTAACTTCAGTATCTAGTGCATGAAAAAAAAAAACAATGTATAGTTTCCTCAAAATAACATTTTAAGTCAAACTTACCACAATTTGATAGTTTTTATTTGATGTCAACTTTTTTCTAAATTCTTTTATCATTTTCACAAAAACAAATTATACCCTTTTGGAGAGGATTCTCTCCTCTAGTGCACCATATATTTAATTTTTCAAAATATTTTAGTATGTTTTAGTATTTTTTGTTTTTAATCATCCTCATTTTTATTATAACAACCTACTTGCAATATTTTTTTAAAATAACATATTACAACTAATCAAAATACCTATATATTTGGATTTTTGACTTCAAGTTCTACAAGGGTATTTTTAATTTGAAAAAATCATTTTGACTAAAGAAATATTCAGTTCAAGTGGAATGTTTTACAAAATTATGAAAAATGATGAGGTGGTTGCCAAAAAAGATGCCACATAGATAGATAGTTTTGGCTAAAATAGTTCCAATCAAAAGGCTTTTGATTGAAAAGATTTTGATCAAAACCTTACATTTAAATTGAGGAACATTTAAAATTTAGAAAAGATTTTTTTATTTTATAGTTTCAAGCAAAAATGTTTCACTCGAAACTATATGTATCATGTATAGGCCACGTGGTTTTAGGCAAAATCGTTTTTCCCAAAACTGTTTAAGATGAAATCATTTCGCTCAAAACTATTTAGTTTGCCAAAAATATGACACAAGTTTGTTCTTTTACCCATATACATACATATATCTATATATATTATATATATTATACACACATATATGCTATATATAGATTATATTAATGTATATATATATATATATATATATATATATATATATATATATATATATATAACAAACATCATTTTGTTGGTTATTTAATATTTGATAAATGCATACAAATGAAGGGAAAAATATCATTTTTAACAATCTTAAACTCTCACATAAACTAAATGATGTGAAGATTAGATAAAATAAAAGGATTTTCAACCACATACCTAGTGTAAGAAACTAATATTTGTAACATAATTTCTAGAATCCTTTCAAGTTCTAGCCATGACTTTCCAAAACAACTACAAACAAAAAAATGCTATCTAGCTTGACCAAAAACCCATGTAAATCCCTTCCAAAGAATGAAAATAACCTTACATTTTTTTGGCACCTATTACACCCTCATAAGATTCACGGTGAGTAACAAACTCCACATTTCCCCCACAAAGCATTCACACAACTCCAACAAATACATAATGACATGATAAGTTCTAAATTTCCTAGAACAAGGTTACCTTACCAACCAACCCCCTAAAAAATTCCCACACCCAACTAAATAGGTCAACCACTATCTCTTTTTCATTTTAATATTTTATTTTCTACATTTGGTTGTGATTTCTTCTATAATATTCATATTATTATTTAAAAAAAAAAAAATCAAGTTAAATTTAAGCATGGTTTAATCAACTATAAGATACTTAGAGAATATAATCATAGTTTAAATCTTACGTGGTATCACATGGAATATAATCCTGTCTTATAAACTTCAACACCTATGGTTGTAATCAACAACTACATAATCATTTATTGAGGTATATAATATTCTTGTCTTTCAATGCCATCTTTAAATAGGAACCATAAATGTTTAATTTCTATAAAACAAATCATGAAGTTAAACACATTCTTAAGAATTAAAATAACTACCCATGCATAACTATCCTATTCAACATACATCTATAGAGTTGGCCCATGACTACATGGTAACAATTTAAAATAGAGGTCAAAATTCATAAACAAATGGATTCATTATAAATGTTAAAGAGCTAAATATTGTGTTCAATATAGCTTCCAAAAGAAATATGACTATGATTAATGTATAAGTTGAAAGATAAAGTGAGTAGATGGGCCAAAATATAAATATATAATTGTGTTTTGTATAAGGGGTGAAATTTCGTTCAATAATTATTCATTATAAAGGTCAAATGAAAAAATACTTCATGCAACCATGCGAAGGAAATCAAAGACTTCATACACAAACTCATGACAACACTCAAGTAAACCCCTACATACCTTTAATGCATCAAAATGCAATTGATTTGAATTTTTGCAACTGTGTAAATTCTCAAAGTGCATTGTATAGTTGTCCCACTATCATGATTTGTCTTCCTCTCCTAGATGATGCTCTCTCTCAACAAGCAAGAGTGGGGAAATCTGATTTGCATCCATTTCATGTCAGCAAACAATAGTTAGTTTGTGTTAATATCAAAAGGTCATAATAATGAACTAGTAATAATAATTAACATATTAGTTATAAATGATTTATAAAAAAATCAATTTCATCATACTATTTATCAATTATTCAAATACACATGTGAAACATTTAAATCAACAAGATGTCAATTCAAATTATGAATATTCCAAATACAATGAAATGTTAATAGTCCTACGAACATATAAAGCATAATGTTCACATTCAGTAGGGGAGAGGGGCCCAAAGTAGGGCGGGTCAACTTTGGAGGTCCACATGGTAGTCCACATGGACCAAAAAAATTAAAAAAATTTCCCGCCACATCACCCTACCACTTGTGCATCAGGTCTACTATTATTTTTTAAAATCCAACACCCCACCACTTGTCAAGCACCATTTACTCCGACGTGTCCAAAATGGGCCCATTTTTCCCTCTGCCTGAAAGTGGAGCCCATCCACCTCCTTAATCAATGAACACATCTATATACAATGGATTAGATGGTTGTGTGTCCATGACAGCCTCGCCACCCTAAACGGACAGTTTAGATCGCTTGCCACCTCCTTCATTATCTCCATTGACCAACTTGTCTTATGCATCCCTTCACATTTACTCAAACCATCAGGTGCATAATTTGGAGATCAAGGTTCATTCAATGCTCCACATTCTCACATATCCCGCTCACTCTCATTCCTTTTGTTTGCAAACATTCTCGAGTGTTTGTTTGGTTTCACACCGAAACTGGTTCGACTCTCCATGCTTCATTGTTCGGCTCTTCACGCTTCTTCATTCAGCTTTGCACTCTCGAGAGCTCCCTTTCTCTTTGAGGTGAGGTTTCTAACCTCACTCAGCCTATACCAGTGTCTTTGAATACAATATTGGTATTCTGCCATGCACTTATTTTTGCAGAAAATTTTGTTGTGAAATTTTGTCTTTCAGAAAGATTAATAAAATGAAATGTGGGGAGGGTTTTATTGGTTTTATTTTCATCTACATTTACTCTGCATTGTTCTTTTTGTATTTGCTTCCTTATATGAAATATGAAATGGGTTTGACTGGTTTAAATGGTTTTTCATTACTATTAGACTTGTTTGACAAAATATGGAAAGGGTTTGAATGGTTTTCTGCCATGCACTTGTGTTCCTATGTTCATCATTGCACAAAATTTAACTCTGCACTTTTCTTTTTACACTTGTTTGTTATTCCAAAATACGGAAATGGTTACAATATATTTGCTTGTTACTAGGAAATATTCATAGGGTTGTTATGTTTATCATTTCGAGGGTTTCTGCCATGCACTTGCATTCGTGTCTTGCTCATTGCACAGACTTTAACTCTGCAATTTGTTTATAATATTCTCATGTTATTCTGAAATATGAAAATGGTATGACTGGTTTTCATTTCGAAGATATTCTAGCTTGCAATCGTATTATTATGTTCTTCCATGCACAATAGTTGTCTATGAAATGTTTTTTTAATTTGATTGTTACTAGCATACATGGAAAGTGTTTCTCTAGTTCAAAATTATAGGTTTTTCAGCCATGCACTTGTATTCCACTATTTGACAATGCACAAACATTAACTCTGCAATTTTCCTTTAATATTTTTTGTTATTCCCAAATATGAAAATGGATTCACTTGTTTTCATTTCGAAGAAATGTTTCCATGCAATTATATTATTATGTTCTGTGGATGCTAAAATCTGCAAAATGTGGTTAGAAATCTAATAATAAAATCTGCAGAATCGTTAGTATTTCAACAACAAATCAACATATTTAACATCCTTATGAAATAATACATCGTGTTCAAAATGCAAACAAATGACAAAAGATCTAAAGCAAAAGCATAAGAAAACATGATGCAAACTATCTCATATTGGATTGGTGTTACATGTGCTAGTAACCCTTTCCCAACCCTTGATTAATAAGCTTAGATGATGATGATGAAATGGACAAGATCAAATCTCAAATGAAGAGAGTGACCTTGCAAGATTGTTGTGAAGGATTTGCTCAAAGATGAAGCTTGTATTTAAAGATTTTCAAATGCTGAGTGTTGAAGAGGGACCAATGTGGGACTAAAGATTCTGCCAATGAGATAAGGACACTTGTCATCATGTGAGTGGCCAATGGATGTGCAAGATTTGGGAAGAGTGCCCATGAGAGGGAAAATTTGAATTCAAATTTTCCAATAAATGCTGAGTTTGACTTTGGAAGGGGACATGTAAGAGGCATGTAAGGCCTCATAAATGCTCTGTTTGGTGTACATGTCCACTTGGGGGGAGATTCAAACTTGGAGAATATTCTCCTTTATGCCAAGTTGAAAATAAAGATTTTGATAAATCAAATAAATGTAATTTCATGTGCAAGTGGCCAAATCTAGAGAATGCAAGTGGGTGAGATTATTTAATCAGGGTTAGATTAAATAGATGATGATTATGCTGATTTAATGGTGCTTAGATGATTTTGACTTTTAAGACTTAAATATTTGTTTTATTTAAATCAGAAAAGGATGGAAGATGCATGTTTGAGATTTTAATTAAATAAAGCTTGATTTATTTAATTAAACTATGATTGAGCTTTTGATGATAAGAACCTGATTTACTAGGTGAATGGATGTGATGCATTTGATTTATTTATTGAGCGGATGAATATGCATAATGCTATTTTGACGTGTCTACATTTTGCCCCTCTTTGAAGCAATGTACTTGTTGCGTTGGTTCAAAGAATAAACTTGTCCGCGATCGAAATCAAAAAAAATCTGATTTTTCGGATGCCCCAGCGGAAAGAAGTACACTGGTACATTGCCCCCTCGAGAGATCGAGCGAAAAGATTCAATTTGAGGGTCGATCTCGCGATAAAGAGGTTCAAAATGGATGGTTATGGATGATGATGATAAGGAGATGATTTTAAGATGCTTAGAATAACAAATATATTTTATCCTAAACAACTTAAATAATGATATGATATGAGATGGATGAGATTGATGATGCTTAGACTAACAGATCTATATTATGATGATGATATGCATGTGAGATGATATGTAGAATACTGATGATTTACGGATGCAAGATGAATGCATAATGGATGCATGATGGATGCACTGGTGATGATGATTAACTATTCATGCTGTGATGTTAGTGTGGAAGTGAGATGATGACAAGAGGATCCAACAAGTCCATGATTGGTCGAGACTTTATTAGAGATGATGATGATAGATGATGATGATGATAAATGATGATGATGATAAATGATGATGATTTGCTTATCAAGGATTGGGATTTTCAAAGGGTCACTTACTTTATGTTTGATTACACGCCTAAGTATGATGCATTAAGGTATGAAGGACCGGATGGCGTTGTACTTAGTGTGATGGAATTTGACTCGACAAAGATAGGAGTATTCTTGTTCACACTTGACATCACGGAAACCTTGCTAGAGTACCTAACAAAGCAAGTATTCAAGTTATTTTACAAGAATGTCCAAGCACAATGCAAAAGATAATGATCGTTGCCCCATTCCTATCTCTCTAAATCTTTCGTTTGGATATCATCGAGAGGTCCTTGGAATGAGCGCAATAAGATAAATCAAAAGCAAAGATCAAGTATAAACAAGCCAATGTTCTTCATACCTCTAGCCAAAGGATTTGTTTTGATAGGATAAGAATCCAAGGTGATATCCATAAATGATGCCCATTGTCGGAACGATATATCCTAGGACATGCATTGTACAGGATGATGATGGTTTGATAAGTTGATTGATAGGCTGTTGATATAAGGTTGATTGACATGTTTGCGACTGATCAAGAGTTTGATTTTGTGTTCAATGGTTCGTTGTTTCAATTTTGATTTTATGATTGAAGGTTGATTTTGTTGCTGCTATGATTGTTTCTGTTTGCGTTGCCAAAGGATGAAGGTGATGGTCAATTTATTATGGATGATTGATTATTTCGAGTGAAAGTGAAACGGGATGGGTGGATTTTTTCAAATATTTAGATGTTTTTGACGTTTTTGGAATGTTTTGAGGCTGTTTTTGGTGTTTTTGGATTTTGCGATGTTTTTGATTTTTGATTTTTCTGATGTTTTTGGGTTTTGATGTTTTTCAAATGTTTTTGGATTTTGATGTTTTTCAAATGTTTTTGGATTTTGATGTGTTTTGGATGTTTTGGATTTTTGATTTTCTAATGTTTTGGGATTTTTGAGATTTTGGCGATTAGGATATGGACATGTGTGACGGTATCAGTGCTTTGCTTGGGATTTGGTTGAAAACCAAGCTAAGGTTGGCTGATCGAATCGATGGATTGATGATGATGATAACATTGTTGAGGATGCACAACAATGCGAGGATTTGATTGATGATGATTGATGATGATGATAACATTGTTGAGGATGCACAACAATGTGAGGATTTTATTGATGATGATTGATGATGATAACATTGTCGAGGATACACGACAATGCAAGGATAGTGTTAAGCAACACAAGGATTGGGAAAGATATCCCCAAGATGATGATGTTTTGATTGGATTTTGATTGATCATGTTTGATGAAGCTTGGTTTTGAACAAAAGATGTTTGGATGATTTGATGTGACGTTTGACATGCAGCTTAGATGCGACTGATATCGATTAATGTTTGATGAAAGATGAAGACTGATAAGGAATGTCTTCTCGTCAAAATGTGCCATGGGTTAGTGATTTGGATTTTGGATTGCAGATGCTTAACCAATTTGATTTCATGTTTTCCAATGTTCGGATCGCCACATAAGCTGGAGGATATAGATCAATATTTATTCCCGAAGAAAGATGTAAAAATATGCCCCCAATGTCTAGCAATGTATGGAGTGTCATGGGTGGATGCTCAGATAAGTGTATGGATGGAGGGACATGGATTATCTTGCGATAAGATAAGGTGTTTGGATAACGAATGCTCATTTGGATAATGCTTCATGGCTTAGATATGCTGCATAGGATAGGATTAATGAAAACGACCCATATCAAGATGTTTACCATAAGCAAGCGTAAAGAATGCCCCAAAATTTCATCAAGATCAAGATAACTAAGATGACAGATGCAGATAGATGTGAATGGATTGGATCAATGGTTTATGGATGGATGGATTTATTATGGATAAGATGGATGGAATGCTCGATTTATTACGGATGGGATGAGATGCTTTCACCTGAAGTGGCGCACGTAGATGCTCGATTCCACACATGATACCTGTTTGCCAGGTTTTCATCATGGTCTTTAAGTGCCATGCGGTTTTCACTAGAGGACGATTTTTCTCTTTCTTTTTCAATCCTTTTCTAATTCTTTTGGATTTTTGCTTTTTGATTTTTTGATTTTTTCGAAAGATTCATGCTGAACCACTGGTGGTGTTGACATAGATGCCTGTCATAATGTGCCATTGATATCACCTGAAGGAGGTTGCTAAGATCGTGCACTTGAATGCAACTTTGGGATTCTTGATCTGCCGTCGATACGGGGTTAACTCTGTCTCTGTAGTACATGATAAAGTATTACGAATCCTTATGATGAAGGGTTGTTTATAATACATAGTCAATATGAGAATTGGATATCATGCGTGAAGGTATGGATGGAGTGCGTTTAGGGATAAGAGATGGATTGGTTGACAGTTTGGAACCTTTGACTCTCCAAACTTGGGAAGATGAGCAATGATGGGTGGATATGGAAGTGTGTGTAGAATTAGGACCAACTGCTTGATATACTTTGCACGTCGCTTGAAAAGCCTGCTTTTGATTTTGCGGACATCTTTGATGGATACCTTTCCCTCTTTTAGTTTTCCCCACAGTTTCTTTGACTGATGGAGTTTGATAGGGATGATTTTTCTTTGTATTCTTTGGTATCCATTTGTATTTTATTTGTCCATTATGCTTATCAGCTTCTTTTGCGTTGATAACATTCTTCGTACTTTGATTCAAATCTTTCTTTTGATGTTGGTCCCAATTTCTGGATGGGGTGATGGGTGGATGAAGATTCGTGACGTGACTGGTTGTAGTATTGACATCGGTTTCACCATAAGGATTCTTCGTGCTCCCTATGTTGACGTTTGCTTGAGACGAAGTTGCCCCCAGTATGGTGATAGTATCACCTTTATTCATTGATTCTGCTTGTTTTGAGATATCTTTTTCAGTAAACATGCTCTGACAAATGACCACTGTAGATGACATTGTTTCAATCTTCTGCTCTGCTATCTCGGGATTATACTATTTTTTCTGACTTGATTCCTTGAGTGGATACATGATGTCCTTAGTTTGAATTTGGGATATATCCAATCCTGATGTTGATAACTCAGTTTGACTGTAAGAACCAATAACTTGTTCCCTTTGTGCAATAATGTCAGAAATAAAAGGATCCTGTTCTAAATAACGATCATCTATGTTTCCATCCAAAGAAAGCATCTCATGGGTAGATGGAGGAGTATGTGCTACATGGATATGATCATCTTGCATGGATAAGAGAGTGTTCATTAGATTATTGTAGTATCTTGAAGATACAAATTCTTGATCTTGATTAATTTCGGAGTTGCTTTCGACATGCTTTGGATCAAGTTCTTGACATGGGGCAGCTTCAAAGGATAGATTTCTTACAAAGGACTTTTGGATGTCGACATTAGGCATGGTCAAGTTCAAGGTTCCTTTAGCATCTGTAACCATGAGGTCAAAGGGGATCAACATGTTTTGAAAATGACCATTGCTAGACCTTAGTGAAAGATTTTGATCTTGCTTTGGAATAACTTCTTGAGATATGTCCTCTAACTCATAAGGCGATGTAGAGACATTTTCAATATGATCATTGGTCAACGGATGTGCATTATGTCAATTGGATCAAATAGTCCTAACACTCCTTGAAATAGATCACTATAGAGTGGCTCTTGATGTATGGTGAGTTGATCATTGGATTGTGTAGATACATCCTCAATGTGCTCCTCGATGGAGAGGTTTTGATCATTTTTTCGACAATTGCGGTGGAGAGATTGTGAATGTCTTCGACCATAGAGTCAAGTGATGTTGATATTTCTTGAATTGGCTCATTGTCGAGTTTTGTTGGTGGATTTTGATCATGATTCAAAAGTGACTCTTGACATATGTCGATTTGATCATTAGATGAAGTAAGCGTGTGCTCAGTGATGGATTGATCTTGATCCTTGTTTTCAATAGTTGTCATCTTTTGTGTTTGTGCTCGTGTTGGTTGGGTAGCTTGAGAGGCTTGGGCAACTTGAGAGGATTTTTGCACTTGTTGAGCTTGTGTTGCTTGTTGCATGGCTAGATATTGTTGGAATCCCTTTTGAAAAGCAGCTTGTAATGTCGCGTTGTATTGGATTGATGTGGTGGAAATTGGTGGTGGTGGGGGTGGTGGTGGATTCGAAATCATGTTGGATGTAGTGACAAGTTTTTGAGATATGCTCGGAGCGATCATGGTAGTGAGGGGTTGAGATGTGATGGGTGTGATAGTGGTGTTTGGAATGATTGAAGGGATAGTGATGGTTGGAATGACCGAGGTGATAGGTCCTTGGGAGACCGTATTTTGATTTGGGATCAATGTTGTTGTTTGGTTGGATACCATCCATTGGTGTGATGTCGATGGTATATTCGAAGGATTTGACGTGATGGTTTGATTGATGTTAGGTGGATTGATTTGGATGGCATGATTGGTGTTAGGTAAAGGGGGAAGCCCTAAACCAAGGAATGATGTAGGTAATGGTGGTGGAGATTTCCCTTGGCACAATGCCTCAACTATTTTGGAAAGTTCCGCAATTTGATCTCGCCAAATTTGTTCTTGATTTTGATCTTGACTCACTTGAGATAGTTGATTTGGCTTTTGTTTAAGCGGATTTGGGATGCCTACTTGTGGTTTTTGAATGGGATTATGGGAAAATTGACTTTGGATAATGTTTGATTTGGGATGATGTTCAGATTTGGCATGATAGGATGAACATTGTTGGTATTGGGAATCATTTTTCCAAAGTTTTCTGAGTTAGGATTCATGTTTCGAAAACTTGCACTTGGTACATCCACATTTGGTTTGTAGGGATTTGGTGGAATGACGTTGTTCGTTTCAAGGCTCATGCATTGATTATTCGATTGGTGGATTTGTAGGTTTGGACTTAGATCTATCATTGGGAAATGTGTTCCAAACTTTGACTTGGGTATTCTCACACTTGTTGTAACATTGACATTTGTCGAAGGCAATGATCCTATGCATGGACTTTGATAATTGATAGGAAATGCAAGGCTTTGACGATTCAATTGATTTAGATTACTCAAGATGTATGGATCAAGTGTATATTCCATGTTCTTCTTGTGTTTTGACCTTGTTGCAAAAGTAACCTCTAAGGTTCTTAGGACCAATGGTGAGATGGAGGATGAAATGTGTAAATGATATGAGTGATGAACGTTTAGGGACTTTGGATCAATGCTAGACTTAGGATTTGATTTTGATTGTTTGATGTGGATGATGAACTTGTAAACCCTAAGATGTTGGATGTGATCTTAGGATGAATTTGTTCAAAGGATTGCTAATTTAATTAAATGTATGAAAAAGGATGCATTCCCATACATCTAACTAAACAAATGATTTTGATTTGGTTTAAGGATGTACCCAAGTCTAGAATGATGTTTGCAAAGATCTAAAGTTGTTTGTGGGATGATGTTGATAAATGTTTGAGGTGGATGAAGTGTTTGATTTTGATCCTAAGAGACTTAGAGAGACTTTGTTTACTAGGCCAAGGTATTGAAGAACACACTTTTCTCTAAGAGCAATCAAAAGACCAATATGACCAAGAGATATCAAGCACATGTGTGGGGTCCAATTCGTTATCTTTGCTTAATGAGTTCTTTTTACCAAAACAACCACTTGATTATGTTTCAAACTAAGATGTCCAATGTCTTAATTTCTTTAAACCCACAAGATATTTTATGTGGAAATTCAATGAACTTAAGGCAAGGGTTTTCCTATTGTTTACTCAAGAAGACAAATTGGTATAATCCAATGCTTAGGAACCTCTAAGGATGTGAATCCCAAGGGAAAGCAACAACATATAGATTGAGTCAATGATATTTGTCTCCAAAAGGGTTTGAAATTTTGAGAATCATGTTGAATGTTTGTTTGCAAAATATTTTCGAATACAACACTGTGTTTTCAAACAAGAACAATTACAAGCCCTATGGATGTGTAAGACAATATTTGTTGGATTCCCACTTGGACAAGTCCAGCTACGCTTATCTCTAGCAGATGGTTAGATGCTTGCCACTGGCTCCCCTCCACGGCTCATTAACGTCAATTAGGGCAGCCAAGCATCAACCCATGAAACTCCCATGGCGTGCTTTCCATCTCTACTAGAAGGCGTAAGAGTGTGGGGTGGCCAGAGCGATCATTCTTGCACCACAAATAGATTAAGGATTTTGGAAAATTCTAGCACATGGGTTCTAGTAAGGACTTTCCGTTCGTGGAGATTGACCCATACGGCAAGAGTCCTTCCGGATCCATCTGAGGCAGCGTGATTATGGCGTTTAACCAAAACCCTCATTTATATCCCAGCTGGAAATACTCTTGGCTTTAGAGTGTTACCGGTTGAGTCATCCCTTGGGTGAGTACTTTTTCCCCAAGGCAGGCCCTCTAAGATAAACAAAAGTGAGCAAAGACACAATCCGTAACTCGATCGATCTTTGATGGCACAAAGAAAGAGAATGTACGCGAAAATTCCCCTACTCACACTCGCACAAGATGTTCAATTTTTAAGCCCAAATTGAAGTGTTTCAAAGCAATAAAATGTATTTTGAGTGTTTCTCTTGCACCCTAGATGCATACAGCCAAGAGAGGATCACTCAAAGAAAAAATCACACAATTCAAACACTTGTTCATTTTATAGCCTTCAAAGCAATTGTGAGTTCGTTTTAAGCACCAAAATGAAGTGTGAGTTTTGATTGTTCAATTCTTAACCTTAAACAAAATCTAGTGAGTTGGTCCTAAGATTCATTTTAAGCCCTTTGCAATGAAAATCAAATTGTTCATTTTAGACCCAAATGAAAATTAGTGTTCTAAAACGAAAAGATAAACAACTTCGTGAAGTAGTGTTGATCAAACACTTAAAGTGTTAAAAAACACATTGTGTTTTCAAAAAAAAAAAAATTTCCCCTCCTTTCGTTTTCGTTTGCTAGCCTCCTCCTTCGCTTTGTACCTTTTCGCCTTCGCCTTTCCTTTGTACCTTTCCTTTCGCTTTTCCTATTCCATAGTTGGATTGGTGTCACATGTGCTAGTGACCCTTTCCCAACCCTTGATCAAAGCTCAAATTGAAAATGCTATGAAGATGGTGGAGTGATGATGAACAAGATCAAATCTCAAATGAAGAGAGTAACCTTGCATAAAATTGTGGATCCTATGAATGAGGATTAAGCCTTCTCTTATATATGAAGTGCCCTCCTTCTAGCGCCATTTTTTGGATGCTAAAATCTGCAAAATGTGGTTAGAAATCTAATAATAAAATCTGCAGAATC
The DNA here is from genome assembly GCA_007258455.2 of Sequoia sempervirens. Lineage (NCBI taxonomy): Eukaryota > Viridiplantae > Streptophyta > Pinopsida > Cupressales > Cupressaceae > Sequoia > Sequoia sempervirens. The sequence continues at coordinate 136,298,157 of VDFB02373365.1, read as the reverse complement.
GTTAGTATTTCAACAACAAATCAACATATTTAACATCCTTATGAAATAATACATCATGTTCAAAATGCAAAAAAATGACAAAAGATCTAAAGCAAAAGCATAAGAAAACATGATGCAAACTATCTCATATTGGATTGGTGTTACATGTGCTAGTAACCCTTTCCCAACCCTTGATTAATAAGCTTAGATGATGATGATGAAATGGACAAGATCAAATCTCAAATGAAGAGAGTGACCTTGCAAGATTGTTGTGAAGGATTTGCTCAAAGATGAAGCTTGTATTTAAAGATTTTCAAATGTTGAGTGTTGAAGAGGGACCAATGTGGGACTAAAGATTCTGCCAATGAGATAAGGACACTTGTCATCATGTGAGTGGCCAATGGATGTGCAAGATTTGGGAAGAGTGCCCATGAGAGGGAAAATTTGAATTCAAATTTTCCAATAAATGTTGAGTTTGACTTTGGAAGGGGACATGTAAGAGGCATGTAAGGCCTCATAAATGCTCTGTTTGGTGTACATGTCCACTTGGGGGGAGATTCAAACTTGGAGAATATTCTCCCTTTATGCCAAGTTGAAAATAAAGATTTTGATAAATCAAATAAATGTAATTTCATGTGCAAGTGGCCAAATCTAGAGAATGCAAGTGGGATGAGATTAGCCTTTAATCAGGGTTAGATTAAATAGATGATAATTATGCTGATTTAATGGTGCTTAGATGATTTTGACTTTTAAGACTTAAATATTTGTTTTATTTAAATCAGAAAAGGATGGAAGATGCATGTTTGAGATTTTAATTAAATAAAGCTTGATTTATTTAATTAAACTATGATTGAGCTTTTGATGATAAGAACCTGATTTACTAGGTGAATGGATGTGATGCATTTGATTTATTTATTGAGCGGATGAATATGCATAATGCTATTTTGACGTGTCTACATGTTCTTATCTCTCTCTTTCTCTCTATATATATATAATATATATATGTATATATATGTATGTATGTATATGTATATGTATATGTGTGTATATATATATATGTATGTATGTATATGTATATGTATATTTGTGTATATATATATATATGTATATGTATATGTATACATATGCATATGTATATATATATATACATACATATGCATATACATATACATATACATATACATATGCATACATACATACATACATACATACATATGCATATACATATACATATACATACATACATACATACATACATACATACATACATACATATATATATATTCATATATGTATATATGTATGTAATTGTTTATGTGATTGTTACTACAAAATTTGTTTTATATATTTATGTTCAACTCTCCATGATTCATTGTTTTGCTCTGCACTCAAGAAATCTCCCTTTGTCTTTCAGTTGAGGTTTTCTACCTCACTACACTTGTACCATTGTCTTTCATTTTGACAATGTTTAACCAATGCTTTTTCATGTCTCACTAAATAGATCTGCTCTAAGCCATTTCAATTCAAATAATAAAATTGAACAAATTGTCAACATGCATATATTGAATAAAAATGAACTGTTCATGCACATTAAAGACAATTGCATTACAAATTGTTCATACAAACCAAGCATTGAATTGCAAACTGTCAAGATGCATATTAAAGAAAAGAAAACTGTATATAATATATATATACATATACATGTATATATATGTTTATATGTTTATAGCATGGCAGAAAACCATGTAATTATCCATATAATAAGGTTGTTGTTTCAAGGAAGTGCTACCTACACTTGTATTGGAGACAAGTGTGGAGAAAGAGGGGTCTGATGTAGCAAAGTACAGAGAACGCTATTGCAGAAAACTAATTCCCTAAACCTGAATGAGTTGAACCAAACAAAAAGCAGGAATTCAGATCGGGTTTTACATTCAAGGTAAGACATATGATTCTATTCATGCTTTTTGTTTGGGTTCAACTCATTCAATCTAGTGTATTGTACAATAGGTGTTGCTAAGAAAGCAATAGATGTATATAATTACTACCTTTCCCCACCTTAAACGACCAGTTTAGATTAGTAATCGCTCGTCGCCTCCTTTGTTACCTCCACTGGGCAACTTCCCTTATGCATCCCTCCGTAATTACTCGGACTATCAAGTGCGTAATTTAGAGATCAAGGTGCATTCAATGCTCCAAATTCTCTCATATCCCGCTCATTGTCATTCCTTTTATTTGTGTTTATTGTGGATTGTTCGTTTGGCTACACACCCATACATGTTTGGCTCTCCACGACTCATTGTTGGGATCTACATACTTCATTGTTCAACTCTGCACTCTCCAAAGCTCCCTTTCTCTTATAGGTGAGATTTTTTACCTCACTAAACCTGTACCAGTGCTATATATATTAAAACTAACATATATATATACATATTGAACCATAGATTTTTGGGTGTGAGGCTTATAGACTACTCTTGCACTCTTAGGATGTTTCACCTAAAAGGAGAGAGATAAACCTCATGAAAAATCAATGTGGTTCACTCAAATTAAGATGTGTATGATGTTATTAAGGCTAAATGAGATGATCTAAATGCAACTAAGCTATGAAATTGATTTATTATGAATGCAAAACTTAAGATATATGCAATGTTTGAAAACACAATATGATATGCAAGCATGAACTAAAAGATGAACAAATGCAAAAAAAAAATGAAGAAGGTTGAATTAGAGTGCACTTGGGAAAAGAATGAAGAATCTGGAGTGTCCTAAATGCTGACAGAAATCACTGAAAAATCACAAGTGGGACTCATTTTCCGCTGATAGCGAATTAGTCCTACTTTTGATGAAAACTTCTGGAAACTGGTTTCTGAGTGTCAGGATCTAGAATCTGACAAAATCTGGATTTTAGGTTGGACTCATTCGCTACTAATGGAAAATCAGTCCTCTCCCAAAATTTTGTGAAATTAGAGGCCAATTCTGTAGCACCAGATTTGAGATTTTCTGCTTGTCGGGTTGATAGAGTTAAATCTACAGAAAATGGACTGTAGGTTGTCTCCAAGCTTGAAATAGGTTGTAGTTGACTTGAAATACTTTGTTGACTTGTTGACCACCTTTCAACACCTAATTGCTTGATAAATCTACATACACAAGTCTGCAAACACACATGCAAAAGGGGGGAAATGGTTAAGGGTTAGGTTATAGGGATCTTCCTTGGTCAAATTCCACTTTGGTAATCAAACCCTTAATAAAGAAATTAAATAAAATGAATAAGGAAAGAAGAATAAACAACATGCAAATGTCCTAAACTCACCAACCTTGTTGAAGAAATCTAAAGATATATCAATGGTTGCTCCAAAATACTTGATTAATGCTTGATTGAATGATGCAAAGCACTTGAATGCTTGAATAAATGAGTGAATAAGTGAACTTGATGAATGGGGGTTAAAATGAGAAGAAATACACTTATTTATACACACTCGTGCCTTAGTAATCTGAAGATACCTCATCACAAGCTAACATAAGGTGATTTTAAATAAAAACCCGAAAGAAAATTTGAAATATTTTGAATTTTGAGCCAAGAGGGACTCATTTGCCACCCATGGTGAATGGGTCCCACCTTGGACTTGAAAGTGGGTGTTGTGAATTATCTTGCATTTAATGTTGTTTGTTGGGTTTACATTCAAAAACACACTTAATTAAGCCTTATAAGGGTATAAAGGGGTCAAATAAAGCATAAGAAAGGTGTAAATAGTGAAATTAAGCCTATAAAAGTGTGAAATCTTGTTACAAGACTTTACAACACTTCAAAATAGGACTTGATAAGTGATGAAAAGGTGATTTTTAGGTGAATTGTAATTAATAGAGTCTAGAAAAGTGTAGAAATATTTTACAACACTTCACAACACCTTCACAAGACGTCATAATTTGAATTTTAAGGACCTAATGTGAATGTTCAAGCCACATTACAACATTAAATTAGAGAAAAATGGACCAAGCATCATGAAGAAAGGCCTAAAAGACCATGAAAATGTCAAGGGGCCATTTTTCTACGACACACACACACATATACATATATACATATATATATATATATGAATACATACATACATACATATATAATGTGTATGTATGTATGTATGTATATGTATTTATGTGTATATATATATATATATAATTTGTGTGTATGTATGTATGTATTCATATATATATGTATATGTATTCATATATAATTATATATATGTATCTATATATATAAATATAGATATATGCATACATACATACATACATACATACATATATATAAATGCCAATCTCTTGTATGATATGCATATGTTTTCCATGAATCTATAAATATTTGGGGTTTCATAATGATGCTATTCACATTGGTTTTTTTAATTAAACTCTTTAAGCCATTGAATGAAAATATGTTGTATATGATGTCAACGTTTGTCACAATAACCTTTAAATCAATATCTAGGGTTTCAACTTACACTAATTATGAATGCCAAGACATTTCAATTCAATTTCAAGGTTTTTTTTTAATTCTATATGCCTGGAAATATATATCAGTAGTATGCACTATCAATGTTTGTGACCCACCACCCTGTAACTTAGTATTTGGGGTTTCAACTTGCATTATTTATGGATGTCAATGCATTTCAGTTCCATAGATTGTGATTGTTACACCCAATATTCTTTAAGTGCTAAACATGTTGGTATATATATATAACTCATGTACAGAGGTTTAATTCAATTGTTCAATTGCATTCTTCAATTCAATGGTTAAATTGCATTGTTCAATTTGATTTTTCAATTGCATTGTTCAATTTGATTTTTCAATTGCATTGTTCAATTTGATTTTTCAATTGCATTGTTCAATTGGATTGTCCAATTTGATTGTTCATTTGCATTGTTAAAAGTTATTGTTCTATTGGATTGTTCTATTTGATTGATCAATTGGAATGTTCAATTTTATTGTTCAATTGCATTGTTCAATTGGAATGTTCAATTGGATTGTTCAATTTGACTATTCATTTCAATTGTTCAATTTGAATGTCATATATCTCATGTATATTCGTTAGGAGTTATTTGTTTCTTCTTTTAGACATGTTGGTATATTTGGCTAACACTTCTTGTAAATTTGTGTCTTGTTCAATCTTCTTTGATGGTGTGCAATTTCAATTCATAATTGGCTTGGTGACGGAGAATTGCATTTCAAAGGTAAACACTAAAGGATAGTATACTTCCTGATTTTAAGTAAAACACTTTCCTCACTACAATTTTCTTATTAATGACTATTTTCATATATGTTTGTAGGATTGAGTTGGAGAAATTCACCATACCATTGGCCATCTCCAATTCATAGAAGTGAGGTTTATAACCTCACTAAATTTGTACCATTGTCTCCTGTCATTCCCTTTTATTTCTTCTTAGCAGTTATTTGTTTTGTCATGGGTGTGTTGTGTTACTTAAGTTGAAGGCTATTATTTATTTTGTTGATGATTTTGAACATAATATTTAAGTGTTTATGTGATTATTCATAGATCAAAGGTTCTCTTGTGTTCTAGGTGCATTGACAATGTGCTCCATGATGTTTATGACATCTAGGGTGTTTATGAACACTTCCAATATTTTTTTTCATAAACACACTCAATTTTTCAAGGAAATATGTGGTTCTCTTCATGCATCACTATGAATTTAATGGGTTTAATCTTTTCATTTAATTTCTATCTATACCTGCACTATAACTTTTAATCTATATATCAATGTATGTATGTATATATCTATTTATCTATGTATATATATGTACATGGCATATATATATGTAGATACATACATACATAGATATATATATAGATGTATGTATATATATATATGCAGATACATATATGTATATGTATATGTATATATATGTAGATACATATATGTGCATATATATATGTAGATATATATATATATATATATATATATATATATATCTACATATATATATATATATCTACATATATATATATATCTACATATATATATATATATATCTACATATATATATATCTACATATTTATACATATACACATATATGTATCTACATATATATACATATACATATACATATATATATATACACATATATGTATATATATGCCAAATACTTTAGTTGTTAAAGCAATCACTCGAACATTCAAGCCTTCGAATTTTACTATTTTGACATTATTTCAAATTACATGCAAAATGCATTTAGATTTTGATCATCTAGATCGCTCGAAGTGCAGGAGAGAGCATAAGTTTGATATGCAAGATTGGGACTCTTACTAGACTCCAGACTCCAATCCTAGACAATCGATGCCAAGAATGAGGCATCCTCAACAATTTAAAGGAGAGGTTGAGCTTGTAACCTCATGGCATATTACAATCAATTTGGAATCCGTCCATACATTTTTGACACGCGTCCCACTATCCTTCCGCACTATGGAGAAGATAGTTGTTAGGCAGTCTAACATAAACACTAACATAGTGGAGAAAAGACAATCACTTTTAACACACCCATAAGTGAGAAGGGTCCACTTAACACCTGTAAGTGGCTACAGGGATCTTGCTTTTTTAGACAGGGTTGCATCCTACTGTCACTTCTTAACGTGGGTGATGTCATGCCACAGACAAGCCCATGTGCTAGCCATCAGAATGGTACCGGATCTAATAATTTCTCTGGTAACTCTTGGTAAACTCGTACCCAGTCTTCAAACTTTGGGTTAAAGGCATAGTCAATTTGAACTACATAGTCCTGGGAGTAGGCTTGGTCTAATTCAACTCTTCTGGCAAGGAGTGCAGGTTTAAGTTTTATCTCCATGTTTTCAATTTTCACTTCTGCTCTCCATCTGGCTTCAAGAGGATACAATTCAATTCTTGGGAAGTGGTATCTTGTTCGAGGATAATGCACCAAATATTGAATCATACAGTCATACATTATTCTTTTGAATTGGGGATACAATAAATTCAAGAATTCTTCCATGTCAGGATTAAATCTGGCACCAACAATATCAGCATATTCTTCAAATGTATCTTGATCAAAACTTATGCGAGTGATGAAACCAAATTTTAGAACTTTTAACAGATTCATTTTACTCTGTTTTGATCAATTCATGCCAAACAGACCTTTGATGCGGATGTGAATGGAGTAATTTCCACAACAATACCTGACTGGAGCTCTAGCTAATCCAATGGATTCTTTAAACTCCTCTTCTTCATCTAAATCTATTAATCCTTCACGATGATAATAATGAATCCGGGTTTTCATCTCCAGAAGCCATTTACTCAGAAAGTAAGATTCTAGAAAAATTATGACTATCTCTTTAGGAAGAGTTGGAAGACTAATCATATTTCCATTACCAAAATTTACCATATGCATGGCGATACCATCTGGTCTATACAAATCTGGAGAATTAAATTCTAGATCAGTATATATGGAACCTGCAAGTTCTCTGGTCAGAGTATCAACTAGTGGATTATTTTCATCTTTTATCCATTCAATCTCAAAGTCATAACTAAGAAATTCAAAATACCACCTAGCAATTCTACCTTAAGCAATATCCTTATTTGGATTTTTTTTTAGCAGGCTTCTCATGGCTTGAATGTCAGTTCTTACAGTGAATTTTACTGGCTTGAGAAAGATTTTAAACTTTTCTATCCCTTTTTTTACTACCATTATCTCTTTCTCATAAATGTGATATCTGCTTTATGTGTTTGTAAAAGTACCAGAATGATAGCTGCACATATTTTATGTGCCATTTCCTTCCTCCTGTATCAACACAACAAACCAAGTGTTGTCAGATGCATCAGTATACAAAAATAGAGGTAAGTCAGAAGCAGGAGTTTGTAGTGAGGGAAAATGTTGACATTTTTCTTTGATTCTCTAGACTTCTTTTGTAGCTTCTAAAGACCATCCTTCTTTTCCCTCTTTTAAATGAGATTGAATGACTCGACGATCTTCAACTAGTCCTTTATAGAAAGGAGAGACATAATTTAGACATCCCAAAAATCTCTGAATTTGCTTCTTTTCCTGAAGAATGTTAAGAAATTCTTGAATGTGTTGTAGGATGTGAGGTTGAAGTTGAACCATGTCGTTGTTAAGATGTAAGCCAAGGAAATCAATTTGGCTTTGTCGAATTACCATTTTCTTAGTTGTTAAACATATTCCATGTTTTTTGATGGCTACATAAAGTTCTTCAAGATGCTGCAAATGATCAGTAACTGAATCAGAAAATATGAGAATATCATCAATGTAAATAACACAAAAATCTTTCAAATGCCTTAGAGCTTGATCCATGTGTTGTTGAAAATATTCAGGAGTTGTGCATAAACCAAAAGGAATAATGTTCCATTCATACAATCCTTGAGTGACTGAAAAGGTTGTTTTATATCTATCTGATTCTTTTACCTTAATCTGCCAAAATCTTGATTTATAGTCAAACTTGGAGAAAAATTTCTTAGTGGTAGCCCTTCTGATTAAATCAGTGCTAAATGGAATAGGATAATTAAATGGAAGGATAATGTCATTGAGAGGCTTGTAATTGATACAAAGTCTCTTTTTACCTCTTATTTGTTTAGCTCTTTTGTTTACTAGAAATGTTGGACATGCAAATGGACTCTTGCTAGGGCGGATGAAGTGTCCATCTAGTAATTCTTTAAGTTGCTCGTCCATTTCTTTTGTCTCTTTTGGACTCATCAAATAGGTAGGTTCATGTGGTATGACTGATTGACATTCTAGCCTTATTTGTATTTCGTATTCCTCGTGATCCTGGGGCCAAAACTGCAATGGGTTCATATTGCAACAATCTGTTTCATATCTCTGTCTGATTTCATTAAACACATCAGGTGTCTTTTCTACTAATTCTTTGACTGATTCTTTTTGTTTCTTTTTCCCACTGTTTTCAAACTTATGATTCACAATTTTAAGTGCTGGGATTTCAACCTGGCCATCTTCATGCCTCAGAGATATTTTGTGCTTCCATAATTGAAGAGGCTCATATTTGGTTAGAAACAAAAATCCTAGCAGAACATCATCTTCAAGATCATTATATTCGATGAAATCAGTGATGAATATTTTTCCCATTATTTCTATATGAACATCTTGTGCATACCTGCCCATCTGAATTCGTTCTCCATTTATTGCATAACTGTGTGGAAGATCAGGTCTTTCTTTCTAGAATTCTGGAGGAATTGCATTGGTTTTGGCCAATGAACGTGAGGAACCTGTATCCACAAATGCATCTAATGAAATTTTCTTATATCCTAGAAAACAAAAAATTATAATTACCATTGTTAGCAAGCAATAGAGAGCATGATTTTTCTCTTGTTTTCTCAATGAGACTATTGGTGCTACTACTGCTGCTTTCTGCTTCTTCTTGGGTAGCTTCTTTATCAGACTCAGCTTGTTGATCTGCTTTAAATAAAATATCTTTGATTTCTCCAACCTCAGTGGAGAGATTTTTGATCTCCTTTTGTTGGTTTTTTAGCAATCTTTTTAATTCTGCAACATCATCCATTAAAAGATCAAATTTCTTAAAGATTGCAATTATATCAGTATTTGTATTGGAAGCTTTTGATTTAGAAGAAGATTTGGAGGAGGATGCTTTATCTTTTCTTTGCCATGGAGGAGTTTTATATCCATGGTCAATATCTTTATCAATCCATTTGGAGGGTTTCTTCTGCAACTTGAGTTGTTTTTTCACCTCTGCTTTATCTGATTCTAAGCTTTTGAGTTTTGCTAAATGCCGGTGAACAAATTTTTTCTTTCTTTTGTTCCTGCCATCTTGTAAGGATCTTTGGATTTTTCAATCTGTATTTTTACCTTAAGATCCTGCAGAGTGTCTTTAAGAAGAGAGATGAGGAAATCCTCATTAGGATCTAAACTTTCTGGTTCAGGATTAGACAAATTTTGCATATGTCTGTATCGATCTTTTACATCTTTGAATTTTAGCATAAAACTGGAATCAGGAACAACTTCAACTAATTCGTACAAATCTTGTATATAAAAAATATTGCTACTATCAATAACTTCCCATTCTGGATTATTATATTCAAACATTGCATAAATCTTTGTTCCAAGATTTAACTTCTTGGGACAGTTAGTAGCATAGTGTGGTCATTTACAAATAAAACATTTGATTCCTTTGGGGACCTTATTATTTCTTTTCTAATGCTAAATCTCCAGAAAATCTAACATGGGCTTGTAACCTCATGGCATATTACCATTATATATATAATGGTATATATATAAATATGTAGATATATATATATATGTAGATACATATGTATATATATAGGTACACATTGATATATATGTAGATACATATATATACATATATATATGTATACATATATATATATATACATATATATACATATATACATATATATATACATATACATATACATACACATATATGATATATATATGATATATATATATATATATATATATATATATATACATATATGTATATATATATGTGATACATTTTTATGAATATATATATATATATGTAGATACATATATGTATATGTATATATATATGTAGATACATATATATACATGTAGATACACATTGATATATTTGTAGATATAGATATATACATTGTTCAATTGCATTGTTCATATATATATATATATATATATACATATACATATACATACATTTAGATACACATTGATATATATACATACATATATATACATACATATACATTGATATATATATATAAATACATATATATACATAGATACACAATTATATATGTGCATATATATATATATATATATAGTTCAATTTGATTGTTCAATTGCATTGTACATATATATATACTTGTAGATACGTGCATTGATATATATGTACATACATATATACATGTACATACATATTGACATAGACATACATCTAAATACATATGCACATAGATACATATGTACATCCTTATGCACATACATACATATGTACATATGTATGCACATATATGCACTACATATATCCTCAAAATGAAAACTAGTCAAACTATTTTCATATTTCAGGATAACAAACAAATATTATAACCAAATTGTAGATTTAAAGTTTGTGCAATGATGAAAATAATAATAGGGGAGAGCTACAATCATATAGGTCAAATAGGTCACATCCATCTCTACCATTCACAAAAAAAGAGTGAACTATAATGTACTGAAACAAATAAACTTGAGATAAGACATAGAAACATGTTAACTTTTATAGAGGTATAGCCTAAAAGTAAATTTCAATTGAGCTATTGATATACAAAAGGATAGATTACATCAAGTATTTCGTTATGAAGTGTTGTGGATTTTAGACATGTCTAGTAGACCTTTTTAATGACTATATGAAATTCATTGACATGCAATTTCAAATGTTACATCATCAACATAGATTTTATTGTATGAAATGTTGTATAAGATTATCAACATTGAATATATTTTCACAAATGTAGAAAAAATATTATAATCATAGTAATTGTTATAAACGAAATTGAAACCGATTATCTGCATAGAATATATTTTTTGATATGTAGATTATAAGACAACCATAAAAAGGTATTGACATAGCTATCAATAGGCCCCACACTAGAGCACCTTAATATGCAATTGTAAAATAGTTTTCACCCAAAAAGTCAACCAAGGTACTCATATCACATTAATAAGTAGATTTAGTTCAAATATATTAATGGCATAGATGCAATACAATGAAAATGGCATCCCCAACTACCACCAAATAAAAAAACCAAAATATAGGGCATTATTTTAGTTGGTCCCTCCCAACCTCAATCAAATGTTCCAAGGAATGAATCTGGAGATGTATTCTCGTCTTCTATTGTTGCATTTAGACTCGTCATAAATTAATTTGTACTTGAATTTTTCAATTGCGTGCAACTTACATTCGAAGGGGTTAGTGGTGAAGAAGTCAGGCCAACTAGAAATTGAATGCAACTAACTTGAGATGAGCTAGGACTCAAACACACATTGCCTACAAAAAAAAGAGGGATGTTATTTTTGGTTATATCTCGAAAGTAACCGTGATTATCAGATAAGGGAGTTGTAAGACGACTTAAGTGTCTATCTCACATCAATGCTTTATGGGAAACCTTAATCTCCCTTTCCTTCTCTTGTTCTTTTTGTATCCTCTCTTGCTCCTTCCTCTACTCTTTTTCGTTTCTTTGCATCTATTTTAGCTACTCTCTTTCCTTGCGCTCAATTTCCTTTTCAATTTTTCTTTGTTCCTTCTGCTCCAAGGCTCGAATCCATGTTGCCTTTTTATCCTCAATTTGTTGCCTCTTTCTAATTTTTAATTCTTCTAATTCTTTTTTTCTTCATTCCTGTTCTATTATGAGAGTCATGTAACTGTTAGCAATCAACAATTGAGACTGTCGGCTCACCCAATGAGGACCACCAACATTTTTTCTCATTCTTCCATTGACTCTGTGAACTAGCAACTTAAGGAAGTTACTAATTTGAGAACCAGTTTGGGTTTGAATGGTTTCATTGACTTGGGAGTCAGTAAAATCCTCCCAGTCTAGTGTACCTTGACTTTCGTTGCTTCCATCTACATAATAGTGCACTATTTTTTCTGGAGGTGTGGTTGTTGGAGATGGGAATGTGAAATTCCCCATGTCTTCTTGTTCAGGTTGGCTACCCATGTCCTCAAGTTGTTGCTCTGCACCTTCATGCACTTGAGTATCTATTGGAGACTACAATTTGTGTGATAGTTCATCTATTGAAACATCAAGTCTCGAAGACTAAGGATGTTATGCACTGCAGAAGCATCCTTGGTGTCATCAATCTCAGATGTCTTATTGGGACACATTTTTCCCATGAGTGCATCAAAATTAAGGGTCCATATCCTCGTCCTTTTAAAGCCAACTTTTATGTTGGATGCAGTCATAGCTCTGGTCAATGCCTTACTGTCTAACTCTGACAATTCGACCCTTCTAATATCAATATTGGGGAATCTAGTAAGAAATTCAACTCGTTCTATTTTGAAATATTCCTTGAATGGTCCAAACACACTAGCATCCAAAGGTTGTAGCACGTGAGAAGTATGAGCCGATAGTGTAAGGAGGTTAATGCCTAACCTCCTTGCCTCCTGGATAGTTGACAATGCAACGACTTCCATGGCCGTCAAAAATTAGTAGGTGCCTATTAGTAGGTGACACACCCCTCAAAACCGACACATGGAAATGTTCTCTCTAGTCAAAGAAAATTTCCTTTGTCATCCAAGCATGTGCTTGGGTTGCCATAGTTGCATGTGGTTCATAGTTCACAATGTAATTCTCTATCTCTATATTGCCCTTGAATAGATAGAAAGCAGGTATGCTTTGGCTAGATGCATTAACATAGTAGAGAATTGTTATCCATTCTCTACTTTTTGGAATGATGTAGGAGACATTCCTGATGCTTTGTTGTGCCAAGACCCTCATTGTTTCATTCTTGCCAGCTTGAATGAATGTTTCATCATGATTCCAAATTCTATCAGGACTGTATGGGGTACTTTCATATGCTGCTATCACCGTTATAAAAAATTTAGCTACTATTTCAGATCTAAGGTTTACCACCCTGTCTTTGTCAAGACCTCTAGTTGTGCGCAAGGTCAATTCTGGATGGCACCTCTTGAATCCAGTCCACCATGATTTTCTAGGTAGCTTGTAGTGCCCCTCCATGATTCACCCTTTCTTGATGTTTGATAAATGTTGTTTTGGGTTGTTTAATTTAAATTTGTTTGAAAAATGTTGTTCTTGAGTAATTGATTCATTAAATTAGATTTTGAAGTGAAAAATATTTTGATAATTAAATATAAATATATTTATTAAAAATATTATAGTTTATCAATTGAATATTTTTGGCTTCGATTATGTTTGTATTTTTTGCATCAACGTTTCAGATCACTCTCCATGATCCATCATCAGGATAAAAAGAGAGAGCATAAGGAGTAAAATTTAAAAGTGCAAATAATATTAAATGAAATAAAATAAATTAAAAGTGTGAGAAAACATGATAAGATAAAATAAATATTATTATTTTGGGATGTTGTAATTATTAAACAATTAAAATATTATAAAAAGATAGAAAAAAATCTTTCTTGTGCACATGCATAGTCTTGAACTGAATGCCAAAAGGAAACTTGCTATTTATGTGAGAGTTTTATTTGATTTTTTCTTTTGAAAATAAAACAACTTCCTTTTGGGTAAATAAGTATCTTTTTGGAGAGATTTTGGATTATGATTAATTTTTTTAATTTTTGGGGAAGAGAAGAAAATTGGGCCTACAAGTTAATTTCTTAGGAAGTAAATTTTGGGGGGATGCACTGCTTGCATACGTCTTTATGTTATCTCCCATCGCTCTGCTTGTGGTACTTTTGCTATAGTTCCTTCTTATTTTTTTGTATATCTCTCATTTATTCCTTCAGGATCTTTTGCACACCTGCAATGGATTCATTTAGTAAATGGTTGTTGGGACTACAAGTTTTATTACTGGTTTGTTGGCATGCCTTATGGGATTCTTGATATTGGTATCTGTACTTCTTAAGATGGCATTGTGGCCTCCTTACCCAATCTTTTGTAGCACTTTACCTGCGCTATTTTAGAGTAGGTAAGTAACTTGGGGATGTTTATTTTGAGTGGTGGGCTGTATAGTTCCTTCTTCGTTCTTGTGCTTGCGATCTGTTTAGTGAATATGAAGAGGTAATCAGTTGCTTCAACATCAGAAAGTTTTTGAGTAGCAATACTCAAATTTTATCATCATTATATGAGGAATCCAGTATGTATGGTAAATCCTATCTTCATCTTTAGCTAATGATGAATCATTACAAATTAATACATTAGACTATTGAAAAGAGATAAAATTGTGAACAATAGTTTGATATGCTTTACTAATTTCATTCAACAAAAGAAGCCTAGTGATCATTAGCTAATTTAAGACTTTGTAAATCTTCATTTTTATAATGTTCAGATCTAACTTGAACTCCATTGATTTTGTTAATTTGCTTTTATGCTTGGATGCAAGCTTCTTTCTTCAATCAAGTTTGAATTAGCTTAGGTTATGTTTCCATTTAATCTTTGACTTCTACATGTTTTCTCTTTGCCCCAACATACTCAATCTGCACAAACTCGGTGCTTCCCTATGCTCTACAACTCTTGTTCTTTTGCTTGTAAATCATTTTTAACTCCTCTTTTACTGTAAACTACCTTAGACAAGAATTTATCAAAATCTAAAGTTCAAAACACTCACTATACGAAGTACTTTCCTTTAAACTAACCTAAGTATAGTGAAAGTACTTCGGATAGTGGTACCCAGTATCTGATGTACGAAACACTCACTATACGAAGTACTTTCCTTTAAACTAAAGATTTCTCTTTTCTTTTTTTCACTTTTGGTGATCTTCCAATTTGTTAGCTCCTACCATAGAAATCATATTTTCACTTGGGTCCCCAAGCCTTTTCAGTCTTGGGGCGTGTTGTGAGACAACACAACAACTTGCAGCCAATAAAACCAAATTTAAAATTAAACTTGAAATTAAATCACCAGTTGTAAATTAAAACTTATTCATATTTTAAAACAATAACTTTCTACCTTTACTTAGATTCTAGCATAAAAAAAATAAAACTCCACCGGAAACATCCATGTGTGCTCTTGATTAATTCCAGTTTTTGGAACTTAGTAAATAGAATCAGTTCATTAACATTGAACTACATAATATAGTAATCCTCCAAAGCCAACCAGGGAGAGAGCCTTGCTGCCAGTCAAGTGTCCATAGCCCCAACAAAGTTATCTTTGTCATTCCCTCCAAACATAGCTCTATTGTCGGTCAGGCCTCCATAGCCCTAGTAGAGTTATTTGGATAGCCTAAAGAGTTGATATCACTTTTTTTTTTTTTAGATATAGCAATGATAGCTCATTTTCACTTTTGATATTGCAATAATAGCTCATTTATCAACTTCCAAGCATTGAAGCACCACTATTAGGTTGGGAATTACAGTGGTAGTGAAGGTTACTTTTTAATTTTTCATTCAATGTAAATCCCTTCATCAATTCACTACTTCCCAAAAACTCATTTACTAATTCCCTATAAGTGTGTGTTTCTAGCTAAATTTCATCAATTATGCCAAATCCTAACTAACTGTAGCCCGCTATATGTTAAAAAATATGTATAAATAAAAATTTAGCAATAGATCACTTAATCACCAAATTTAAATCTAAATTTAGGAACTTTAGTTACCACCCCTTTATTGAAAATTGAGGTGTTTATGTAGCTTAATACTTTGTAAAACTTTATGATTGTTGATCTAAATATGTATTTTTCTTTTGCTACATATTCTTTGTGGGTGATTATCTTGATTAATCCATTTTATTGTTGTAGAATGTAGATAGAAGTAGATAGGATATTAGAAAGATAACACAAGAATGTACTGTGGAGAAACCCTTTCGGGAAAAAATTCCACCAAGAATTATTCTATTATTCAATCTCTGAATTACAATAGCTACAATTCTTACTTGAGAATGTTTCTTCTTGCTTCACCAAATCTTCTTCACAACCTACAATAACAACCATGAAAACTCTCTTCAACTTGAATGAGATATATATGCAATAAGCAACCTTGTAATCTCCAAAAGGTGACAATTACAATGCTCACGCCCAAGCCCTAGAAAATGTATGCCATATTCCTTTAAGTTGAGTTCCACCATGAAAAGAAAAGCTTAGAACATGTGCTTCATCCATTTGGGTGTCCCAAACTGAAGCTACAACTCATCCTTCACTTCGGTGATAATTCCAAAGCTCCTCCTCAAAGTTGGTGCCCAAGAGAGGGTCCCACTAAACTGAGCCTTCAAAAATATCTTATCATGCAAAGGAGTTAATTACAAGAAGCCAACTTGGGCGCCCAAGGTGGGTCCAAGTTGTTTCTTGTTAATTGAAACATTTCTCAACACCATTCATGCAAGAATGGTCATCCCCCTGTTAACTGAAACATTCAAATTGTTATCTAACATGCAACTCAAGTATTTAAACATGCATTCCAAGTTAACTGAAGTCAACTACATGCAACTCAAAATAACCAACATGCAATTGCATGCAACTGAAGATAACCAAATCTGAACTTAACTGGTCTAAACTTAACTTAACTTAACTTAACTAAACCAGAACTAACAATGAACTGATAGTACCACTCCTCATACATTGTAATTATCAATCCCTATCTCATAGGGAACCTGACATGTATTTCATAAGAGTTATCAATTCCTTAACCAGTTAACTGAACTGAGGTGTGTCCCACCTCCCATGTGTGTACCCATGTGCTCCTATGTTGTAGGAGAATCTCCAAGGGAGTCCCCTATGTTCCTATTATTTAGGAATAACTACAAATGTCAATTTCATGATTTATTTCATCCAAATAATTAATCTCTTTTAATCCTAGTATTTGTGAACACATTCCAAGGTCTTAGGAGATACATGAAATAATTAATGTTTAGGATTTGCAATTAAATGGCATCCTATTTCCAACACCCATTTTGATTAAGTTCATGGCATTTTCCAAACTTTTGCTAACTATCTCAACTTGATGGTGTTGCACTATATTAATGGATCAGAATGTTATGATTACCTTGAAAAATGATCATACTATTCAGCATTAAATTCACACTCCTATTTCAGCATGTATTATCTTTTTATTTCCTTAGGTGATGATGTGTAGCATTTTTCCAACCTCATTCTCATGTATAATCCACACACTTAACACCTCAATAATCATTACGGCTTTTTAAAAGCAATTGGAAATGACCTCCCATTAATTTGAAATCTCCAACTTGCTTGATTCGCAATCTCTATACTACTCAATTCCAGAGCAATTTCACCAAACATGTGCAAAGAATTTATTTGATTTAGCCTTTAAAATTATGAATATTATTAACCAATTGCCACCTCATACATACGATTTCTAACAAAACTCTACGCAACTATGTACTGCTACGCTATTCATGGCTTTCTATAAATTCGTGCTTTTCTCCTCAAACTCTCTGCACTTTCTTCTCTCTCTTTTATTTTCATGTAATTCTATTTTGTTCTATGCTTTTACTTTTTGCTTCTTGACTATGGATACTCCCATTTTCTTAAGTTCTCGTAGACAAAATGATTTCTTGGGAAGCATCACATCACAAAAGCTTGAAAAGGTTTTCATTATTAGGACTTCCAGCTTTACTGCGCCAAATTTATGCTTGTTTCTTGGGGAAAGATATGTTGTGTCCAGCTGCTACTTTCATTTTTATTCTGACATAGCTTCTCATTTTGTAGCTTCACTCCTAGACATTGGGTTACCTGTTGAAGATGTGCGTGTCGTTGTGAACTTAATAGTTAAATAAAAATTCTTAGAGAATTTGGACACCATTTTAGCTGTTGCACACCTGACCATTAGGATTTCCTCCATGGATGATATTCCTCGATTCCTGAATCACGAGGAAGTGGTTCCACTTCGGCCTTTTCTTACTGATTTCCATATCCAAGATTTTGAAGTTCACCGGGAGCTTTCCTACATAGGGCATTTAGCCTTGATAGAAGAGGCATCCCAAATTGACTAGATAACTACTACTATCTGCAACTTTGCTCACCTTTCTTTTGAATCTTCCTTTTTTTTATTTTCAACAAGGATTTTGGCATCTGATGTATATACGTGACACACACACACACACACACACACACACACACACACACACACACACACACACACATATATATATATATTTGTGGTTATTTCTCTTAAAAGTGAGTTTCACTGTTTATGGTTTTATTGTTTCAGTTCAATTTAGCAAATTGTTTCAATTTCACTCTCATGTTCAAGATATATTTAAGCAGAATTTGTTAATGTAGAAGCTGAGCAAGGAAAAGAAAAAAAAAACAAAACGAAACAAATAAAAAGAATAAAACCCCTAAAAAAAAACTAAGCTAAGCTAACACTACACTAACCCTAACTCTAACATCACAACAAACTAACTCTAACTAAGCAATTTATTTCAATTTCTACAACTATTTCTTTTACAGTTTTAGTATGAATTATAGCATGTTTATCTTTAAATTTCCTTATCAACGTCTTCAATATCCTACTGTAATAATGAAAAATCTTAAGTTTTCTATAATTAAACATAATAAATTTGAAGTTGTACTTACCCAAAATATGGCTTAAATGTATGTAAACAATCTCATTAGAGACCAGTTGCACACATATCATTTGGTGCAGCAATACAGTACCTTCTTCCAGCCCTGGTCCATTTTCATGAAAGGTTGTGTTCATTTCTTCATTTCCTTCTCTTTTGAAAACCCTCATATCTCTAGCCCTGTCTTTACTTTACATTGTGTTAGACCAAGATATATCTATATTCATATCGCTATCAAAAAGAGAAAAAGTAAAAACTTGATATTTTGTATCTTGTATAAAAATCAAGAAAATGTCTTTTTATATCTAATGCATTTTCAACTTGAAGCACAATACACACGTCTTCAACTTGATTTTCCTGCTTTATCCCGTTATTTGTGTTTTCCACGTATACAGGGAATGATGATTCATCCATATCTTCTCCTTGTTTATGATGAAATATTTTTGAATCTCGATATTCTCGCCTATTCACCTGCAAGACGTTAGGATTTCCTTTAAAATAATCACAATTTTCTAACTATTTTAGTTCAATGGTTACTTTTTTAATATTTCCAACTCCACTAGGGTTAAACATTTCTCTCGTGGAAAATCCTTTTCTTTTTGCAATTAAAACTTCTTCTATTAGCAGAATTGCTCCACTTATGGCTAGACTTACCCTAGTTAAAAAAAAATCAGACTCAATTTCACCGTGATCAGTTGTATCATGAATTCTACACTCGGTGACTCTTCCAAAGGTAAACAAACTTAAAGGATGCAATTTCTAGTTAAAGATTTTACAAATTTTTCCAATTTCCATCACAAAAGCTAGCTTCTGTCAAGTTTTGTGTTTTTTTACAAGCTTCTTGCCAAATTAGGAAGGGTATTTCAAAACACAAATTCGCTTCCAAAAGGTAAAACCTAAAAATATCAAAGAAATTAAAAAAATCATATGTATATCCATGCATGACCACTGGAATGAAAAATGCGGCCCTCCTTCTAGTGCCAGTTCCTGTTGACAACGATTTTACTCACAGTAAACAACTTGTATAGAGTCTCCACACACAAGACCGCGAAGAGCCTACCTTTCTTGAAAGATATGAAACAAAACCTAAGAAATAATTTTGCATTTACAAAACAAATATTGACTTCCGTTTAATCCCAAGTCTCCGTAAATCAGGTCATGATTGCACTAAACATAGCTCTCGGGTAATGATGTGATAATTTTGTTGTTATTTTCAAAGGGACATATCCAGGTAGACACATACACATACACATTCACATTTATTATACTATTTCTTTGAACATTTTAAAGTCAGCTTTCCAACTTCAAAAGATAAATTTGAAATTCATGAAAGCAATAAATTTAACATTGGATTTCAAAACATTTCTACCAATTTCTTTGCTATCACTTAAGTAAATTTAGTGTTAAACATTCAACAATTTCATGGAAAATAAAATATTTTCAACAAAACTATTTCCATTCACTTTTTTTAGAAGATTTTCAAAAAATATTAACATCTAATCTAAAGCAAAACATAAAAAAACTAAAAAAAATAATATTTCTCCCGATTATTCTCCATGGATTCCCCAAAGAATTAATCAAAACAGAGCAAACCACTTTATATTTCACTAGATTGCTTCACAACTACATATAAAATGGTGCAAAATTTTAAAGAGAGGATTTCATTTATGGACACCGAATAGGTTCTATATGCACCCTTAAATGGCGCAACATATAGTCTTGTTCAGCTGAACTTACAAAACTAGCTACAAAAGATACTTAGATAGGTAGCTATCCATAAAGCTCTGATATCAATTAATGTCTACGTGCATACAAATTTTTATGCCGGAATGATTCAAAAAATAGGAAAAAAAGAACAAAACTTAAAAGAAGTTTTTGCTCCTCCGACATCCAAAAATTCTGAACTTAAAATAAAATTAATCATCCTCTAGCCTTTTATAGAACACAATGCTCAGATAGGATAAGACATCTACATGAGAGGGAATCTAAAGGAGCAATCTCATCAAGGCACGTGGAATATTGTGACCAATAGGAGAATAGCAATTGAAGTCAATGGAAGTCAACTCCAATTACTCGTTGAAGCTCTTCAAGTTGTACTTTTTCATCTAGAATCTTCGCTAGGAAAATAACTTGAATCATGATAATATGTAGATGGATCAGGTTCTTTGTTCTCAGGAGATGAGCTACCTCAAAAGTGGGTGCAATCTACCACTAAGTAAATGAAATATCGATATCCTGAGTATTCCAATCATATGTACAACCCTCTCATCATTTTTCGTAGAACATTTGACCTGACCGAAATGTAACTCGATCCGCAATTCAAATTTTCCTAACTGTCCATACCCGAGCTTTGCATCACAATTGATATCTCCTGCAATCATAAAATTCCAATATTAAATCCCTTTTTTAAACAAATATGCCACCATATCTCATATAAATAAAACCATTATTCAAATATTAATAAAAAAAATCCACAAAAACTCACTTCCAGAAACATATCACAAATCCTTGCATGTATACCGGATCACCGGGACTATTGTACAATTTTTTAAAAAAAATTAACATTTTACTTCACATTTCAACCCGGTACCCAGTTTTAGCTTTACCCACTTACTTTCCCGGACCTCGATTACACCGGAACTCCAACTTATCGGACCAAAGCCATTCATTTGAACTTTACATTACCTTTTTCCTTTTCAGTGTTTTCGATACCTAGTATCTGATGTACGAAACACTCACTATACGAAGTACTTTCCTTTAAACTAAAGATTTCTCTTTTCTTTTTTTTCACTTCTAGTGATCTTCTGATTTGTTAGCTCCTGCCATAGAAGTCAGAATTTCAATTGGGTCCCCAAGCCTTTTCAGTCTTGGGGTGTGTTGTGAGACCACACAACAGAGTCCAGAGCCGAACATAAATATATATATAAAAAATTGTAGTAACAATCATATAAACAATTACATATATATACATACACGAATATATATATATGTATGTATATGTATATGTATATGTATGTATATGTATGGAAATATGTCTATGCATTATTATGTTCTTCCATGCAATATATATATATATATATATATTACATAATTGCATGGTAGAATATCTTCAAAATAAAAACAAGTCAAAGAGAGGAATACAAGAATACAAGTGCATAGCAGAAAACCCTGTAATTGTGAACCAGTGAAACACTTTCCATGTTTGGTAGTAACAATGAAATAAAATAAGCATTTCACAAACATAACTATTGTGCACATGGAAGAACAAAATAATACGATTGCATGCCAGAATATCTTCCAAATGAAAACCAATCATACCATATATATGTATGGAAATATGTCTATGTATTATTTTGTTCTTCCATGCACAATATGTATATATGTATGGAAATATATATATATATATATAGGAAAACACATATATAAGAACATAACAATATGATTGCATGCAAAATATCTTTGAAATGAAAACAAGTTAATCCATTTTCATATTCGGGAATAACAAATAAATATTAAAGGAAAATTGTAGAGTTAAAGTTTGTTCATTGTCAAATAGAGGAATACAAGTGCATGGCGGAAAACCCTGTAATTGTGAACCAGTGAAACCCTTTCCATGTTTGGTAGTAACAATCAATTGAAAAAAGCATTTTGTAGACAAAACTATTGTGCATGGAAGAACAAAATAATACATAAACATGTCAGGATATCTTTGAAATGAAAACTAGTCATACCATTTTCATATTTCAGAATAACATGAGAATATTATAAGAAAATTGCATAGTTAAATTTTGTGTAATGAGCAAGACACGAATGCAAGTGGATGGTAGAAACCCTCAAAATGATAAACATTAAAATTGTATGAATATTTCCTAGTAACAGTCAATTATAACAAACAACATGCAGTGTGATATATTGTATCCATTTTTTCGTATTTTGGAACAACAAACAAATGTAAAAAGCAAATTGCAGAGTTAAAGTTTGTGCAATGATGAACACATGAATACAAGTGCATGGCTGAAAACGGGTCAAACCCTTTCCATATTTCGTCGAACAAGTCTAATAGTAATGAAAAACCATTTAAACTAGTGAAACCCATTTCATATTTCATATAAGGAAGCAAATATGAAAAGCACAATGCAGAGTAAACATCATGCAATGAATAACACAAGATATTGAATATCACAATATATTGAAATGCACAATGCAGGGTAAACTTTGTGCATGGACGAGTATAGAGGAAACAAAAACCAGTGAAACCCTGAACTTGAATTGAAATGACTTGAAATTCATATAAACTATGAGTTCTAACCCCAGATATTGAGTTATAGGTCAATGTGACAAAAATTGACATCACATACAACATATTTGCATTCCCAGGCATAAAGAACATAAATGAAAAAACCAATGTAAATAGCATCAGTATGAAACCACAGATATTTACAAATTTGTGGACAACATATTCATAGCATACAACATATTGGCATCTGTAGGCATAAATAATTTGTAACAGTAGAATACCTATAGCTTCTTAGGGTGTTGTTGCTACTACCTCTAGACTTTCTTCGTATTTCTAGAGAAAATTGTATAACTGAAAATGAAAGTGGGATGTGCTAAATGGAAATTGCAAGAGATTGAGTAGTGCATTTTTGAATTTGAAAATCTCCTTATATGTTCAATGTTGGTTTGGTATGGAGTCTTTAATTTGTGTCCTTTTATTTTCAAATTTGAATTCTTCATTTGATGCCTTCAATTGCAGAGTTTGTATGTATTAATGGCATGCAATCCTTGTTTGCTTGACAGGATATTTTGGTGGTTGTAGGTGGAAAAAATGGAGGAGGAACCAGTAGTAGAGAGGTTCGATTTGACAGATGGGACACACATGAATGATTGCTTTTCGTCTAAGTGTTTGTTGGTGGGCAAGTGGGATGGGGGTTCGATTGGATTGGATTTGGTGATGGGACATTCTTGGCTTCTAGTTGTTATCATGGCATCCCAACTATCAAAAATTTGGTTGTGATGTAATGCAAGTGGTGACATTATAGGGGAGCTTGGGTTATACTAATTTTATATTTTGGGTGCATGTTTTAAAGCTATGTGCCAGTAACAAACAATATGGCTTGTATGTTTGTGGTGCTAGATGTGCTTTGAATATTCTCTGACATGTAAGACTGTGAATATATATCTGTGTATGTGACAAATATTCACCTATTATAATACAATTTTGACAGTATAGTGATACATGTACCCTCGTTGACTTTGTGGGTGAAAATTGTTTACATTTGCGTATTAATCAGCTCTAATGTGGGGCCCATGTGGGACTACTTTTGTCCCCAATATAGGATCTCGCCCTACTTTGGGCCCCTCTCCCCTACATCATATCAAAATATTGAATATACACAAACTTAACCAATTGTTTAATTATAAAAAAAAACCATAATGAAAATAAAAATAAGATGGGACATCTTTCATATATAAAACAATTTCTATCATACCTCCATCTACTTCCCATAGTACAACATAACCCTTATTAGGTGGTTGGGTGGGTATGTAATGAGGTACATTTTACAATAAGAGGACCACAAAATAGAGTGCATTCAAGTTGAGGTGGATGAAAAGTTTAATTTTACTAGTGAACTTGATATTTCTTGTAAAATATATTTTTTCACTTGCACTTAACAAAATTCTCAATCAAATCAAAACATATGGGTAGATGGCTAGAGTGAAAATCTATAACATTCCTAAAAAAATTCAAGCATGCATAAATAGATAAAGTATATGGCTATATATGTAATAGTTTGAAAAATTGTAGGTCAAAAAGACTCATAAAGGCTTCATGTGCACTACAATTTTAGGGAAAAAATAGTTGTATGTACATGTATGTAATGATATGCAAATATTTATATATATTTATGTAGTTTAATATATGTATATATAATTATATATGTACTACAATTTAGAAAGATATATAATTATGCGTAGTTGTATGTACATATTTGCATCTATATATAATTGTATATATACATGCATAATTATATATGTGTATATAGTTATATTTTTACATATAGTTTTATATAGATAACTACATATAATTGTATTAATATATTTGGACAAATATTTTGAGGCATTCTAACACAAAAATTTCAAAAAAAGTAAATATAGGATCTAGCATATATCATGTGTAGATTTTAAAACAACTATATATACATATAAATAGTTTGTATAAATCTTTGTAGGCATTGAAATGTGTAAAAAATACAATAAAAGTAAATATATGATGTCATTCACAATCAATCTGAACAACTCAAAAATCACAATTCACGCACACATATATAAATTCCACCAATTAAAATTAACACAATAAAATGAGGATGCAAATCAATTTATTGTAGCTATTAATTTCTTCACAGAAATTCCCATTTGATTACAATCAACAATGTTTGTTTTGCAAACCAAATTTTTCTCTGTCCTTTGTTCCCCCGCAATCTACCTCCTCCATATCTCTATTGTTTTATTCTTCTTTCTCCTCCTTTGCTCCCTACAAATTCCTTTTTACTCTACATATTATTATTATTTCTTTAATCCATGATATCTCTTCTTATTCCTACACAACCTTTACTTCTCCACACAACCTTCCTCTACTCTATGCGACCCCTCCTTTTCTATTCCATGCTTCCCTTAACCTATGCAACCTCTTCTTTTCTTTCTTTCTACTTAATCTCTTTGTTTGTTGTGTGGTGTTTTTCTTTTCACCTTGTGTTGCATACTTATCTCCTTCCCTTCCTCCTACATGACCTCCAATCTCTTTAAATTTGTTATTTTCTTTTTCATTTTTTTTTCAATTTTTGTTATGAAAATGATGCTTCTAACATCTATTTAAACCAAAAAATAAATAACCTCCAGTTTAGCAAAGAAAACAAAGTGAAAATTACCATGATTAAACACCTTTTTGAGTTCCCAACCAATTTTTTCCCATTTTCAAAATCAAACACCCCAACTTCTTTATGCAATGGAAAGATGAAACATAAAGGAATAAACACCATTGATTTAATTGCCACAAATTCTATATTATCATGCCAAAATAATTTGATCAAATTGGTTCTTTGGAAGTGTGCAGTCAGATGCAAGAAAGTGATTTTTGATGTAATTTTTTCTCATAAGCTATGTTTTGCCTAAACTACCCAAGATAAACAACATAACATTACGATGCTTCCCTCCAAAGGATTTTTCTCTAGCTTTTTTAGATTTTTAAAATTTAAAATTCTCATAAAATTGTTGGCACAAACTAGTGGCATTAAATTCTCCCAAATGGTGAGATATATGGCTGTGAAACCTTTTGCATTGTTGGAAAAATGCATTCAAGAGCATGCCTTCAGAGGAAACTCTTGTGAGTCTTAAAATGGCAATCGAATCAAAACTCTAAATTTGCAATATTTAATCAAATAAAAAATCTCTAATTATAGAGAGAAATCAAAATCAGCTAAAACAAAACTAAAATTGAAAAACTATAAATATGTGAATACAAATTCCAATTCTATAATTTTATAAAAAAATAGATGAGAAAAATGTAAATACTTGTGAACTAATAAATGCACTTGACCAGCTATAAAATTTACAAAGCTTCCATAAAAATCCCCTAAAGTAAAAGGCGAATGGTTTGTATTATGGAATGGATTTATAGAATCTTTCCCTTAAAAAAATTAAAAATTAGCAATTTTAATTACAATTGCTTTTGATATTGATAAAAAATGAGATTAGTTCAAGCCCAGACTATATTGCAACAAAACATACAAGAAGCAAGTAGAGCAAGTCTTATGAACTAAACAACACAAAACTTATCAAGCTAGGAAAGGACCAACAAAAGCACAACAAAGAGACGAGACCAAGAAAAAAACTAATCACTATCAACCAAAATTTTGTTGTTTTTTACTAAATTAAAAATTATATACCTTGAATTTGAATTATAAAATAAAAAATATTTTTAAAAAATGGGTACACTACTTTTTATTGATTGAATTTGATTTAAAATTGAGTGAAACTTTTGTATTTGATTTGTTGTGAATTCTCAAACTTATATATGTTTGTATTTATTAGAGAAGCTTTACACCACTAAATACTTGTTGAAGTATCTTAATTAATTGACTAATGTCATTCAAGTAAAGAAGATGTACATATATTTATAATATCTTAAGGACAATGATCATGTGAATGTATTTGAAAAACAATAGATTTGATAAACTACTTACACATAATTAATTAAAACTAGCTATTGCACTTTAGGTGTGCAATGGGGTACGCCGAAAAATTGTATGAATATTTGAAATACATAAATAATTTCAAGTGCAAAAGTCAAAAGAGACATCACATCAACCAACTTTAAAAGGCTGAAATCTTATGTATAAACAATTTAGGATAATAAAATAACACAACAAATGACATGTTCCCTAATTTTTCTTGAGTAGTAACTCAAACCCTTAGCGATTCCATGCAATATTCCTTCCCAATGATAAAACATTTACCCCAACTAAGTTAAAGATGAAACATGACTTTGTTCTTAATCCACTAAATTTATTCACCTTCCCTGAAAGTAACCCAATTGAAGCAGTGAAGGGGATAAAACATAAGATCAGATCAAGGATAAGTAATATAATCACGATAATGCGTCACTTTAAAGTAACTTGAATATTACGTGTTTTCCAAATAAAAAATAACATTACATCTACGTTTAGGTTTTTTACAAAGATCCCAAGAAAGTGAAAGCAAAAGGGGAAAGAAGGTAATTTATCCAGTAAAGCATAAAATCTCATCCCAAGTGTTCACTAAGAGCAGAAATTGCAAAATTTAGTACCCCACTACAAATATAAAAAAAATTACATTAATGGTGTGGTGGTATAATAATCATGTTTACCCGTTCAGGAGAATCCCTATATTTACATAATTTTAACAACAGACAGAGTAGCTTTATTTTGTGGGGTAAGTGCTTCTACAATCATTTTATTTTTCATTTTCAATAGTTGTATTTTTGCAGAGCTACAAAATTATAGAGCGAACAGAGACTTAAAAAAGATAGAACCCTAAAGCTAAGATAAATAAGAATTGATACTTCGGGAAATATTAAAAATAAAACTTTGTGCTGGCAGAAACCTCGTCGATGGGATTGAAATACAGTGTAAGAACGTAGGATTGAACGCCCATCATTTGAATTCTTTGGCCAGAAAAGCACTGCGATCACTAGGGTTGCTTAACTGTCGAGCATCTTTTCTTTTCATTCTGTGTAATTCCTTTCCTGAAATTGTTGAAGTTGTTAAGGTAGATTGGTTGAAATACACATGCAATGATTGTGTAGATAGATTGGTTGAAATTGAAAAATGTGTTAAAAATTATATTATAATTAGATGTTTAAATATTTAATAGATTTACAATTTTAAAAAATAATGAAGAATAAATAATTAAATATATGATAGGGAAATTCAAATTACTTAATGGTCTTGACACAAACTTTCAAATTATCAACCTTAAACACACCAGCCAACTAATGCATAAATTGTAGAGACTCAAACATTATGATGCGATCAATAGATAAAATAATAACAAAGATAACGACATCAACCCATAGAGAGTGATCAAATGACAAAGACTAGATCCCCAAAATTACTATCAAGCACTCGATAGACTAGAGAAAACTAAACCAAAACAGGTTTTCTGTGATGCTTATGAGAAATAAATAAATAAATAAATTATGATACAGAAGCAAGAGATACTTTAATAACACACCAATGACACTAGTTCTTAATCATGTCACTTCAAATTTTACCCTAACAGATTTCCTTAAGGTAATTTAATAAAAAGTGGCCCTAAAGTATTCTAATTTACTTTAGCTGGATATGCAAATAGCCTGAGGTAAGTTTAATCTACTTTAGCTAAATTTTCTTTTGGGAGTGGCGTGTTCTCTGTCAATACAAGTGTTAACCCTACACTTAGGAGAGGTCAATGCATACAAAATAAAGTCAAATGAAAGTGAGTGCATCATCAAAGAATCCATTTGGTCTTTTGGCATGACTTTACATTGACAGGTACCATGACGAATGTCCCTTAAGTAAAAACTGAACACCAACTAATATATCGAAGAATAGTTTTCTTATAGCCAGAAACACAAACAATATACCATCCTTCTCAAAATTAACAATATTAATCACACAAGGGAAAGGAAAAGGGTATTGGATTGGATAAATGCAAGATGAATCAAAAACCTAAAAAAAGCTCCATCCGATTAAGATAATCAGGAAAAAATCAATGCCCACATGTCAAATCAAGGTTGGAATTCCATTCAATCCCAGATTAGAGATACAAAGATGATTGAAAGATGTCAAAATAAGTTTCAGCGAATAAAATGTTTATACAATTCTATAATAGAACAAACGTGAAAAAATGATCCAACATCGTCTTTGATTGCTGCTAACTTAATGCTACTCTTCATGAATCACCATTAACATATTGAATGCCACATAGTGACCAAAACATCAAAAAGAGTCAACAAAGCAGATTATTTCCAACATTGTTTCTGATTACTTCTAACTTTGTGAGCAAAACAAACATGATAGAGATGATTCAACAAATCTTTTTCCCATTTGTGAGAATGGAAGATCATCATACAAAAACAACCGTTTTGAAGGTTTTTTTAACTCATTTGCTAGCTTCAAGTCGAGCGATAAGATTACTTTGGCTGCCTGGGATCAGCAGTATCCACATACACGCATGGTTCTATGGACAAGGTGACTTGAATCTTCCTCGCGGATGTTTGTAAATGTTTATTTTCTCCATTAAATGACAGGGCGAATCTCCCAAGGTTAGTATTGTTTTACAACTTTCCATTTGATCTTTGGACACGTGCCTTACAGTCTATGTTTCCACATTTTGCATACATGTCTACCAGGACAATTGCAAGTACAACATCTGACCTTCACTTGATGGTTACATTGACAGGTATTAGTTTATAGAGTGAATTAATTTGGCTTATGGGGTATACACGCAAAATTGTCTCATGCCAGTAAGAACAACTTTTAGATAGCTCAAACATTCCTCACCTCATGCCTTAATTTTTTTGAACTGATAACTGTTTGGCTGTAAAAATCTTGTCTAGAGTTCAAAAATCTAGTAGATATTTAAGATCTACTTTCTATTTACTGTGAAAAGATTGAAGAAACAGTTCTGCTGAGATTGGTTTTGGTTCGCCACAATTTGGTGAAAAATTTGCTTTGGTAGGTTTTCGAAGTATTTTTCATTTTTTCAAACTATATCCGTATTTTCCATCGGCATGATTGATAGAATTTGTTCAGAGAATGTTGAGATATTTAACTTGCCATTGTTTCAGTGAGTATCTTTGGGAATATTTTTTTTTAGAATGTTTTTTTTCATTATACATTAACATAACAAATTATTGTTGTAGTCTTTGTTTGGGATATTATTGAATGAAAAACTTTGCGAAGTTTTCACCTTCTAGGACTCTTTCTAGCTATAAAGTGATGACTGTTTGGGTTCAAATTCAATTTCCCCCAAAATTGAAGGGCATTTTTGAGTACTTTACAACATTGGCTACTTATTGCCAAGGTCTGCAGGCACCATTTTCTTTTCTCCTAGGCTCATTGTTTTTATCTCTAGCTAAAGATTGAAGTGAGTGAGAAAAGCAGAGATTCTTTTTCTATTATTGAGGATAATC
The DNA here is from genome assembly GCA_007258455.2 of Sequoia sempervirens. Taxonomy (NCBI): domain Eukaryota; kingdom Viridiplantae; phylum Streptophyta; class Pinopsida; order Cupressales; family Cupressaceae; genus Sequoia; species Sequoia sempervirens. Next base: position 136,267,272 of record VDFB02373365.1, on the reverse strand, counting down.
TCTTTCAAAAGCTTCCTACCACAGCCAAAGGTGAAGCAAAAATATGTGTTAAAGAGAGCTTGGTCTAAACACCATAAAGAGAAAATCAATTAAAATATTTGCTTTCAGAATCCCAAGATATAGTTATCTTCTCCATTCTCTATAGTTTTTTTTATGCATTCTCCATCTTTAGTTATAGATTTATCATACTAAAATTTTGGAGTAAATGTTTACGGATCAATACCATAACCGACTGAATATGAGCATTTGTTTGCTTCTTGGAGGCTTGCATGAAGGGTCCACCAATCCTTTGAATCCATGTGCAGTAGGCTGAAGATCCTTATGGATTCATATTGCTCAGTGATACTCATAAATCTACCTGTATTCAGATTGTTGGGAAATTTATTTGTAGTTCTCCCCTCAATACTCATTGTAATTATACCTAGCGTGGGTGGTGATATACAGTAGAATGCATTTTCCAGGCATACAAAATTAATTCAACGGAAATCAAATAATATCAAATACCATATAAATGTTGTCCAGCTGCTACGAATCCAAGATAATATCAAATATTTACCTCATAAAAGGATATTGGCCGACAGTTGTTTCCCATTCTACTCTAGATCCAACGAATTTAGAAAAACTGCAACTTGAGACATTTCCGCGTGAGACAACTGCCGAGACAATTCCCCGATTAGACCCTTCTTGTGATGAAGTTTTGTAGTTTTCTGTAAAACTTACCTGTTTTGTGGTAAAGTTCTGTAGCTTGCCGACGTCAAATGGTTTGATGGGATCATTCGCACACTAACCTGCAGAATAATTAAATCCATGCCAGTCTGAGCATGTACCCTTCTGTAATAAATACAAAGTTGCTGTCGTAGCCGCCATGAAATGCAAGTTGCGTTTCGATAGGTATCATTAATCTACGGATTTAATGAGGGTTACAGGCTGTCTATTTTACAATTACAACGACCTGGAAAGGTGGAAGCTTCTCGTACGCCTATGCAAAAAGCTACCCTAATTTATGACGCCCAAAAGATCCTAAAGTGATCGACGGTTCAGGCCATTTCAATCGCTGGCCAGCTACTGTGGAGAGAGATCAACCATAGATTTACAAATTTAGGTTGGTCTCACTCAAATTGGATACGCCTTCGGCGTAAAAAAATAAAAAAAATTAATTACTCTTTATAATTTATACAAATACTCTTCTATTGCTATCACAATATCTTTTATTTTATATACCTTAAAAAAAATTATGTATATACATGTAACCATATATTAAAAATGTGTGTCTATAGCAAATCAATCTAAGTAGAGAAAGGCGATAGGTGGAAAAACATAGGCCTTACAAAGGCACAAGATGAGTTACACCCCCTTTCAATGTTAATCTATCTCTATCTGAACGGACAAAACTTCTATCATCTGATTTCACTTAGTGGGCATTGAAACCAGAGGCTAAAACATGTCCTCCTCGATGGAACTTGACGAAATGGCAGTGTCTGAGAGAGGACCAGACTTAGACATTGTAATTGCAGGTGGGGGATTGGCAGGGTTGGCTCTTGCACTTGCACTTCAACACAGAGATATTGAAGCCCATGTCTTCGAATGCCATCCATATTTTAAGTCTGATACAGCCACTGGAATAGGCATTGGTCTGAATGGTATCACTGCTCTTGAAGGGATTAAGCCTGGCTTGAGCTCCATCATCGCCCAAGCAGGTTCTTACACAAATTATATCAAGCTCACCTATTTTAGGGACGGGAAGGATGATCCACCCAGAAAAACAAACACACCGCCCAAGGAATATATTACTGTTAGGTGGAAATCCGTGCAGGAAACCTTGGCAGGTTTAGTTGATAACAAAAGAATTGTGTTCTCCCATAAGCTTATAGGTTATCGGCCTTCTAAGGTCTGTGTCTCTGTCTTTTGCTCTGTTATTTTGGTATCGCAAAAAAATGTTTGATTACTTATTTAGGCAACTGCAGGGCGGTGTTGAGGCCTATTTTAGGTGTGGAAATGCCTTGGACAGAATTAAAGTCGTTTGGACTAAGCTTTTAATTGGAGCAGATGGAATATGGTCTGCTGTAAGAAAACAGATGGCGGGGGATTCTCCAAGGTACCTCAATTTGGTGCATTGGAATGCGCTGCTGTACAACCCAGATCTCAAGTAAGCATTAGCATTAGTTATGATTTGTATTGCATTCGCATTGTGTTTTGCCCTTACTTGAACATTGGATTTAGCAGAGTTTATAAGGGCATAAAAGAGGGACAAATTGTTGGGCGAACAATGGAGAATATGCATGCCCACAGCATTATAGCCCATGCAGGTACCAATTGCTTAATCACGTTCCACTGCAAATTTTTCCTTTAGTCGCTGCAGAGCAAGACATTATTTTTTTGTGGTAGGTTTTTATAGAGGCCCGAATGGGATTGTTTTCCGCACTCCTGGTTTTTGATATCATGACTTAAGTTTAGTGGTAAGTTTGAACTTACAATCCATTTAAACAGGAGAAGTAGAAGTTTTTGTAGATTTATATGGCTAACTAAATTCCTCATTTGATCATTAATTATAGGAGATTACACTCTGTGGGTTCATCGTACGAAAGATGAATCAGAGGATTTGGCAAACTCATTGGTAGGAGGACGAGGCGGCATTGGTATCCCTGGCTGTAAAGCTCGTGCTCTTAAACAATTGGATGGTCTTGAAGGATGGGATAGTGTTCGAGAAGTTATTGATTTAACCAGTGAGGACATTATATCAGAAAGAAAGATCATGGACAGGTTGCCCCTAGATAAATGGAGTGATGCAGATGGTCATGTCCTGCTTATTGGTGATGGTATTTATCATTTTCCTTTTGACTTTTCTTTCATTCTTCTTCAAACTTTAATACCTATATGAATAATAGCCCTAATCATGTTGGCTTCGTTCAATGTGAAGCGTGATTTAGTCCTTTAACCCATTTTGGGGGGTGACTTGCTACTTACATTTTTAGGTAGCTTAATCCCACCCCACAGACAAACTTCATCCAGAGGGGGGAAGTTTTTTTTTTTTTTACTTAATAGAGCTGAAGGAATTGATTGTTTAATGGTGGAATCATTCAGCTGCACATGCTCAGTATGTTGGGCCAGGACAAGGCGCCAGAACTGCATTTGAAGATGCCCATCAACTCTCGCTCCTTCTTCAACTTGCAAGTCACTCATCTTTTACAGAGGAAAGCATTGGAGATGCTGTCAAAAGGTAATTAATCAGAAACAGTTGATAATATTTCATACCTTTGGTCTTAATGAATTCCTTAGATTCAATACAGATGTATAATAATATACTATTAGCAGCTTTTAACCAGGAAAGTTTAGCAGGTTTGAGGAGTTGAGAATTCCTAGGCTGAAAAGGATGCAGCAGTATGCAGCCTATTCCACAAGGCTTCCTAAATTTCAACCTGAGTGGTTCCAGAATTTGACAATGGAAGAAAGATTAAGAATGTATGAGGAATACATGAAATGGGTTCATTCATATCCCCATAAGCAGGAGTGTGATCCTGACTCCACCTATTTCAAGTGAATATGTTTAAGCTTTGTGCGAGGACCTGATTAAGATTCTTAAATTAATATTATCTTGTCCAGTTAGACCAGGTGCTGGCAAAGGGCTTGCATTTCTACATCATTATGTTTAGTTTAGGAAGCGCAAAGTTATCTCATACAATTGGAATGAATTCACCGCCTGTGCACCAGTTAATTTGAGATAGTTCCGTGAACCCCAAATTAAATAGAAATGCTGAAGTTAAATCATTTTGTAGTAAATATGTTATACTTTGCCAGAGAAATCATTAATGTGAAAGCATCAAAGTGGGAACTTGTACTTCAAAGTTTACAGTTGTAAAGTTCAGTTAATGTTTTACAGTTTGGCATCGGCTCAAGGCTCACAACTCCACTCTACAATCCATTCCAAGTGAAACTAGATGTCTACTAGAAAATGTACCTTTAAGGGCTGATACCGTTGCATCTCTTTAGACAAATATACCATTACACAATGTAGGTTATGACAGCTTGAATTGATGATACAAAAATTATAAAATTTTAATGTTTAATTCAATGCAAGAAATTAATTAAATAAATTGAATGCATATAAAGTTATGTTTTTAATGTAAATTTGTTGTTTGGTATCAAATATCAATTTATCAATATTCATTTTTTATGCTTTATTATTAATTTGTGAAATTCATGGTATATTATTAAAGATTCAATGTGTGATTGTGAAGGTGATTTTTATGAATGTGGGTCAGATTTGATGTGCAAGAATTATTTGTTAATTTGTTGATTGGTGAGCTTCACTCATCACAATCTCTAATTATTGATATGTGTAAGAATTGTAGTGTGTATGCACACCTTTGGGGAATCTATGGAATAGCAAGATTCATGTTCTCCTAATTCAACCCCTAGATTAATGGGCCTCCTACATTAATGCTTGTGGAGAAAACTCTCTCTAGAGTTTTAACCAAGTAAAAAGCTCACTCCCTAACATCTCTATGTATTTGGTTGCAAGGCATATGCTCACATGCCTAGGGAGAAGCAATCAAAGTTGAACAATAAGGTTGTGAAATATATTTTCATTGATTATTGCATCAATATGAAAAGATACAAGCTTTGGGATCCTATGGTCAAAAATTTTCTTTATAGTCAAAATTTAATCTTCAATGAAGTTGAACTTTCCACAATAATTGAGTAGCCAAAGGTGGATAGAAAGCTAATTGTTTAGCTATAACCAAAGACTAAGAATGTTACACTAGGTGTTGAACCAAAGGAACTTAAGTTAGACTTGATGAAGAAGATACTTGACAAGGGTCATTGTCACCTTTCATTTAAATAGACTTATGAGCCCAATGTCAAATCCGAGGTGTGTCCATGACTATTTTTAATAGGCTTCATTAAAAAATAAATTAATAAAACAAAATCTAATTTAATTCTTTGAAAAGAATCTAATACAATGTTTTGAAAAGAATCTAATCTAATGCTTTCAAAAAAAGGTCTAATACCATAGAGTTAATCTAATGCATTGAAAAGAAACTATTATATTTAACAAAATAGAATAGTAGCAACTAATGTAAAAGAAAAGTAAATCAGATAAACATTCATGAATTAACAATAACTACAAAATAAATTAAAGATCTTAATGCTAAACAAACTAGCCCCTATCCTTCAATAAGAGTGGACCCTTGCTCCATCCCTAAAAAGGAGATCAATTACTAGTCAACAATCACAACTTGGAAAAACTTGTTTTATTTTATCATTTGGAACAAGTTACATGCTTAATTAGAAAATAATGGAGTTTTGAACTTCGATTCTTTTTCTTTTTTTAAATAAGAAAATTGAGAAAGAAATTATTCCATCTATTTAGAGAATATATATCATATTAGTTACTTCATAACCAATAGTTATTAAGTTTTAATTGTAATGATGGTGACCCAAAACAATCTCACGAAAGTAAAATAGAAACTCAATATCTCATAAACATGGAATTTAAATGTAACAACTTCATTAGATAAATAAATGTCATAACACATCCTCATATCTGTGGTGCATAATCTAGGCAAAAGCACATAATATATGTAATCAATTTCATCATATTATTCATCAATTATTCAAATACAAATGTGAAACATTTAAATCAACAAGATGTCAGTTCAACTCATAGATATGTCATAATACAACGAAATGTTAATTTTCTTAAAATGTATAAAACATAATGCTCGCATTCAATACATCTTATCAAAATATTGAATATACATACACACTTAATTAGTTGTTTAATTATAAAAAGATTGTTCATAGTAAATAAAAATAAGATGTGGCATCTTCCATTTATAAAGAAATTTCAATCATACCTCCATCTACTCCATTTACTTCCTATACTACTACATAGCCCTTATTAGGTGGGTGGTTGTGTGGGTTGATGGGTGTGTATTAATGTGGTACCTTTCACAATAAGAGGACCATAAATTAGAGTGCATTCAAGTTGAGGTGGACAACAAGTTTAATTTTACCAGTGAACTTGATATTTCTTGCAAAATATATTTTTCACTTGCACTTAACAAAATTTTCAATTAAATCAAAATATATGCACTACAAATTCAAGAATGCATAAATAAATAAAGTATATGGTTTTATATATGTAATAGTTTGACAAACTGTAGGTCAAAAAGATTCATAAAGGTTTCATATGCACTACAAATATAAGGAAAAAATAGTTGTATGTACACATATGTAATGATATGCACATATTCATATACATCTATGAAGTTTAATATATGCATTATAATTTATAAATATACAACTATATGTAGTTGTATGTACATATATGCATCTATATATAACTATATATATGTACATGTACAATTGTATATGTGTATATATAGTTATATTTTTCGTCAAGTTTTATATATAACTATATATAATTGTATTAATATATTTGGACAAATCTTTGGAGGCACTAAAACACATAAATTTCAACAAAGGTAAATATAGGAGTTGGACATACATCATGTATAAATTTTAAAACTATAAATAATTATAGTTTCTAATATTTTGCAAAAATAGATGAAAAATATTAATCACTATATACAACTATACATACGTATATATAGTTTGTATAAAATTTTGTAGACATTAAAATGTGTAGAAAATATAATAAAAGTAAATATATAAACTATAAATATATGAAATATAAATTTCAATTCTATAATTTTATAAAAAATAGATGAGAAAAATGTAAATAGTTATACTTGTGAACTAATAAATGCACTTGACCAGCTATGGAATTTACAAAAGTTCCATAGAAATCCCCTAAAGTAAAGGTGAATGGTTTGTCTTGTGAAATGGATTTATAGATCTTTGCTTTTAAAAAAATTAAATTATAATTGTTAAAATATTTTAATTACATTGGCTTTTGATATTGATAAAAAATGAGATTAGGCCCAAACTTTATTAAAACATTTAAAGAAACAAAGAAAGCAAGTCTCATGAGATATAAAACTAAAATAGCTAAAAAATACAAAATCCATCAAGTTAAGAAAGGACCAATAAAAGCACAACAAAAGGACAAAATCAAGAAACAAAAACTAATCACTATCAACCAAAATTTTGTCATTTTGAACTAAATTAAAAATTATATAACTTGAATTTGAATTTGAATTTATTTTTAATTTTAATTTTGGGTGTACTACTTTTATTGATTGAGTTTGATTTAAAATTGTGTAAACTTTTGTGTTTAATTTATTGTGAATTCTCAAACTAATATATTTTTAGATCTAATAGAGAAACTTTCCACCACTAAATACTTGTTGAGACATCTTAATTAATTGACAAATGTTACATATTTTTATATCTTAAGAACAATGATCATACAAATGTCTAATTTAATTTCATTCATCCTTTTTGAAAAACAATAAATTTAATAAAATATTTACATATAATTAATTTAAAACTATTTTTAAAATTTGTCGTTACTCTTATAATTTATACAAATACTCTTCTATTACAATCACAATATCCTTTTATTTTATGTCTTAAAAAATAAATATATGTGTAACCATATATTAAAAAATTATGTTTTTAGCAAATCATCCTCTTCAAAGAAAGGCGATAGGTGGAAAAACATAGGCCTTACAAAGGCAGAAGATGAGTTAGTGAATCTGTTGCATCCCTTTTCAATGTTCATCTATGTCTCTCTGAACGGACAAAACTTCTATCATCTGATTTCACTTCGTGGGCATTGAAACCAGAGGCTAAAGCATGTCCTCCTCGTTTGAACTTGATGAAATGGCAGTGTCTGAGAGAGGACCAGACGTAGACATTTTAATTGCAGGTGGGGGTTTGGCAGGGTTGGCTCTTGCGCTTGCACTTCAACACAGAGATATCGAAGCCCATGTCTTCGAATGCCAGCCATATTTTAAGTCTGATACCGCCACTGCAATAGGCATTGGTCCCAATGGCGTCACTGCTCTTGAAGGGATTAAGCCTGGCTTGAGCTCCATCCTCTCCCAAGTAGGTTCTTACATAAATTGTATCCAGCTCACCTATTTTAGGAACGGGAAGGAAGATCCGCCCAGAATAACAAACCCACCGCCCAAGGAATATGTTACTGTCAGGTGGAAAGCTGTGCAGGAAATCTTGGCAAGTTTAGTTGATGACAAAAGAATTGTGTTCTCCCATAAGCTTATAGGTTATCGGCCTTCAAAGGTCTGTGTCTCTGTCTTTTGCTCTGTTATTTTGGTAATTTCGCAAAAAAATGTTTGATTACTTATTGTATGCAACTGCAGGGCGGTGTTGAGGGCTATTTTAGATGTGGAAATGCCTTGGACAGAATTAAAGTCGTTTGGACTAAGCTTTTAATTGGAGCAGATGGAATATGGTCTGCTGTAAGAAAACAGATGGTGGGGGATTCTCCAAGGTACCTCAACTTGGTGCATTGGAATGCGGTGCTGTACAACCCAGATCTCAAGTAAGCGTTAGAATTAGTTATGGTTATGTATTGCATCCGCTTTGTGTTTTGCCCTTACTTGAACATGGGATTTAGCAGAGTTTATAAGGGCATAGAAGAGGGACAAATTGTTGTGCGAACAATGGAGAACATGCAGGCCCACAGCATTATAGCCCATGCAGGTACCAATTTAGCTTTCGATTTGAGCTTTGGGAATCACGACCCAATGCAAATTTCTCCTTTAATCGCTACAGAGCAAGACATTAATTTTGTGTGGTAGGTTTTTATAGAGGCCCGAATGGGATTGTTTTCCGTACTCATGGATTTTGATTTCATGACTTAAGTTTAGTGGTAAGTTTGAACTTACAATCCATTTAAACAGGAGGAGTAGAAGTTTTTGTAGATTTATATGGCTAACTAAATTCCTCATTTGATCAATAATTATAGGGGATTACACTCTGTGGGTTCTTCGTACGAAAGATGAATCAGAGGATTTGGCAAACTCATTGGCAGGAGGACGAGGCGGCATTGGTATCCCTGGTTGTAAAGCTCGTGCCCTTAAACAATTGGATGGCCTTGAAGGATGGGATAGTGTTCGAGAAGCTATTGATTTAACCAGTGAGGACATTATATCACAAAGAAAGATCATGGACAGGCTGCCCCTAGATAAATGGAGTGATGCAGATGGTCATGTCCTGCTCATTGGTGACGGTATTTACTATTTTCCTCTTGACTTTGGTTTTATTCTTCTTCAAGATTAATATCTATATGAATGATAGTCCCAATCATGTTGGCTTCCTTCAATGTGAAGCATGAATTAGCCCTTCAACCCATTTTGGGAGGTGGCTTGCTACATACATTTTTAGGTAGCTTAATCACCCCAACAGATAATCTTCATCCATTGGTGGAAGTTTTTTTTCAGTTATAGTGCTGAAGGAATTGATTGTTTAATGGTTGGTAATGGTGGAATGATTCAGCTGCACATGCTCAGTATGTTGGGCCAGGACAAGGCGCCAGAACTGCATTTGAAGATGCCCATCAACTGTCCCTTCTTCTTCAACTTGCGAGTCACTCATCTTTTTCAGAGGAAAGCATTAGAGATGCTGTCAAAAGGTAATTTATCAGAAACAGTGAAAATGTTTCATACATTTAGTGTGAGAGTTCCTTAGATTCAATTTAGATATATAATAAAATACTATTAGCAACTTTTGACTATGAAAGTTTAACAGGTTTGAGGAGATAAGAATTCCTAGGATGAAAAGGATGCAGCAGTTTGCAGCCTATTCCACAAGGCTTCCTAAATTTCAACCTGAGTGGTTCCAGAATTTGACAATGGAAGAAAGAGTAAAAATATATGAGGAATACACAAAATGGGTTCATTCATATCCCCACAAGCAGGAGTGTGACCCTGACTCCACCTATTTCAAGTGAATATGTTTCTAATGGCGTCTTATATGTTTAAGCTCTGTACGGGGACTTGATTAAGATTCTTAAATTAATCTTATCTTGTCTAGTTAGACCAGATGCTAGCACAGGGCTTGCATTTCTACATCATTAATGTTTAGTTTAGGAAGTGCAAAGTAGCTGATACAATTGGAATGAATCTGCACCGCCTGTACACCAGTTAATTTGAGATACTTCAGTGAACCCCAAATTAAATAGAATTGCTAAAGTGAAATCATTTACTAGTAATATTTTATACTTTGACAGGGAAGTCATTAATGTGAAAGCATCAAAGTGGGATCTTGTACTTCAAAGTTTACAGAAAGTTTGTTCTATGTTTCACAGTTGGTATCGGTTTAAGGCTCAAAACTCCACTCAGTAATCCATTCCAAGTGAATCTAGATGTTTACTGGAAAATGTATCTTTTGGGCTGATACCATTATATCTCTTTAGACAGATATACCATTACACAAATGTTGATTATGACAGCTTGCATTGATCATACAAAATTTATACAAATTTAAATGTTTAATTGAATACAAGAAATTAGATGAATAAATTGAATATATATTATATATATAGTTGTGTTTTTAATGTAAAAGTCTCTCTTTAGGTATACTCTTATCTTTTTTATGTTTTATCATTAATTTAGGAAATTGATGGTGTATTGTTAGGTATTCTGTATGTGATTGTAAAGGTGGTCTTTATAAGTGTGGGCTTGATTTGATGTGTAGGAGTGGTCTTATAACTTGCAAGAATGATTGGTTATATTGCTGAATTTTGCTTAGTGTGATCTCTAATGTTGTGTTATAATTGTAGTATTTATACACACCTTTGGGGAATCTAGATCAAGCTCCTAGATAGATCGGCTTTATAGCATTAAGTAAAATGATTAGAGACAAGCAGGAAACATGCAACAAATCTAGGATGATATCATGTAAATAGATAAACGCAAAGTAGATTCTCCTTTAAGCTCTTATATCTAGATATTATTTTTCATTTTTTATCCTTCCTAGATGACTTTGAAATGGAATGAATGAATGTTGTTAAATACAATAACCAAGTATACAAATCAACAAATTGTATTCTAAGTCAACTCATAATGGCTAGTCAAATGGACCATAATATATAATTTTGAAATTTGAATTTTAAAAGTGAATGGTTTAGATTCAATCCAAGGTGATGAACAATAAATTTGGGGACCAGTGATTGGAGTATTGGGATGTGATATCATATGCCAATTTTATACACAATTAAGCCACTTGTAAACTAATTATCACATTTACAACACTGATCAAAGCAAACCAAAAACACAAGAGAAAAGGGCATGGGTATGCAATTTTCACCATTACATTTAACCACCACTTTGATATGTATGTAAACTAAAATAATCAACATGTAAAAAAAATATTTTTCAAATGGTAACAAAAGATATTTGATCCATGTAAAGTAATGAATCATTCTTGAATTATTCTTGCCTTTTGCACTTCGTTGAAACTTGCAAAATAGAGAAAAAATGTAATGAGTAGCTTTTGTCTCACATTTTTAAATAGGCACAACCACAACATGCATTAAAAATCAACTATCCTTGAAAAGAAGAGTATAGAGAGAGGGGTAAGATTTTTCATGTTATGGTAAGTGATTAAAAACTCTAATTATGCAAATGAATTAAAGGGATTGGTCTCAATACATATGATATGCTAAAGACCACTGTCTAAATACAAAATAAGATTGAGTACTACAAACAGTGTAATAAAAAGGTCTCTAACTCTACAAAAATGTGTTATGTTAAGGTACAATAATGAAGCTCTTTGTCTAGTATGAGAAAAATGATCATAATTGTTATCACTATAATCAAATTCATGATGGATGCTAGTAATAATATATGTTCCCTCCAATTGGTTGCATAAATAACGTGCAAAAAATTGGAGAAGATGAGAAAAATACCCAAGCTTGATAAAACATATCATCATATAAGAACATAAATTGGAAATAATTAGTAAGGCCCACATAATAAGTATACTGATAATAAAGGCAAATGGTAAGATAAGCATGAAATATCATGTAAGCATATAAAATAAAACATAATAATCTAGGTGTATGTAATAAGGTTGCCCTAGTATACACAAATTGTTAGGAAAATAATATATGTTGATCAAATCATTTCCTACATAACCCCATGAGAGAAAACCATGCATACTTCTAAAACATCAAGCTCCTCCAATGCATCCTCCATGTATCAAAACATGTATCCACACATCGCATTGCATGCTTCACATATGCACTCTTTAAAAGAGAGCTCAATACAATGATAGCCAAGCCAAACAACCAACCTCAACCACTAAACATGTGTTTGCTTTTATAGAATCAAGCTCATACAAAATAACCAAGTGGTAAGGTAAAACCGTGTGCCTCAAAACCATGAGTACACAAAACCATTGACCCTACATTTACTTTTTGGTACTAAGTTTCTTGATATTAAATAGTTTTCCCATGTGCAACCCACACATAAAATATATAACCAATGTTACATGCAACTTATAGGTGGAGCCAAATAAATATTTGATGTGGTTAAACACATCGCTTAAAAATGCACCACAAATAAATATTTATTTTATTAATTATTTAATTATTTCTTGTGAAAGTTGTACAACACTTTATTTCTAACACAAATGATAAGGTAAGGATGACACTAAATGCAAGATAAGGATTATATAAGCATATCAAGCATGTGACCAACTTATTATTTTTATTGTTTCATCAAAACATTTTGATAACTTACTGCATACTATTCTTTGCAACTATAGGGTGTTGTTGAGACCTATTTTAGATGTGGAAAATTCTTGGGTAGAATTAAAGTTGTTTGGGCCAAGCTTTTGATTGGAGCAAATAGAATATGATCTACTATAAAAACAAAATTAATGAGCCAAAACATAGTGACTTACATGTTGAAAACTCTTTCAAGAGAAAAATTTCACACTCCAAATCAACTCAAATTTATTATTCAATAATCAAAGGTTACAATACACTTGAAGATTTTGATCCTTTACAATAGTATCACCAACAAGAGATCTAGAATAATTCTAGTAGAATAATCATACCTATAAAACTCAATATCAATACTTTCATCTCAAACACCCAATAAATAGGATAAGCAATGCATAAAACCATAAAATGATAATTAGAAATCATGAGCTAAAACCACCCAAGTGTGGCACCCAAATACATATTTAAAAATCCAACACCTGAATTCCAAGATGATTCCATAAGGTAAAAATAACAAATTCTTTCCACTTGTCATAGGTTCATCATAATCCACTCTCTAAATTGGGTGCTCCATTTTAGCTTCATTATCTTCATGCAAAGATGTCTTATGTATAATTTCTAGCTTGAATACAAATTTTGTTCTTAGCCTTCCAAAAACACTTATTATTTGAATAACAATACTGTTAGCCTTAGCATTCACTCAAATCTAAGATAACTCGGGTTAATACTACTATTTATACATCAACAATATCATTACATTTCAAATAACAAAGGACATAAATAACTTTCAATCTTCTTATTATAATGAATAGTAAATACTACGTGTAGATCCCAATCTTTCTTACTACAATAATGATTGCATTATATTCAAATAGTGCTACAATATCATTAACTATAGTAACAATTCATACCAATAATAATAGAAAATTATAACACAATGCAGTTAGATTTTACATCTAATGAAGCTCAAATACGAACTTTGCCTGAGATCATCCTTCAAAATCACTATAGTTTGCATCCTAAGATTTCCATGCTCAAACACAAGTGCTCAAAATGTTTTTGAAAGGAATTTGATTAAGTGTATATGATCCTATTAGATGAAAACATTCACTCTTTTATATCCACCACAAATAGGATAGGTTAGCCACCAAGTACACTCACAACTTCAAAAATTTAAATAGTGGTCATGGGAAAGAAATATTCCAATTTGAAAGAAATGGTGTCAAAAACATACTACTAGGGAAAAAGAACATGTATTGGGGAGTTAAGAAGGGAATAGAAATATAGGAATAAATATGTGGGATCAAGGGTCATCCATAAGTAAGCTTCAAACTATAGGATGAGTCGTCAAGGGTCATACAAAAGGCATAAAAAGATTGAGAAGTCTAAAACTCCAATAGGTAGAAGGGACGAATAGAGTTGGAAGAAAAGGCATACTCAAGAAGGGAAAATCCTCCAATACTTATGGGCCTTTTCACGTTACATCATCCACCAAAATATATTTTTACTAATTTAGATACTCCTCGATGTTTTTGTTTCTTATCTTCCTCTCCATTACATCTATGACCGATTTAGGAATCAAAACCAGTTTGTCGTGTCCATCAATTGGAGGTAACTCTTATGATGGTACAATATGTTTACCAAGTGTCTTTTTCAAATAAGATACATGAAACACATTATGAATCTTACCTCCTTTTGGTACCCTCATCTCACAGGAAACTTCACCAATTCTTCTCAAAATTATGCAAGTCTTATAGAAATAAAGCTTAAGTTTCTTAGATCCACTTTCCTTTAAACAAGCTTGTTTGTATAATTTCAATCTTACAAACACTATGTATTTAATCTCAAATATTCTCTCAATCCTATGATGATCTACATGCATCTTCTATTGGTTTTGAATATGTTGGAGATTATTCTTAAGTGACTTTAGAATGCCTTGGTTTTATTTGATTACATCACTTGCTCTCAATACCCAACTACCTGCCAGAATGAGATCAATGAATCTTCAAACTGCATACCCATATAAATCCATGAACAAAATCATCTTGATTGACATGTGCTAGATAGTGTTGTAACAATGCTCCCCTAAGTAGATCCCCTTGATCCAATTCTTTAGCTAATCAATAGTTACATAATTTCTCAACTAATCTTCTACCCGTTTGTTCATAATCTTAGCGTGGACATCTATTTGCAGGTGGTAGTTGGTGATGGGAGTGAGCTTAGTTCTCATCAAAAGAAAGAGATCTTACCAAAAAAATCTCATGAAGTGACTATCTTTATCACTCAACCACTTGTGATTCTTTAGTATCTCCAGAGATGGAAAATAAATGTGTATAATTTGTTAGTTTGTCCACAAAAACATATATACAAACCTTACCTTGGAATTTAGGAAGTCATGTGAGGAAATATCTTCAGACACTTTCACATTTATGCTCTAGGATGGGCAAGGGCTACAAAATACCTACATGAAACATCTATTTTATTTTATTTTATTGACAAATGATACATTCTTTTTATGTGATTGAGGACGTAATTTTGTATTCCCTTCCATGTGAACCTTTCCATGATATACTTGTAGCCCTTGAAATAACCATGGTGACATAACAAGGGAGTGTTAAGAACTACCTAAAAAATATTTCCCTTTACCCTTGATTCTATCACCAAGAAGATGCTTCCATTGTAGAGAAAGAGTCGTTACATATGGTTTACCTATCTTTTGATATCTTCCCTTAAAACATATAAATTACAAATAAGTTCTTGGCATAGTCTCTTATAATTTTATTCTTCCAATCAACATAGATTTGAGACATGGAACATACGTTTGGCCTTCTGGGTAGTGCATTAGAAACAACACTCTTCTTTCCTTTAACATACTCAATATAAAAGTCATACACTTGGATTTTTCTCTCCCACTTTTGTTTCCACTCATTTAATTCCTTCTAATTGATAAATCTCAAATTATTGTGATAATTTTTAACCATAAATTGGCCACCCATCAAGTATTTCATAAATTTGACCAATGAATACATAATGGCCAACATTTCCTTATCATAGATGAAGAAACATATTTCTACCTCTATGAGCTTTCAACATTTAAAATAAATCAAGTGCTTATTTTTCATGAGCACAACCCCAATCCCTTATCCTAATGCATCATGTTTGAATGTGAAAGGAAGGGTAAAATATGGAATTGATAACATAGAATGAGAGTTGATTATCTCTTTTAGTCTATTAGATACTCACTATGCATTCACATTCCACTCAAAATCTCCCTTCTTTATTAGGGTAGTTAAGGACATGACTAGTTGGGAGAAACCCTTAAAAAATCGCCTATGATAGCTATAAAGGCCAAAGAATCCTTTCAACTATGTTAAGGTCCTCAGGAGAGGCCAATCCTAAATTTCTTTGATCTTCTTCATGTCCACCTACATTCCCTTTGCATTGATGATGTGACCTATATACAAGATTTGCAAACTCACACTTTGACTCCTTAGAAAATAATATTCATGCTTACAAAATTCCCAACACTACATCAATATTTCATAGGTTTTCCTCCCATACTTTATTGTAGATCAAAATATCATCAAAGAATATAAAAATGAAAATTTTCAATTTCTCATGGAAAACACAATTCATGCATGACTAAAAATTTGTTGGAGCATTTATCAAACCAAACAACATGAATAGAAACTCGTAGTGTTTATAATGACATTAAAAAAAATTCATGAATATTCTCTTCTTGAACTCTAATCTAATGGTAGCCTTATTTGAGATCTATTTTTAATAAAAAGACTACTCTATGAAACTCATCTATAAATTTATTGATCCTAGGAATGGGGTATTGATTCTTGATAGTCTTCTTGTTCAATGCTCTATAATCAATGCACAATTGCTTTATGCCATCTTTCTTCCTCGCCAAAACCATAAAGGAAATAAGGACACTTAAGCTGGGTCTAATATGCCCCATTTCCAACAATTCCTTTAGTAACCTTTTTTATTTTCTCCTTATGTCTCCTAGGTTGGTGATATGGATTAGTGATGATGGGATTAGTGTCATCCTCCAACTCAATGATGTGCTCAAATCCTCTCTCTAGTGATTTCCTTGGAGTAATGCTACTAAATAATATATTATGTTTGTCCAAAGTGCTTTGTACATCCACATGATATGCATTCTTTCCTTCAATATGTTTTGTTACAATCACCAATTAGTGAGCTACCCATGTATCTTTCTCATGTTAAAAGCTCCTCTCCATTCTCTTAGATAATTTACAATCTTTGGTGATTTATTTATCATTCCCCATAGTACCACTTATTTTTCTCTTCAAATAATACTTTAGTTTCATAGTCTAAAGGCTTTATGTGATCTCTCTTAATGAGTATAGCCATTATACACCTAGTACCATTACAACACAAAAGTTCTCCTTCATATCATATCCTCATAGATTAAGATTTATCTAGGAGATCTTCATATTGCATTAGATGGTGAAACCATTAGCCACCATAACAATGAATCCTTCAAAATATATTTTCTGCCTCATTTGGCCACTTATCCCTAGTTAATGAAGTTATGAGTGGCACCAATGTTAATATGTAAAGTCACCCTTTTACTTCAAAGGAACCCATGAGGAAAAAGGGATTACATCTTAGAGTACTAGAGAGCATACAAGAGTGCCTCTTGAGATGACTTGTTTTTTTTTATCTTCTTATTTTCCCATCTCATGTTTGGGTTCTTCTTCACTCTATGGTTTAGGTTCCTTAGATATTCATTCATCATTAGACCTTACCTCAATGTAATGCACTTATTCTTTCCCAATATATTTATGTCCAGGTGACCATGGCTCCTTGCAAATGAATCATATCTTCTTCCTTCTCAATTCATCCCTTACCTTAATTTCTAGTCTTGATATAAAACTCTTGGTTTTTTATACATATTTTTGAAATGGATTCTTTGGAATGAAGGTTTTGGTTTGGAACTTTTTCTTTGGCATGGAAGTCTTTAGTGCCAAAGCCCACTTGATGGCCTATTGTAGGGTAGATAGTTCAAAATCCTTGACTATCCCCTTAAGAGATTCACTTAACCCTTTGATCAAGAGCATAGTCAATCTTCTTTATGTGAATTCTTTCACCATCACTAACAAACTTTGAAACTCTATTACATAGTTCTCTACTCAATGGAGACTATTTGAGCTTAATCAAATATTTGAAATAAACTTAAGGGTCCTTTTGTTCAAACATTTCAATCAAAATTTTATAGAATTCATCATATGAGGTGATGGATTTTTTACCATGAGTGATCATACTATGGTACCACCACTCATGTACAATACCATCCAAATGCGAGGTGGAAAACTTGATTGTTTCATTTTCAATCATCAATTTGAGGGACAAGTATGTGTCTAGTTTTTGCACCCCCACACAAGTTGATCATATGTTAGATCCATCATAAGAAGAGAGTGTCAACTTCCCTAAATATTGTTGTACATATCTCTGAAAATTCTTGCGGCCTAGAATCAAGTCTATAACCATTCTATGACTTCTTTATGGTCCTATGATTGTTGCTCATGTTTATTTACTTTAGGTATCCTTAGGAAGAGCTATGTATTGTGCATGCCAAGCCCTAATATCATCAAAAAACAAGTTCTATGATTCTAATTCTAGAGCCTCCACCTCCTTATCCAAAATGGTAGATTGATTTGTCCTTGTAGCTAAAATAAGAATAATATTTTGTGTGTGGCTATAAGTGGCAGCTGAATTATTAACCTCACAAGCACTTACTTCACCTAGCTATTGTCTAAGTGTATTCATATTACTTTCCATCTTGTGAAATAATTGTTCCATCATATATAAATTTCTTTTGGCCCACTCATTTGGGTTGTTTTCTACATTCATTCTCCTCTCCTTTTCTATAATATTGTTATGATCTACAATGGGTTCTATATGAGACAATTAGTTCTCTGCACACTCTATAGATTTCCCTCACTTCCTAATCTCCCCAAGTGATATATAGTGGCTTTATCACTATATTGCATAAAACTATAACATGCAAAGTTGAATTTGAAACACACAAGCTAGCAAGATCACTAGCTCTTATAGAAATGTAATGTCTTGATCCAAAATGATAATGCAAAACTAATTTTTTTAGCCTTCCACAAACACTTATTATTTAAATAACAACACTATCAACCTTAGCATTCACTCATATCTAAGATAACTCAAATTTAAAATATTATTTACACATCAGTGATATCATTACATTTATAACAAAAAAGGGAAGAAATAACTCTCAATCTTATTATAATGAACAGTTCAAATAACAGGTGTAGATATTGATTCCTTTCTTATTACAATAATGATTGTATTACATTCAATAATTTTTTAATATCATTTACAATAATAATTCATACCAATAATAATAGAAAATTAGAACAACATAATGCAGCTAAAGGCCATGTCTAATGAATCTCAAATATGAACTCTATATGAGATCATCCTCTAAAATCACTATGGTTTTTATCCTAAGATTCCCACACTCAAACATAAGTTCTCAAAATACATTCTAGAATGAATTTGATTAAGTGTAGATGATCCTCCTGGATGAAAAAAATTCTCTTTCATATCCACAACAATAGAATATGTCAACCACCAAGCACACCTGCAACTTCAAATTTGAACAGTAATCATGGGTAGGAAAAATTCCACTTTGAAAGAAGTTCAACACCAAAATAAAGTACTAGGAAAAAAACACATGTCGGGGAGTTATGAAGGGAATAAAAACATAGAAAAAATATTAGGGAAATAGAGTTAGTCATTGAAATGTTGAAAAATGAGGGAACTAGTGGTTGTCTAGGTCTAAATGCAATAGAACACTAAGACTAAGGCATCTATTTCTAGGATTTTATTAGGATGCAAATCAACAAGGTGATTAGATTAACTTTCAACTATGTAGGTGAGTCAATCAAACCTGGATTTGCATCTTTGTGGGGGTTGAATATGAATTGGAATTGATTTTCCTTGATTAACCTAATTAGACTATGTGACCTAGTATGACAAATGCAAGATTCCAACAATTGATACACTGTAATAAAGATTTGCAAGAAAATCTAAGAAAGGAAAAATACTATGCACCTGTCCTTTAAATTTGAATTCAATCACTATAGAAGGAAATAGCTTCCCAAGGGCATATTTTTCCTTGTAGGGATATTTCAGATATATTTTCACAGTCCTCTGATGTTAGATCTGAGTTCCTGATTCCCACTTGCAAACTTGTCAGATCACTGTCGGATAATTTTTTAGGTGAATTTTTGTGATTTGATAAGGTGTAGGGTTTTGAATGCAACAATGGATAAATGATCTTCAAAATTCCTTCAATCCTTTCCAAACTTGAAAATTGCACATTCAAAGAGAGAGGAAGGGTTGTTCCATTTAGGGGATTTCCTTAGTCAAACCCCATGTTAGTGTTTCCACTTCCACAATTGCAATGCCAATGATGAAATGATAAATGACAGGAAGTAACGATGAATCAACAAAGTGCTACAAGTTACCACCCTTCAATGGCTTCCTTGAATGATTGAAGTTATACAAATCACCTCAAGGTATTGGTTCTTGCTTTCTTGATTTTATTGAATTTCTTGGAGACCTACAACAAGGGTTAGCCTTCACAAACAATGATAAAATAAACTCACATAATATTTGGCATGATGTTTGAATCTTGAATTGCTGCAATAATGTTCACAAATGTTGCTCTTGACTTGCTTGATAGTCCTCTTGACAATAATCTTTTCTCAATATTTTTTGTCCTCTTGCTAGATATCTTTTGTTAGATTTCAAATGATGCAATAACTAGGTATTTATAGGCATTTATTCAATTTCCCAAAAGTTAGATCCTAATAGCCGACATTTGCAACTTGAATTGGATATGATAAAATGTTGACACTGACATATTTGAATTTTGAGCTTGAAAAAATAGAGGGACAAAATCGCCCACGGGCATCCCTATCCTAGCCCTATTTTTTTGGGGATTTAGGTGTCGGGGGAAAAGCATTAAATAAATGCATTTTTTATATGATCCAATTTATCAAAAAATGGTAAAAATGGGCCTCAAAATGCAAAACTTAGGAAATTAGGGGGTCAATCAGGCTCAATAATTTAGGGGGAGAAAAACATAGTGTGAAATTGTCAAGGGTGACAATTTTTGATGCTACAATCATACACAATACTCAAAATATAGGATGATGCATCGAGGTTTGTGTTATGTCTCAAAATAACTACTCCACTTCCTAGAACACATAATACTCACAAGGCCATGGTTTTCATCATGAGGGTGGAGTGATTCATCAACAAATTTGTGGAGGATCGTAAGCTAACTCAAATAGAGTGGGTTATATCTTTTGAACATACAAATATACTGAGAGGGGGTGAATTAGCATATTATTAAATTTTAACTTTAATCAAAACATCAAAGAATAATAAATAACAATGCAAGTAATGAACACAATCACACAAGAGAACACCGGATTTATGTGGAAACCCTAGAGGGAAAAACCACATTGAGAAGAGCTACTTTGATCTATTTCCCAAATCTAGCCTCATAAAAATAATAGTCTTATAATGATTTTGTAGGAACCAACCCACTAAAGACACTAATCCCCAACACATTTTATAGGCACCAACCTAAAGGAGGCACTAATCCCCCAATTTGAGCACCAACCTAGAGAACAAGAGGCACTAACCTCATATGAATCAAGAGGCACCGACCTCATAATACACTGAAATAGTTACAATGAAACTAGCAAACAATTCTCGGTCGAAATGCTCACAAAATGAATTCATAATTCTACTTTGTCAATTTGACTGTTTCACATTCATACTCTACTCTCCTTCATCCAAGTTTATTCTACTATGAAATATAAGGCATGAAAATGCTTCAACAAATCACACATACATGTATAGTCATAGTTCTATAATTTTCATCACAACATCAACAACCCGAAACAATTCACTTAGATACTATTCTAGGTTGATAGATAATATTCATATGTCAGCTTGGACCAAAAATCAGAACCGTTGGTAAAGGATAAATCGACATGTGAAAAATATTTCACATCGCTACCATGTCGGCCTAAGAAACGCAAATTTTGAATCAAGAGCTAGTCATTAAGAATGTTTGAATGTGGAGTGTTGATCTTCTTCCACAAGAAAAATGAACAATGTATATTCAAATTGAGATGTGTTTTCCCTTGGAATATCCCTGACCAATAGAATGGAACCATTGAAAAGTCTTGGACACGTGTCACAATCCTGCAACACTGCAATACCTTCTCTCTCCTCTCCATGAATGTGTGATAGCCATCGATATATCATTGAAAATTCATTGATTCTAGACATACGTCAATATTGCACAACACTAAAGTTTTGACTTTATCTTGCTAGTATCATGACACCTATCCCTACACTGATGTCACCTTGGACACATGTCAATACATCACACCACAATAATTTCAACATTTCTTTGAAGGCTTCAAAATACGCTATGGTAGGAACCTAACACTTGTCATCACACTACATCACCGCAAACTTGCCATGGTCCGAATATACTTAAAATGTGCTTATGCATAATTGCAACACCTATCCCATTGAAATCAACCTAGACACACATCAACATTGCTTCATCGTAGTTTCAACATTGTCAAGCTAGGCCCAAAATGCGCTCACTTCTATTGTAACACACGTCAATAGACCACATCACCATAATTTCAATATTATCAAACCGGGCCCAAAATGTGCTCATGCACAATCATGACATTTTTCCAACCTGTTGGATGTTTTGTTTGTGTTTCTAATATGTGTTTGTCATTGATGTCAACACTATTAGCATTAATGCATTAGAAGTTGTATATGTCGAGGATATTGAGAAAATTGTAATAAAGAAGTGTTGCAGGTTGTCATTGGTGAAGTGAATTTCATTATGTTGGTGAATTTAGTACGTTGGTGTTCAGAGGTTGTCAACTAAAAGGTTTCTTGTTGAGTATATCTAATTTATCCACACCGAGTTTCAAAGATCCGTGTAAAGATCGGATCAAGTTATGAAGATTTGTATTCTGACAGTTTTTTTGTTACTTCAATTTGTGCTCTTGAATGAAGATCATGTGATTTTAGTAAGTTCAATTGCTGCAGATGCTTCTCTGGTGTTTCATGATGTTTGTGGATTTTTCTAGATTGTTCTCTATTTGTGTTGCATGTCTGCATTGATCGTTGTGCTCGCGATCTAATATTTTCTCTTGCATGATCATGTTTTTCATGTTCCTGGCCGACAAGGTGTTGAAGCGTGTTGTGGATCTTCGAGGAGAAATTAATTGAAGTGGTTCATGTTCGAGGATGATATTTTGGGTCTTAACTATGTTATGGCTGACTTTGGTTGATTCACATGAATAATCTTTATTGATCTGAGTCGACTTTTTATATTCTTTTTATTCTTTTGTTGTAGCCGACTTATAGTGATGTAATTTCTTGTTGCAGATATATATGAGTGATTTTTTATTCTAACTGAGTGTGTGCAAGTGTGCAAGTGTGCAAGTGCAAAGTGTGGAAGTCCTATGTGTGAATATTGTTTAGATCATATGAAGGTAGAGAAAAGTGTGAAGAAGATGGAAGAAGAGTGAAGAAGTGTTCATGTGCTTAACCCGAACTATAATTAGGCATTAGCAGATGCTATTTTCTCAATTCAAAATCTGATGGATATAATCAGAACCTTTATGTAACATAGTGTGTCTTCCTTTGTAATTGAGCAGTGAGCTCTAGGTAGTGTGCTTGAATGCATGTGAATTCCCCATTCATATTTCCTTATACTTTTAATAGGGTATAATCTTGTGGACTAACCTCCACCATGGCTTTTCCCCTAACAGGGTTTCCACGTAAAAATATTGGTGTTATGTGTGTTTCTGATGTGTTATTGATTCATGCTTTCATTGATATTGATCAGATATGAGAATAAGGATTAATAAGTTTAATAAGTTTGAAATTCGGTGACAACTAATTCACCCCCCCTCTCAGTTGTCTGCCCTTGTGTTGCTAACAATTGGTATTAGAGTAGGTCCCTTGGAAGAAGTTTAATAGCTTGAGGTGATCTGGGATGGCGACTTATAAGAAGGATAGTCCTAGATTTGATGGAACAAATTATTCTTTGTGGAAGACTCGAATGTAGTGCCATCTAAGATGCATTGGTGAACCCTACTGATAGGTATGTTATTCCACAGAATGGTCCTACTACTTCCGCTGAGATCAAGGATGTTGAGTATAATATCAGGGCTAAGGAAGCGTTGTTGAGTGCTTTGACTGATACTGAGATGACAAATGTGATGGAGTTGAAGACTACTTATGAGATCTGGAAAAAGTTGGAGACCTTGTATCAAGGTGATGCTAATGTGAAGATTGTTGAGCTACAAAGTCTGAAAGGGAAATATGAAAAGTTGAGAATGAGTGATGATGAAAATGATACTACTTTCATGAAAAGAGTGAATGAACTTGTGTGTCATATCAGATTTGTTGGTGGACAGATAGATGAATTAGAGATTGTTGCCAAACTGCTTAGATCCTTACCTGATTCTTACAAAGTCAAAGCTAGTGCTATTGAAGAGCTCCGGATTGTGACAAATGTTACCATAGATATGTTTATTGGTAAGCTTACTGCTTTCGAGTTGAGTGAATTTGGTGATGCCCTTCCTAAGGTTGAATCTGCATTCAAGGCCACTACTTTTGGAAGAGATAAACATAGATATGATCCAAGTGAAGGTTCATCAAGAAAGACATTCAAGTATGAGGATGAAATGAAATAGCTCGATGAAGAAGAAAGAGAGCTAGAAGAGCCTTAAGCATTGATTGTGAAAAGAGAAGCCAAAGGACAAGGTAAGTATAAGGGAAAGGTTCCTATTAAATGTCTCTCTTGCAATAAGATAGGTCATTTTGCATCAAGGTGTCCTGAGAGAGTTTCCAAGCCAAGATATAACAAGCCTAAATTCCAAAAGAAGTGTTACTATGTTGTTGATGAAGGTGTGACAGATGATGAATCTGATAAAGGAAATACAAGTGAGGATGAATTTTTATTTATTGCTATCAAGGAAAATAATCCTGTGTCTACCAAATCTGCTAATTTTTGGAAATATGTGCCTCAATCTCACAGGCTGAAACATCTAGAAGAGCAAAGTTAGTATGACATTCATTGTGTCTGGCCAACTAGCAGTTTGTAACCTTGTTGAAATGTTCTGATCGCTGTGACCTTGCTTCTATCTTGCCAACTAGTGTTGTCGCTGTAACTTGTGGTGTTCATTGTAACCTTCTACCGAGTGGAGATCTCTGGCCGACAAGCCACTCTTATTGGATATCAGGGAGACTCTGGGTGACAAGCGGTGTCGGGGAGACCCTTGGCTGACAGGCTTGCTTCGGTATGAAGTCTTAGTGATAGCCGAAGTCTTGCCGATAGTTATACACTTGTGGTCATCAAAGTAACTCATATGTTTCAGGATGAAGTCTTATCGATATGGAAAGTCTCACAAATTGCGTTACACTCGGGGTCATCGAGGAGAGACTTGAACACTCGGTGAGAACTCTTGGCGATGGGTGTTTGTCTCGCCGATGTTATAGTTTGTTATCGGTATGACTTCTGGCGACTGGTGGTCTTGGGGTAACTTGGAGACCTCGGTAAGAACTCTCAACGATAGCGGTAAGTCTTGTTGATGACAATTCATTTTGGTATGATCTCTTGGTGAAGGACGATAGTCTTGTCGAATGGAAAGCTAACGTCTATGTGACTTTGGGACTTCGGTATGATGTCTCATCAAATAGCGATTATCTTGGCGATAGCGATACAAGTGGTGATCATCGGTATGAGGTCTTGGCGACAAGGCGAAGTCTAAGCAATAGCTTTCTGAACTCGATGTAACCTCTTGCTGATAGTGAGGACTCTTGGTGACAGCTACAGTTAGGTCTTGTGGCATCGGGGAGACATGGTTAGTGTCTCACCGACATGCGAATACAGGTTGAACACCTTTGACCGATTGGGAGACCATCCTATGTGGTTTGTCTTTGACCAATTAGAGGAGCCGAATGGGAACCGGTAGCAGTTGGATTGTTGCAGCCGTTACTGAGAGGAAGCTCAACAGATAGGGGCATCATGGATATACTCTGTAGTTGCAAATGTTGTTTGGTTCGACAGATTGTTGAGTGAATGTATGATCAATGGATGAATTCGATTCTGAGAGTATTGTAATCTTGAATGTTCTGTACCAAGGTTGATCATGGTGAATGCTGTTGTAAACTGACATCAGAAAGATAAGTCAGATCTCTGTATGTAATCTTTATTATTGTAATACAAAGTGACTTCTCTTGGTGTGGTGGGTTTTTCTCTCGTAAGGGTTTTCCCACGTAAATCTGGTGTTCATGTGTGTATGTTCATTTCTTTGTTTCTGTTATCACTTTCAAGTGCATCTTAATTGGTCAGTAATTGTAAAATTTAAAAGTATCTCTGCATTCTTCCTTGAGTCTTTGACGTTAGGAAAGTTGCTTCCACACCTTAGCTTTCCTTACACTAATTGTACAAATGTGGAAAAATCCCTAGCTACTCGAGTTAAAGAGAAAGATGAATGGGTAATTGATAGTGGATGTTCACATCATATGACAAGAGATAAAAGTAAGTTTGTGAGTTTGGAAAATTATGATGGTGGTGTTGTGAGATATGGTGATAACAAAGCTGGTGTGATCCGTGGAAGAGGATGCATTTCTCTTGATGGTAAGCATAATATTGATGATGTCCTATATGTTGAAGGTTTGAAGCATAATCTTTTAATTGTTGGATAGATGGTTGATAAGGGTTACAATCTTCAGTTCATGGATGGAAAGTGAAAAATATTGGGAAATTCTAGAAATGTGATTTGCTAGTAAAAGTTGTTTGATTGTCAAGGTTGATGAAGACATAGTTGTACCATCCAAAACCTTTGGATATGATTTTGATGATCATAATGATAGTACAAACCAAGGAAAGAAAGTTCAGACTTCAAGACAAGTCCAAATCATTCCGATGAATCAAGAAGATCAAGAGGAAGGAGAGATTGGTGAAAGTACAGAAGAGAGATTAGAAGAACCTGAAATTCAAGAACGCCTGAAGACTCTGAGGTATGTAAGATTGAATCATTCAGAAAATCAGATCATAGGTGATAAGAACAAAGTTGTTCAGACTAGGAGAAATATTGCAAAAGAATACTCTTTGATTTCAAAGACTGAGCCTAACAATGTGAATGAAGTATGCAATATTGAACATTGGGTTGAAGCAATGAATGAGGAACTACAACAAATTGAAAAGAATGATACATGGATTCTTGTTCCCAGACCTAAGGATAAAAATGTAATTGGAAATAAATGGGTCTTTAGAAACCAATTGAATGAGCAAGGTGAAGTGGTTAGAAACAAAGCGAGACTAGTATGTAAGGGATATTCACAGATGGAAGGTATTGATTTTGAAGAAACATTTTCCCTTGTTGCTAGAATTGAAGCTATGAGATTGTTTCTTGCTTATACTGCTTATAAAGACTACAAGGTTTATCAAATGGATATCAAGTCAACTTTTCTACATGGAAAGTTGGAAGAAGAGGTGTATGTTGAATAACTGGATGGATTCTAGTTGACTAATCAGGGAGATATGGTTTGTTGGTTGAAGAAAGCATTGTATGGACTCAAGCAAGCCCCTAGAGCATGGTATGCCAGATTGGATAAGTACTTGGTGAAGCTTGGATTTAACAAAGGTACTGCTGATAGTAATCTGTATTTCAAGATTGATCATAATAGAGATTTGATTGTGGAAGTTTGTGTTGATGATATCATATTTGGAGGAGATGATAGCTTGTGCATGAAGTTTACTGATGAGATGCAAAATGAGTTTGAGATGTCAATGATTGGAGAGATGAAATTCTTCTTGGGATTGCAAATTACTCAGTTAGATAAAGGGATCTTTATATCTCAGTCCAAGTATGTGAAAGAATTGCTGAAGAAATTTGGTATGGAAGATTCAAAGCTAGTTGGTACACCCATGGTAACTGGATGCAAGTTGACAAGATGATGATTCTCGAAGGAAAATCAGACTAGATACAAATCAATGATTGGTGGATTGCTCTACTTGACTCAAACCAGACCTGATATCATGAATGTTGTATGTATTGTTGCAAGATTTCAAGCTGATCCTAAAGAATCTCATGTGACTATTGTGAAGAGGATTTTCAGATACTTGAAGGGGATAGTTGATTTTGGGTTGTGGTATTCTAAAGATGATGATCTTACTTTGAGTGCCTTTACTGATGTTGATTGGGCAAGAGATGTGAATGACAAGAAAATTACTAGTGGTGGAGCATTTTTCTTGGGAAAGAAGTTGATTTCATGGTTAAGAAAAAAGTAGAATACTATTTCTTTATCTACTGTAGAGGAAGAATACATTGTTGTTGCTAATAATTGTACTCAAGTATTGTGGATGAAGCATATGTTGAAGGATATTAGAGTTGTGTATGATGAGCCTATTGTTATATTCTGTGATAACTCAAGTGCTATTAATATTTCTAAGAATCCAGTGTTGCATTCCAAGACCAAGCATATATCTATCAAGTTTCACTTTTTGAGAGAGAAACTAAGTGAAAAGGAAGTCAAATTGGAGTACTAAGGAGTAGATTGCAAACATATTTATGAATTAATTGCCTAAGGATACTTTTGAGTATCTTAGAGGGAAGTTAGGGGTGATTACCCCTCCTAATCAGAATTAAGATGCATTGATTTGCATCAATCTGTGCATTTCATGATCATATTTTTATCTGGATTGATGTTGTGGCTGCTACTCAGGGGGAGTAGTTAGATGTTTAGATGCTCATATATGTGGTTCAAAGCTTGTAATGTATATCTTTTCCATTGATGTCAAAGGGGGAGAAGAGCAATGTGAAAAAAATTATGCGAGAGAACCTTGTGAGGAGAAGAGTTTTGTGTATGAGTTGAGGAAAGAAGAGTCAGAACCTAAGGGAGAGTAAGTACTGTTATGTTGATGGTTTTTTTCACATCATATGTTGCCATCAATTCCAAAGGGGGAGATTGTTGGATGTTGTGGTTGTTTTGTTGATATGTGGTTTTCATTGATGTCAACACTATTAGCATTAAATCATTAGAAGTTGTATATGTCGAGGATATTGAGAAAATTGTAATAAAGAAGTGTTGCAGGTTGTTAGTGGTGAAGTGAAGTTCATTCTGTTGGTGACTTCAGTACGTTGATGTTCAAAGGTTGTGGAATAAATGGTTTCTTGTTGAGTATATCTAGTTTATCCACGTTGAGTTTCAGAGATCCACATGAAGATTTGATCAAGATATGAAGATTTGTATTCTTAAAGTTTTTCTGTTACTTCAGTTTGTGTTCCTAAATGAAGATCATGTGATTTCAGTAAGTTCAGTTGTTGTGGATGCTTCTCTGGTGTTTCATGATGTTTTTTTATGTTTCTAGATCATGCTCTATCTATGTTTCATGTTTGCATTGATCATCGTGCTTGCAATCCAATATTTTCTCTTGTGTGATCATGTTTTTCATGTTCCTGGCCCACAAGGTGTTGAAGTGTGTTGTGGATCTTCAAGGAGTAATTAATTGAAGTGGTTCATGTTTGAGGATGATATTTTGGGTTTTAACTATGTTATGGCCGACCTTGGTTGATTCACATGAATAATCTTTATTGATCTAAGCTGACTGTTTATATTCTTTTTATTCTTTTGTTGGAGTTGACTTATAGTGATGCAATTTATTGTTGTGGATATATATGAGTGATTTTTTATTCGAATTGAGTGTGTGCAAGTGTGCAAGTGTGAAGTTTGGAAGTCCTATGTGCGAATATTGTTCAGATCATACGAAGGCATAGTAGAGTGTGAAGAAGAGTGAAGAAGAGTGAAGAAGAGTGAAGACGTGTTCATGTACTTAATCGGAACTATAATCAAGCATTAGCAGATGCTATTTTCTCAATTCAAAATCTGATGGATATAATCAGAACCTTTTTGTAAGACAATGTGTCTTCCTTTGTAATTGAGTAGTGAGCTCTAGGCAGTGTGCCTGAATGCTTGTGCATTCCCCATTCATATTTCCTTATACTTTTAACGAGGTATAATCTTGTGGACTGACCTCCATTGTGGTTTTTCCCCTAACAGGATTTCCACATAAAAATCTTGGTGTTATGTGTGTTTCTGATGTGTTGTTGATTCATGCTCTCATTGATATTGATTAGATCTGAGAATAAGGATTAATAAGTTTAATAAGTTTGAAATTCGGTGACAACTAATTCACCCCCCTTCTCAGTTGTCTTCCCTTGTGTTGCCAACACAACCCTCATTGCTCTACGCTTCCAAAAGTATTAACACTAGACTTAGGAAAAATATTTTGAATTGGATCAAATAGTGAGTAGGGCTGATGACCAACAATGATGAAGGGCTTCAATAATAACTTAAGTAATCATAAACAACTGATAGTTAGTAAACGATGAATTAGAACAAAAAGTACATGATTGAGAAAAACACTTAGGGTTTAAATGAATTATGGAAAAACACTACCAAGAGCACAAAATCGTAATTAGACATGATTTCTAATTTGGTCCATATGAAGACCAAAATACCATCAAAGCATGCAGACATGAAAAAACTAGAGAAATGCAACAATCTCACCCAATGTAGAGCTATGACATAATGACAACAATTTGCAACAATATCTTCTACACTTTGAGCTTAGCTTAAACTTGGGTGGGTGTTCCTAGGGTATACCTGAATAGGTATTCAAATCTTAAAAGGTAGACAATTGGTAATGAATGATAGCTAAACCCAACCTATCTGGTTAGCCCTAAAATTTTTCAGTGGATTAAAAATATTAACTATCTTGAACCCCTTATGTAGCCAATACGACATCTTGGAAAAGTTCACAAGACGCAATGAGCTCCATGATTCACTAGTGATATTTTTCTTTTTCCTTATAAATGATGAAATTGTAAACACACATATTAGAACCAAACTATAATAGATTTTACATTAGATGTTTTAAAATAATGATTAGAAACATACACCATATTGGTGCCTATTTTAGGGCTATATATTTAGAGCAAATGAGAAGAAATAATAAAGAAGAAATGGAAAACTATAAGTGGTTCATGCCTTCAAGAATCAAAATACGCCAATTTCAATTGCATCTACTTAGTTATCCATTAATATATTACCCAAACCCATATGTGACTTATAAAAGAACCATCACAATACTTGCAGTGAAATTAGAGCCCTATCAAGCTCCTCTAATGGAAGTTACATTCACGACAAAAAATGTGTTGAAGAAAATAAATCGAGATCAATATATTTTCTAAGTTTCAATACATACAAATGGAGACAAACATTTGAAAGTGATGATTACAATAAATATTTATCAATTTGAAAACATTTCATGCACTTTGATTTATAGATCTACACTCAATACTTCTCTATTTTCCCTTTTGAATATGTGCATATAAAAGTACCTCTACTCTCTATGTCCTATCCAATTATCCAAAAACCTAATACCTCATTCACTAGAAATTCTCATAGAGGAGTAAACCCTAGAAAATAATCATTGTAGCTAAAAAATATCAAAGGCCAAAAGGAAATCCCTCCAAAGTGGATGCCTAAGATCATCAAAAATCCCCCACATTGAAAGCAAGTAGTTAGGAGAAGAGTCTCCATCAAGGCAAGTTGGTGGGAGCAACACGTTGAAGAAATGTGTTTTAGGAGACCTGTCAATGTATCAGGATTTCTTTTGAAGTCTTTCCTAAAAGAGAAACATTAAAATTATCACAACCCATAAATGGTCCAAACTTTTTCAACCATTGGACATTGAGCGCGATGTCTATCGCTAAACAATTGGGCTCCAAAACAAAGAGGATTAGTCATTAAACTCCCCCCAAGAAAAAAATCTTGTGTCAGGAATCAACCATCAGACCCGAGTCATGCCTTATACTCAAAGAAGAAGAAAATAGATGAAATGTTGAAGACCCAATACCCAAAAGGCTTAGGTAGGTTTCAAAAATGGGAGATGGATTAGGGATCGAGGAGAGACACTTAGCATATACAAAAACAAAAGAGCATAAAGAGGATACCTAAAGGCCAAAATTTGATGAAAGGACTTGGGAAGATTGTGAAGAGGAAGAATTCAAGAATCGAGAGTCGAGAGAAAATATTAAGCCTTATAGAAAAAAAAGATAGAAGTTATGAGGGAAACCCAATCGCTGAAGTCCGAAGACTATGACATCGGGGATCAAGAATCGAGAGAAAGACCTACCTCATGATGAAAATGATGGTATAGGGATTAAGGTGGATTGATGATCCCCAAAACTTCAAAATTCAAGGCTTGGATAGATTTTGAATTATTCTAATGGAGCTTCAGGAATTGGTGGAAAGAAGGGGAAAGAAAACATGAAAGAAACAAAGGTTAAGAGTTAAGGTTGATGACTAAAACTAGAAACATCTATATTTATGAAATTTTGATGGATTATGAAGGGGAAAAGGAAAATCTTGGTAGCAATAGAAATGGTATGAGAGCATGTAGACAACCGAAAACTTGAAAACCCAATAAATACAAAACTTATCTATTTTGAATTTTCTAAGGTACAATTCATGCGAAGTGACCCGTGTAATATTTCTCTGATCGATTATCAACCTGGGTTAAACGGATTAAGGCACAAAAAGGGAAAGAGAATCAAGAAAAAGGGAAACTACAAATCTGATTCCCAACAATGGTTATCATTGAGGATGTTTACCTCCTAAAAGCACAACAAGAACTTATAATCTCGTGGTGAACTACTAAAAATATTCAAAATTACAAAACACCTTCCTAATCCACAAGGAAATACGATTTCTCACAAAAGAAACTAAAATGAAAGATTCATCATTGACTCACCATTCAAATTTCTTGAGTTGTATCACTTATGAGAAGTAATGCTTCAAATTTTACGCATGCATAGGTAGCTCAACTAGGTTTCCATCAAGATCCATGAGACGATACACATTTAGTTCACACCTCTCAACTACTCCATAAGGCCCAAGCCACAAAGGATCAATTTTTTCATGCTTTCCCTTATCCTCAAATTTGGAGTTCTAAATAAGAATTAATCACCATCCTGAGTTTCTCTTGGTGATGCCTTTCTATCATGAAATTTTTTCATGATTTTCTTATGTTGAATTATTTTGTCATGGGCTTCTCTTCTTATTTCATCTAACTCAATCAAGGCTATAGTTTTGTGCACCATTGCACCACATTGATCATCACTTGCATCTTGTAACAATTGATATACATGTAGCCTTAAACCGATAGGCATATTCACCTCAGTTCCATAAACTAATTCAAATGGGTTGCATCTAATAGATCATTTCATAGTAACCCTATCAACCCAAATAGAAAAATTGAGCTTATCATCCCACCTCCTTTATTGTGATCTAAAGTTCTCTTGATGATCTTCATCAATCTCTTATTGTTGGATTTAGCTTTATCATTACTTTAAGAATGATACTAGGAAGAACTCACCAAGTAAAAACCTTATTTAATAAACATGCCTTGCATATCCTTTGACCTGAAACACATAACATTATGAGAGATAATTATGTTTGGGACCCTGAACATGGTAATAATGTTGTTGATAAAAAATATCACCACCTTAGAATTGCTATTGCAATTGGGGATAGCTTTAACCCACTTGGTAAAGTAATCTATGGCTACTAAAATCCACTTCAATCCATTGTTGTATTTCTCTTGTATTTCCTCAATGAAATACCCATCCCATTGTTAGAAAGGAGCCTCAACAAATATGGAAAAAAAAGGAAGTACACCAATAAATTTCAGCTTACCAGAAAACCTTTGGCAAGCGTCACATTTCATTATCAACTATGCAACATCCTTAAATAGACTTGGCCACCAAAATATAGCTCTCAATATTCTATGTGTAGTGGCATTGGCTTTAAAGTTCCCACCACATACACCCTAGTGACACTCCTTCATAACATCATTATCTTGTTTGATGTTCAAGAATTTGAGCAACACTCGATTATTTCTCCACATCATTTCGCCTTGGATTATTACATATCTTTGTGAATGTAACTTGATGATCCTTCTCTACATAATAGTCAAAGAGGGTGGACAATTCATGTAACTATCAAATAAAAAATAACATCCCTATATTGTTGTCACATAAAACTACACCCTATTGAACATAGGCTAAATTTTCTAATGACAAAATGGAAATGACCTCAAGGTGTGGGACCTTGCAAGGTGAGGTCAAGTCTCTAGAGAAGGTTCGCTTCCTCTTTTGATTGAATTGAAAATGTGTTGGTCCAACCCAACACATGAAATCATACCACTATGCTACTCTAACAACTCACAAGGGAAAAGGGATAGAAGGAATGCATGAAAGGGAAATAGGAGGTGATACACCAAGACAAAAAAGTATTTCTTCTTTGCTTCATATTGCACAATACATCAACAAATCAACTAAAACATAGACTCAGACATGAAGGTAAATAAAGTATACATAAGCATGCAAGAGGTAACTATGATAGTAGCTAGATTTTATTAACATAAAGCCTAAAATCCAGACTTTACAATGGTAGAATGAAAAATTGAAGTGCCTACTATAGAAAACTATGAGAGGGGCCCAAAATAATAACCCTTAAAATGAGAACAAAACTTACCTTTATAGATCAGGCATAACTTAGATGACTATAGACCAAACCCTAACCCTACTAGGGTTAGTAGTCAACAAAAGTCCAATAAAACAAGGGTTGACAAGATCAGTACATCAAAATCCATGCCAAAGGTAATCCTAGATGACCTAGAAATGCACACCATACCTCTATAATGAATGATGAAAGAAAAAATGCTTCCAAAATCCCTCGTGAGAACAATGATTCTAGGTATGGAACAAGTCAAAAGGGACAATAATCAGAAATAAATGAGCATGGGCACCCATAATCCCACCTATGGAAGTCAGGAGATGCAATAAATGTCATCCTTGAAGCCCCAAAATTGGAATAGGTAGCTAAGAAGATGGTTCAAGCATTAATGACATTGTCATGAAGAAACACGTCATTTTGCAAAATCATCGACCCTTTGGGCCCAAAATAATCATTGGTTATGTATTAAACGACTTGGAGCCATGAATTAGAGTCCCTGTTGGAGATTGGGCATCATGCCTACCTCATACTACATGTCGAAAGATGGAAAGAATAATGCCAAAACTACAAACCACTAAGGTTGCTTCTTGTTGGGCATTGAAGGTCGGTGACAAGGCATACATCTTTTCGTAGATGCGAAAGGAGTAAGATGGAATCTCAATGCCCAACATTCGAAAGAGGCTGACTTAATTGAATCTTTCGAAGGCTTTATTGAAAATCAAAGTCGAGAAGAAGAGAAGTGAAAGAAAAAAATATGAAGAGTGAGATTGGAGGTCGAGAATCAAAAGGAAGGCTTAGTGGTGAGAAGACAAGAGGGAAAGAGACAAGGAAGAAATTTGACACCCAAAAGTTTGAAAAATTGAGACTTAGGAAAATATTGAAAAGACCTAATCGAGCTTCACAGATTGGAGGGAAGGCTTGAGGTTATCAGAAGGAAGCAATAAGGTTTAAAAGTCAAGGCTAATGGTTGAAGCCTTAAACACTTAGGTGAAATATGATTAAAGAAGGCGAAAGAGATGGAGGATCAAGAGTGATGGACAAAGCATGTTGGTATGAAGGTAAGTGAAAGCCCAAAAGTCTAAAATACTAGGACCTATCTAATTTTAGGACTTTTTCAAGGAGAATTCATGCAAGGTGGCCCATATAGGATCTCTCAAATTAGTTCTTATTGATGGGTCATATAAGGTGGCATGAAATGACAACATTTTGGTGATTTCTACAGGATGATTACCTGCTAATCACGAAATCTAGGGGCCTTATTAGTCCATTGGCCACAAAGTCATGAAGGGAACTTGTAACAAATGGGCCTCTCAAGAGAAAAAGATAGGACATGTGTAGACCTGCACTTGGAGGAAAGCAAGAAAACTAGGAACATACATTCCCTTAAGGAGACTGTAGGGTGCACAAAAGCACTTCTTGGAAAAGTAGTAATTAAGCTAATATATACATGGAATTTTAACAAAAAAAAAATTCAAAAATCCGTCCCTATCAAAGATGAGCCTTCTAAAGGAGTTGTCTCCCTCAAACCATAGTTATAGGCCTCACCCAATTGCAACCACTAGAAACCTCTACCTACATGTAAGGAACTACACAAAATTCTTGCAAAGTGAAGGATCGCTTCACTATAAACTTTGCCATTACCGAGGAACCATATGATGCAAGTGTCAAATTCATCTGACATTGGTGCCTTAGGTGAACATACAATAGTAAGGGAAAAAAATTTGAAGATAGTTCAACCTCCAAGATCAAACCTTTTGTAAGGGGAAGAGAAATCTCCTCACAAAAGGATAGGACATTAATATAACTATTGACCTCCTCATTACATGAACTAAAATATAAAGGGAAAGTTTCTAGTTCACATGGTGATACAAAGTATGTTGAGCTTGTTTGTTGATCTGCAATGGGAAGACCTTCCTCACACATCTCAAATGAAAAGCTCTTAAGCTCAGGAATACAATCAAATTGAGTGACAAGAGCATCACTCTCTTGGAAAAAGTGTGGTTGCTTAATGGTGGGATTTTTCAACATTTTGGTCCCATGTGAAGAATTCTAACTTAGTCAAATTATCCCTACTGTCAAAGGTCACATCTTCATCTTGAATGAAGACCTCATATTCAATATTGCTACATTCAGGGATAGCAGAAAACCAACATGCATCATAATTACTTGTATTGATGCACACTTCATCAACACATACCTTTGATCTGTGAGACATTTCAGGTGAAGAACTGAATTCTTCAAATTGTCTCTCTATATGTATTCCTTCTTGGTAACTAGTTGCAATGAAATCAGAATCTTGGCATGAAATGGTTGCCACATCCTTTGTTGCATGAAGATATGAAATCCAAGCTTGAATATAAAGCTTCTAAGTAATCCCAAAAGAGGTCCTCCACCTCAAAATTGTAGAACTCAACAGATAGGGAAGATTCGTCTACTATAACAAAGGTTAAATCGGTCTAATGCTACTCCAGAACCTTGGAGTCACCCAAGCTACTCGAAGGCCTCTACTAATGTAGGTATTAGTGAACTCTCCTATTTTTTAATAAAACAAGGGAGGTCATCAAAAGAGAGGACTAATTCCTCTACCGCATAAGTTTTCTTTACTTGTTCAATAACTTGCTATTGAAATTGGTCATCTTCAACTATTTATTACAACATACCAAGACACTCATTTTTTGGAGCATAAAAATGATTTTCAACAAAAACTTCTTCACTCCTAACCTATAACCTCTCCCTCCTATGTTTTTCTAACCAACTTGGATCCTAGATGACAATTCCACCTTTGAAAAGTGAAATAGCAATGGAGGGAGTACAACGGTTAGAAAGAAACTTATATAGACACGTAAAATATATAGATTGATATCGCACACTCGATCCTGATCTACTAACATCAGTTCTGCCTAAATCATCTCTTTTACTAACAATTTAATTGAATAATCTTTATTTGATTAAATTAATCAAATTTCTTCTTTTAATTAAATAAATCAACTTTATTTGATTAAGTCATAATCTTCTTTTAATTAAATAAATCATTTTATTTAATTAATCCTATAGTCCCCCTTTAATTAAATAAATAAATTCTATTTAATTAATCTCTAAAGTCACTCTATTAAATTAAATCAATCTTTATTTAATCTAACTTCGTCTCTCTTTAATTAAATAAAACAAAATATTTATTTAATTGAGTCTAAGTTCATATTCCTCTCAACTTTGATTTAAATCAATCCATAAATGTGATTCAAATTGTCACATCATTTAATCCTAAGTCATGTCCCATCCTCCATGTTTTGCCACTTGCACATGAAAATAGATTTAATTCATTTAGTAAATCTCTTTTTACTTTCAAAAAGGCATCCAAGTGGGAATATTCCTCAAATCTGAAATCTCCACCCAAAAGGTCTTGTCCTCCAAGCATGGCATTTAACATCTCTTACATGTCCTTTTCTTGGGCCATGTGGCATTAACTTCACCTTTCACTTCATCCTTCAAGCCATATTTTGAATTTGAATCTCTCCCCTCTTTGCACATTCTTCAAAATGTGCTCATTCCTCAACCATTCACATGATGACATGTGGCTTCATCTTATTGGTTGAAGATTTGTCCAACATTCATCCCTTTTGCCTCTTCTCTCATCAATATCATCTATAAATGAAGATTTCATCCTTCATTTTGATCATCCACAACTTGAGTAAACTTACTATACTCAAATTCATAGCAATCATCATCCATCTTATTGAGTTTTATAGCTAGGTTATGCAGATTTTGTTTTGGAGCACTCATCAATCTTCAACAAAGTGGATCACAATCTTCATCAAATAATCAAAGCTAGCATTGGAGTTGGGAAAGGGCCAATTTTCACATCAAATTAGCACCAACTCCCTCAAGAGATCAAGAGTTTTCTTTGTTTTAGAATACGATTTGATACTTTAGCTTTAAGTTTGTTGTGTTCTTCATGTTATTCCTTTTCTCTTACATTCAAATGGATTTTTTGAGGGATCTATATTCTAACTTGCATTGACCTTATTAATGTGTTGTTTGTTGTGTTCTTGCAAGAAAGGGATCTAGGTTCACATTATAGTCTTGTAGAATTTCTAGAAGGGGATGTTCAACAATAACAATAGGTTAAGCCTCCTCAGGGATAGGCTTTTTTGAAGAATGGGAGTTCTCAAAACTTGGGATCTCCATAATAGGAGATCTTCTTGATGGGTCAAGATGTTTAATAGGAGTTTCAAGGGGTTGATCAGGATTCCTAAAACTCAAAAATTTATGCTTATGTACCTCTTGCATAACAGGTTGTTCTAGTACTGTTGTAGTACTAATGGAAGTTTCAAGAGGTTTGTTAAGGTTCCTGAAACTTACAAAATTATTTTTATGAATTTCCTCCATAGCAGGTGTTGATGTGTCTGATGGCACAACAACATGCAAACAAAATATTGCTATTTTGTTTCTTCTAAAAGAGAAAGACAACACATGGATATCTTAGCTCCCAAGGTCTTTGTAGTTGGTTCTCAACTGTGCTGATGTTGCTCAGTGGTCAATGTAACAGTAATGTTCAAGGGGCCTGTTGGTGTTGAGCTTCTGGATTGTTCTAAGATCAAGCATAAATTCAAACCTATTTTAACTAGGGTTTTTAAAGAAACAGAAAAAGATGGATCAGAGCTTTGGAACATAAAAGAATGCTAATTCATCCAAATTAACCAGACTTGTTACCTTTCAAGGAATTCCTAACTAAAATTGCAGAACAAAATTAACTTGTGATTAACACACAGTTTCATTCACTCACAGTGTTGATTCCAATAGCAAATTGCAAGTCATCTCTTTAAACAAAACATAAAATCAAACTTCATTCCTTGAAATCTTCTAAAATCAAATGATTAAACCAAGATAAATAGCATCCTGAAACACAATTTGAAGTAGATTTTAATCTTATTGCTTCTACTGTTAATGAAACAGATAAGCAACTTTTACAAATCTGGCACAATCACCAGTGTACAGAAAATCCATGACTCCAAATTATTTCCATCTACACTAAGAAAACTGGAAAGATACATTACTTTCTATACCGAATCTAACTCCTAACTAAGAAGACAAAAGAAGCTCCCTTTACTAAGAAACAGGATGCAGTTCTATCTCCTCTATCCTTCAGAAAATCCCTACTCTTCTAAATCTATATCTATAATTGTCTACTCTATTCCTTTTCTATTTCTGCTAACTTTTCTTTCTCACTTCTAACCCTTTACAAAGAGGCAAGAATGCCATATATACAGAGTGTACCCAAAAAGAATGTGATGTCCCCTGTCTTAGGGTTTACAAAATATCTCCCTTCAGAAGGGTCGGCTCTCAGATCTTTTGAATAAAGTTGGTTCTGCATTAAATGCGCATCCTTGTTGTCCATATTGGTGAAGGATTGCTGCCAAGAGAAACCTTCAGATCTTTTGCAACTACCGCATTTACTTTTGGCCTCTGTGTCCATCTTCGAACTCCAGCGGAGCTGCTTTGAATGCCCTAAAGTATTACCATTAATACCGATCTACCCTTTTGCTAGTAGACCCCAGCTGTCCTTGTGACTCACGGCTTCCTTCTTCTTCCTTTGGACCTCTTCCCACTCCAAATCTGTCCTTCAAGTTGTCAGAGTAACATATGACAGTCGGCGAGACCTCAGGTGATATACCGCAATTCCTCCTTCCATCGGTGAGACATTTGCATTCAGCAAGACGTTATAGCAGGCGCTAAGAGTTATAGCAATATATTTTTTCATTGGCAAGTCCGTCGCTATCGGCAAGACTTTACATCGAGCCCCTCACCCTTTCGGCGAGACACCATCAGGTCGGTGAGCCGTTTCGTTGAAGTCACCTTTCAACAATACTCCTCAAGAAATATCATCATGTACACGACTTGATCTTGCAAAATAAGGTCTCCATTAGTTCCAAAAGTATATAAAATACACCATTATTTATCATGCCTTCTATTTTAACAAAAAGAAACCCAACTCTAGCGGAGGCAAAAGCGGGACCAAGACAGAACCAGAAACAACACCTACCTTCAAAACTAGTGGGGGCGGAACCAAGAAGAAATCAGAACCGGGGCTGGAGTCGGGATGGGAACAAGCCATGGGAATGACCATCATTTCCCAGTTCAGACCCCATCCCGACTCCGCGTCCGTAAAAGAAAATGCAAAGGAAAAACCCAACCAACCGACCAAGTGATCG
This sequence comes from Sequoia sempervirens, assembly GCA_007258455.2. Lineage (NCBI taxonomy): Eukaryota > Viridiplantae > Streptophyta > Pinopsida > Cupressales > Cupressaceae > Sequoia > Sequoia sempervirens. The sequence continues at coordinate 136,226,673 of VDFB02373365.1, read as the reverse complement.
GGATCGAGACAAAATAAACGAACATAGCGGAACCGGAACCAGAACCAAACCCGAACCAGAAACTTTTCCAAGTTTTAGGTTCAGATTCTGTTCTGGTCCCGCCTCCAATGACACCCAAAAAAGACAAAGAAAAAGAACAGGAAGAGAGAAAGGAAAGGAAAAAAAAACACCCCACAACAAAATAAAAGGAACAAAGAAAAAGGAACAAGACTAGAGGAACCAGGATCGAGACAGAACCAGAACCCAAAACTTGGAAAAGTTTCATAGTTTGGATCTAGTTCCGGTTCCGAGTCCGCCAGAACAAAACCAAAGGCCAAGGAAAGGAACACATTCCTAAGGCACAGGACACAAAGAAAAAAAGACAAAGAAAAAGAAACAGAACAGAGGGAACCCAAAATGTAAGTCGAAAACAAACAACGGAGCAACTAAACAACAAGAGAGGGTGGAGTCAGAGTTGGGATGGAATCCAAACTTGAAACTTTCAAATGAGTTCCTCGTCCAGATTCAGACCCAAACCCGGCTCCACCAGACCCAAAGGCGAAAATAAAGGAACTGTTGGAATCGAAACTGGAGACGGAACAAGACCAGAACTTGGATGTAATTCCAAGCCCGATACCAGTCCCAGTTCCACCTCCGACAGAATTAAGAAAAATGCCTAAGGTAGAAAACCAAAGGCCCAAAAGACAAAAGAACAAAGGGGGACCCATTTTGTTCCAAAATAAAATGGGGTGGTTATGCAAGGCATAACAACAGGTTGCTCTGGGACTATTGGAGGATTCTACCTAAAACTAGGCACATAAGGGGCTACCTGAGTTTCATACCGTTGTGCTAGAGCAAGGGCAAGTATTAATTGCTCTTGCCTGGCATCAATCTAACTTGTAATACAATCTTCTTGTTGTCATCTTTGGATTTCTATCTGCTGCTCATATCTCCATTAAGCTTCTCTTATGAAATAACTTGCACAATATAAGAATATGATATGAGATATGCTGCAAATACTTGATAATAACTGAGAATAACAAGCCACTTCGAGGGGGAAAACCTCCAAATATCTCTAATGAGAACACACTTCACACTTGATGATGAAATAAGACTCACAACCTCCTATATATACCTATTTATGCTAAGGATATCACCTAGGCTGACTTAGACACACCTATATAAGACTTAGGCCGACCTAAACAACTAAATAACAATATACTAATGATAATATAACTTAATAGAGAGTTAAGATAGCCACAAGCTTCCTATTCATAACCCGATGTACAATAATATTAAGGGCGTAGCATGCCCCCCTTCTTCAAAGAAGCATTGTCCTCAATGCTAATCAAGCTTGGAAACTTTTGAATGAACTCCTCATCTTCCCATGTGGCATCTTCAACTGGTAAATTCTTCCATTGGATGAGATACTCAGTGATAGTTCTATTCCTCAGCTTCTTTGTGCGTGTTTGACGAATGCACTCTGGTTCCAAAATGATTCTTCCTTCTTCATCCAGCTCAGGAAGTGTTGTTTGAGTGGGAATATTATGCCCAATTACCTTCTTTAAACAGGAAACATGAAAAACTAGATGTATCTTTGTTGTTGGTGGCAACTCAAGCTTGTAGGCAACACTATTGATCTTCTGCATGATTTGGTATGGACCATAATACTTTGGAGACAACTTATTATTCTTTTCTGCTTTAGTGAGATTTTCTTATAAGGCTGCAATCGTAAGAAGACCCAATCCCTAACTTCAAAACTTCTTTCACTACGATGTTGGTCTACCTGTTGTTTCATTCAATTTTGTGCCATGGCTAAATTCTCCTTGAGTCTTGAAAGTACGTGTTGTTGATGAAGCAAGTGGTCTTCTACTGAACTCTTGGGGACACCTTAATTGATGATGTGATGGAAGGAGGATGATATCCATAAAGTGCCAAAAATGGAGACATTTTTGATGAGCTATGAAAAGAAGTGTTATACCACCATTCCGCAAGTGGTAGCCAATCTACCCACTGAGACTATTTTCTGAAGTGAAACAATGTAGATATCCTTCCAAACACTTATTAACAACCTCTGTTTTCCCATCTGATTGAGGGTGGTATGAAGAGCTAAGAGCCAATTGAGTACCCAAACATGAGAATAAATCTTTCCAAAAGTGACTAGTGAAGATAGGATCATGATCACTAACAATAAATTTAGGTGTACCATGTATCTTTTGGATATTCTCCAAAAAAGCTTTAGCCACTGCACTTGCTGTAAAAGGATGTGCTAATGCAATGAAATGTGCATATTTAGTGAGCCGATCAACTACCACCATGATGACATTATGACCTTTAGATTTGGGAAGCCCTGTGATGAAGTCCATGGATACCTCTTCCCAACGCTGGCTAGGAATAGATAAGGGTTGCAAGAGACCTGGTGTCTTAATTGTCTCCCCTTTATGCCTTTGACACACCAAACATTTAGCCACAAATTTTTGAACATCACCCTTTAGCCCCTCCCAAAAGAAATCTTGCTTGACTCGATGATATGTCTTCAAAAATCCTGAATGACCACCCACTAGAGACTCATGCAACTCTGTGAGAATCTTGATTTTAAGGTTGGAATTCTTGCAGAGATACAAACGCTCTTTATACCAAATAGTATCTCCCTTCCAACAAAACTTATCTGAACTACTAGGATCACTTTTTAATTGCTTGATGAGATTACTTGTCGCAACATCATTTTGCCACTCTGCTTTGGCTTCCTCCACCCAATTTGCTTGTAATATTGAAAGGGCACACAATAAGGCTTCATCTTTCTCATCCTTCCTTGATAGTGCATCTGCGACAATATTTTCTTTCCCTTTCTTATATACAATCTCAAAGTCATATCCTAACATCTTAGTGACCCATTTTTGTTGCTCTTCAAAAGATAGTTGTTGTTCCAAAAAATATTTTAGGCTATCATGATCTGTCTTAACCTTGAAATGTCTACCCAATAAATAAGGCCGCCATTGTTTCACTGCATGGAGTATTGCTAGCATTTCCTTCTCATAAATAGGTTATAGTTGATTCTTACCTTTTAATTGACGACTCTCAAAAGCAATTGGTCATCCTTCTTGCTGAGCACTGCTCCTATCCCATTTCCAGAAGCATCACATTCCACAATGAATTCCTTGGTGAAGTCAGGAGTGGCAAGTATTGGAGTTGTACACATAGCCTCCTTCAATCTCTCAAATGTTGTATTGGCAGACTCGTTCCAATGAAAAGAAACCTTCTTCAATAGAGTGGTGAGAAGTGCTGCTATACTACCATAATTATTCACAAATCTTCTATAGTACCCTGTCAATCCCAAGAATCCTCTCAGTTTCTTAATGGTTTTTGGAATAGGCCATTCCATGATAGCCTTAATTTTGTTAGGGTCCACCTTTACTCCTTCATGTGAAACTATGTGTCCCAAATACTCCACCTCTGTAAGACCAAAAGCACACTTGGATGGCTTAGCATAGAGTTTATGATCTTCAAGTATTTGTAATTCTTGGTCCACATGTTGCAAATGTTCTTCCCAAGTCTTGCTATAAATCAATATATCATCAAAGAATACTAACACAAACTTTCTCAAGAACTTCTTAAAAATGGAATTCATCAAACTTTGGAATGTAGATGGTGCATTGGTAAGACCAAATGGCATCACCAAAAATTCATAATGACCCTCATGAGTCTGAAATGCTTTCTTACAAATATCTTCCTCCTTAATCCGAATTTGGTGATAACCAAATCTAAGATCTAACTTGGTAAAAAACATAGGTCCATTTAATTCATCTAGCAAATCATCAATGACTGGAATTGGAAACTTATCTTTAATGGTGTACATGTTGAGCACTCTATAATCTGGACACGTGCGCCAAGTATCATCCTTCTTACGTACCATCACCATATGGGAGGAGTAAGCACTTTGGCTATGTCTGATGATTCCTGCCTCTAGCATCTCTTCAACAATTTTTTCTATCTCACTCTTTTGTATGTGTGGATACCTGTAAGGCCTGATGTTCGGTGGTTGGCTCCCTGGGACTAACTGTATGGCATGATCATGATCCCTCTTAGGAGGAAGTCCTTTAGGAATATCTCCAAGAACAACTGAGTGACGATCAATTATAGCTTGCAAATCTGGATGAGTAGGAGTATTAGATTGAGAGACTTCTAATGAACATAGTTGGGCCACAAATCCATCCACTCCTTTCTTAAGCAACTTTTGCATTTGATGAGAGCTTACCATTTGTGGAGATTTTTCCTTCAACCCCCTTAGCTCTACTAGCCTTCCTTCTGATTGAAATCTCATGAATAGTTCTTGGAAGTTCATCTCAATTGTTCCTAATGTAGGAAGCCATTGTACTCCCAAAACAATATCTGCTGCACCCATGGATATCGCATACATTGGGGTATCAAGTTGATAATCTCCCATGGATAATTAATGCTATGACACTTCCCTAAACAACTAACTGTACCACCATCTGCAATCAAAACTTGAAACTCTGGAGCTGGATATATGAAACAATTTAGACAAGTAGCTAACTTTTTGTTGATGAAATTATGAGTACTACCTGAGTCGATCAACACTGTTACCTTCTGCTTCTTTAGGAACCCCACCACCTTGAGAGTTTGTGGAGCACTGAAACCTGAGAGTGCATGACAAGAAATGATTGGTTGAGAATCATGTGATTCCTCATTTGACTCCCTTTCATCTTCTAGTATGGGTTCCTCATCTTCTTCCTCATTGGGACCTTCAATATAAAACAATTTATTTTCACTACATTTATGTCCTCGACTATTTTCTATCACAATTGAAACACAAGCCTTTTGCTCTTTTATCCTCAATTTTTTGTGGAGTCAACTTAGTAGGTTGTGTTGAATATCCTTTCTCTCTTGTCACATTAGCCCCTTGCTTCTTAGGAATCAAATACTTCTCCTCTACCCTGCGTGCTAAGATAAAAGACTCATTTATGGAACTAGGGCTAAACATGCATACCTCATGTTGAATGTGATCCTTGAGACCACCCAAGAATAATTCATTCAAGTTTTCCTCCGTAATTGTATCCACCCTTAAGGATAGATTTTGGAATTGCTAAATATAATCCTTAACTGATCCTATTTGTTGAAGTTTAGCTAGCTGGCTGAAGAAGTTGTATGTGACGCTATTGCTATATTGTGCTTGGAGTTCCTCTGTAAAAATTGACCATGAGACAGTGAGCCCCTTTTTACTTCGATGAGTGCAAAGCCAATGATACCAAATGAATTGATCTGGTTCTAGATATAAGGAAGCCATTGTGACCTTTTGTCCATTTGGGATTTGGTGTACTTCAAAAAAATTCTCCATTTGGTTTATCCATGTTAGAGGATCCTTACCATCGAACTTGTGCATATCCGCCTTTGGAAATAAATTCCTAGATCCCATAGGAGTACTAAAGCTTTTGTTAGTAGTAGCTAACCTAGAATTTTCACCTTGAGTGGTTGAGAACTCCTTTCTTGATTCAGCCATGCAGGTGCTTAACATGTTTTGTATATCCGATATATCTCCTCTTAGGTCACACATATCCATCTTAATTGATGAAATTTCTTCCTTGACCTTATTGATTTCCTCATTATGAGTAATATCCTCGATTGTTTCACCATCCTTATCAGGAGTCTTCCCCGGAGTGACAACATTCTTGTTACCCCTTGTTGCAGGCCCCGTCATGATGGAAACCACTAATGTTGAAATAAATCACACAAATGAAACTTAAATTATCTCAAATTTTTACTCTAATCTCCTTTAGTATGTCTTCAAAAACCCAATAAAAATCAGACTCCAATTCAACAAGATGTGCGAGATAAGTAGATTCTAAAAAAATAGTGTAGAAACCCTAATTTTGCAATAATTCGCTTAATTCTACTCTAATTCTTCTAAAATATGGATTGTAGCTTCTTCAGTATGTTATTCAAAAACCCTTTAAAAATAAGAAAAAAATTCGCCAAAATCTAAAAGATATGCTCTTCCCAAAATCGCCTCCAAAATTGAGAAAAACCTTGCCTCGATGGTGCCAAGATCATGCTCTGATACCACTTGTTATGAAATAACTTGCACAATAGAAGAATATGATATGAGATATGCTGTAGATACTTGATAATAATTGAGAATAACAAGCCACTTCAAGGGGGAAAACCTCCAAATATCTCTAATGAGAACACACTTCACACTTGATGATGAAATAAGACTCACAACCTCCTATATATACCTATTTATGCTAAGGATATCACCTAGGCCGACTTAGACACACCTATATAAGACTTAGGCCGACATAAACAACTAAATAACAATATACTAATGATAATATAACTTAATAGAGAGTTAAGATAGCCACAAGCCGACTATTCATAACTCGATGTACAATAATATTAAGGGCATAGCAACTTCTATCTCCTTTTGATGAGCATGAGTTTGATAAGCGAGCTCATCATTCTATGAAATATACTCCTGCTCCCTCTTAATTTCACCTAGCTGATTGTTTAAGTCCATCAATATGTGTTTGGTGTCATTAATCTTTGTACTATCAACACTTTTGGGCTGACTGGGAGAGTAACAAGGTTGAATTGCAACATAATGAACCTCCTCGGGATGTAGATAGAAATGTGTAGGCATCCAAGAATATTGAGTAGGGGGTAGGTGGTAAGCATTTAAAAAGATTGAAAACCCACTACAACAAGGTTTTGTGAAACAAAAGGGGAGGAATTTCTAGCCTAATATTCTTGATTAGGAGGAGAGAATTTATCATTTTCATGAAATGGGGGAGTGTACATGTGATTTCCATTATAACTTGGCAATTTTTTAGCATCAAGGAAAGTTAGGAAACCTTTTGCAATTATTTAAAATGAAGCAGAGGACAGCTCATCCCGAGAGTTTGGGTACATACCAGTAGAATCACCCAAATGATAGTGCAAAGTTGCCAGGTGTAGACACTTAAAATTGTCTTGAATGATATTACACACTTGAATTCAATTACTAACATATTTTAGCCCTAAAATTCATCTTCTTTTTGCCTGTTTAATTGAATAGCCTAGTTATTTAATTATATACATCACTTTTCATCTATTAATCTAATTAATTTAATTAGGTTAATTCACACCCTTTCACACTAAAATTTCATCTTGTTTAATTGGATAATGCAAACTATTTAAATTAAACCCCCTTATGTCCTCTCATTTAATTAAATGTCACTTCCCCCTTTCTCATTAAATAAATCAATCATTTTATGACAATCCTATTATTCCTCAACTTGCATAATTAAAATTAGTTTTAACTAACTAATTACTAATTTTCCTCACCCATCCACTTGCATAGGAATATTCCAAAGGGATATTCTTCTATTTGGATCCAAAAATGGAGTATTCTTTCCTAACAAACTTTCTAACAACTTTGAAAGTGTGTTTGTTTGAATCATTATGACCCATTGACAAATTCTTTGATCCATGTGATCTTTGATTCTCATCCATTGATGAGAATCCTTGATCCATGTCTTCACCCTTGATTCCATATTGACCATTGACTGACCAAATCAATCTTAGCCCTTAATTCACCATTTTCTCTTATAAATACCTCACATTTTGGAGAGAAATAGATCCACTTCCATCAAAGCAAAGTTATGTTGCACATTTGAATACTATCTTTATTCATCCTTGCATCCATTATTAAGCTTTTTCATCTTTTTCATCCATTTTATATTAAGCTTTCATCAATGGAGTTCGATTAGACGCTCATATTATCCAAGGGATTGGGAAAGGGCCATCATTCCACATCAATACTACACAAATCCCCCAATGGGATAAGTTTGGAGTTCTAGATTAGGTTTCTTTTATGCCTTCATAGTTTATTTTATGCTTAGTTTAATGGTTACTTGTTTTTGAAGCTTTCAAACATCTCATTGGGATTGTAGCTTAGGGAGTTAAATATGGCTTGTGTCTCATTAGCAAGCTCTCTCTTAATAAAAAAAATGATATTTTTCTTCACCCAAGATCGCACAAAGAATGAGGGGAGAGGGTACGTAGCAAGTTCTTAGGGTGACTCAAAAAAAGAGAGTAGCTTCAATATGTGGAAATAACATACCATGCCTAATCCAACTCCGGACATATGGGTCGTAAGGGAACAACTGAAGTTCCTTAAGTGGCCAATGGATGGTAGTATCTGTCACGGTGTTTTCAATTTGTTGTCGTTAAAAACCTTTGTGTAGTAGCCAACCAAGTCCTTTTCTGAAGCATTCTTTAATGTGGTACATTGGAATTTACTTCCAAGAAGTTACTTACCAAGTCTGATTTGTGGGTTAAGGAATAAAATTTTAAAGGGAATGGACTCTTTTTCTTTTATTTCCTTCATAAGTTGCATGTAAAATCATCCCTTCGAGGCATGAGGTAAGCCCACCAAGAAGAACCTACCAACTTGAGATAGGATTTTTATTGCTTGTGAGTCATTTTGACACATTGTTTGATTTCAAAACAACTTAAACACACATCAACATGTTCTTCAAATTTCAAACCCTTTGGACTTAGTGTGAATACCTTTGAAAAGTCCTATATTGTTGCTTGTCCCCAAGGATTTTATCTTTAGAGGCTTCTAAATATTTGGACTTATATCTTAATTCACACTTTCCAAAATCAAGATAGGGAACTATGGCCTTAGCTTCTTGATTTTCACATAATGGACTTTGTGGAATGAAAGTTGCTTAAGTCATATACATTTTAGTTTAAACTTAATTAAGACATCACACATACATTTTAATTTAAACTTAATTAAATAAACCAAATGAACACACCACACATTAATCTTATGCTTGAGACACATTGACTCCCCAAAACAAACAAAGTAATACAAGGAAAGTATGGCAAACACTAAGTCCAAGTTCTATTATCAAAATCATTGAGTTCTTAAGGTTTTTCACTTTAGAGGTAAAGCATGTTTCTCATCATCTTGGTCTTGTAAAACAAAGGTCCCTTTTATGTTAACATATTTTGGGTCAAACATTTCATCCATCTTCATCACATTTGGCATTCCACTTCACAAACAAACTTTAGAAACTTTTGGACACATCAACACTTTTAGACTTAGGCTATTATCAAACCAATCCCCTAACTTAGCTATTTTGTGTGTGAAATGAATCATTTTCCATACACTTAGTTAAGTTATTCATCACACTTTTTAACTAGTTTATCTTAAATGTCACAAGTATACCTTTTAGATTTACAAGTTTATTAGCACCTTTTTATCTAAGACATCACATCATCAAACCTTTAATTCTAAAAGTGTTGTCCAAAATTTTAGAAAGTCCATCCCCCATATCATTCACCCTTTTCATCATCCACTCATATCATTTGTCCAAAACAACTTAGAGGGTCCCTTTTATCTAAATTTGAGTCAACTAGAGAGTTTCAAAACTATAAATATCAACACACCTCTCTCATAGTTGACCCACAATTTATGGTTACAACGAGATAACAACATGAGAGAAACATGGAACAAACCAAAACAAAATCCACCAAAAGTGATACTATCCCACAAGAGTTTGATCCAAGGAGTCATTCTATCACCTCACAACAACCATAAAATCCATTAGACAAAGGGTATGAGGTAGAAGATGTCACAAACAACCCCCATGAGCTCACTAAGGAAGAATTCTTGAATATGAAAAAGATCATCAAACCTTAGAGAATGTGGCTTCACATCCCCAAACTTTCATCGCACAACCCTTGGCACAAGGCTTGACTCCATCTATGATTCAACCAACTGCATCCCTTGTACCAAGTCAAACATCAACTCCTAGTCTTGCAACTAGAATTTCCACCAACCTTGGTCACGCTCTCCCTTTAGGAGGCAACACACTTTTTGGTACACAAGGCACCACCCTTCTACAAAACATAACTTGGACACCAACGTTTTATGCCCCATCACATTCTTCCATCGCCATTCCTCAACACCCTCTACATCCATACATACCCTTCACATTCCATGACATAAGAACAACCTCAACACTTCGAGCACAACCATCTTTATCCATCACCACAAGTACCACAAGTGTGCCTAACATTACACAAGGGAATATGAACCAAGTGCCTCAAGAATAACAACAATGTAAAGTTAACACCCTTACACAAGGTCAACCCTTAACACAACAAGGGACATCACCATCCAACCACCCAATTGACCCATCAAACCCATTGGTTCCACAAAACACATCAATCCCATCTATCATGAATCCAAGTCAAAACAACACATTAATCACAAATCCCATCAACCAAGGTAATACCTTCTCCCCAAATCAAAATCAAGGGAACCCTCTACACATCATTCAAGGGAACCCTCTAATCAATTGACCCAAGGTCAAAATGTGCCATTAATATCACAACACCAAATGGAACCATCATCTTTACCATTGGTTCCCCAAGCCATGCAAAATTAAATGGGGCCCCAAACCTACATTCCTCCATCATTATCAACAATATTACAAGGAATGATAGAAAAAAACAACCCATAAACACTTCCACAGAGAAACCATCTCAAATCAACCCACAACCCATTCATACCATGACCACTCACAATCCATCTCACATATCCCAACAACAAAACACTTCCACATTGCAAGCACAAAAATCTCATGCTCTTGCTTTGCAACAAGCACAATAGGCTTATCAACAAGCGTTGCAAGCATAACAAGCTCAAGCTCAAGCTTTGCAACAACAACAAGCCCAACAACAAGCTTATCAACAAGCGTTACAACAACAACAAGCCCAATCACAAGCCTTGCAACAACAGCAAGCTCAACAAAAAGCCTTGATCCCACAACACCAACAACAAGCCCAACAACAAGCATTGCTAGCGCAACAATACGCCCAACAACAAGCATTGCTAGCACAACAATATGCCCAACAACAAGTGCTTGTGCAAGAACAACAATAACAACAAGGTTTGTATTATAATCCCTAACAAAACATCATGAATCTAACTATAGAGGAAAACTTATGTGTTATGGACTTGGTAAATTTTAGACAATTTAGGGGTGTGCCAAGTTGAACAGTCCTCTTGGCATTGCAATCCTACATTAAATTATCGACCAAGGTGTGTAAGCTTATGATGGAACTCCACTATATGTGTCTTCACAGGCTTGTGTTGACCTAAATTACTCTACGCAAACTTATTCAAACTATTCTACCTTGCTAGAATTAACAAAATTGTAAAAACAATAAAAGTAGTTACATAACCTAGTGGCTACAGGTACCTGCAGCATAAGTTGTAGGTGATTGCTAAAAATCTGTGAATGCAGAATCAATCTGAAACTATTTGAAATGATAATATAATCAATCCTAATCTTCAGAGAACTATGTCCTATCTATGTTCATGAAAAAACACAACTTTTAACTAACCATAAAGCATTTACTTGCAATGTACGTGTAAGATAAAGAAAATGGAGTTAATGAAAGCAAATAAATAATTGAAAGATAAATGAAGTGATGAACAGTACCTGAGTGGTCAGCTCAGAAGACTGCCTCACTTAACTAAAAACTATATTTAATTCAAATTCTCCTACATCCATGAATCACACAATGCTATTCATTGTACAACACTAGGTATCAGGCATAATCCTTTAGATTTTATTTCATAACGTCATTGTAACAACATGTCTTTGAACAACTAAAAAATTGGAAAACTACTAACTGCTAGAAATTTGTAACAAAAACAACTAACTAACCTATGAGCTCATCACCCGACTTCATACAAAATGGGGAGTCTTATTCGAACTACCAATTAACTAACTAACAACAATCATAAATCTCACTCCTAGATACAAGGAGGTGAAATAACGATTTTACTTATTCATCTAATTGAAAAATATACCTATTCAAATAAGGATAGCTTTCATGTGAAACACATGGGAAAAAATCCAACATTCATGAACAAATGTCTTCGAACATTGATTGCTTCTATAACGACCATGTTCAGCTCCATAGTTCCCTTCACTTTGATCAGCTCGAACTCATTAATCCCATGTTCTTCTACTTGGTACTTCGTACAAATATTCCTTCCTTGCCACCATGTGCTAGGCTGCAAAAGAGATTAATCCATCCAACACATATATAGCTAACTACCATAATTAAATCACAACAACCATTCACATACATATATATTCATATTTAATCCATGCAATTATACGAATGATTTCACCATACTTCATTTCCACAAAATAGGTTCAAGGTGGCAAGGTATGCATAATAGGATAGCATACTATGGAGATATTATCTAAAAGATACTTTAAAAACAAATGTAAAGTGTCTTAAAATTATATAAAAATCAATAAAAAGATATTAATAACTAGACTCATCATTCCCCCCAACTTGTCATTTTGCTTGTCCTCAAGCAAAAATATCAAACCAGGTCACCTAGGGGAGAAGATTATAAAACAAATCAAACTTCCTGAGATCCATGACTGTATTGACTCCCTGCCCCCGTTTGAGATAGAAACCATTGTAGCACACAAGCCTGTTCATTTTTTCCAATTCTGCATCATTTTCCTCATCAGTAATCCACCTAGTCCAATGTGGACTTGGGTGAATTAGGATAGGAGGGTGGTAGGTCAATGGAATCCACTCCACTCCCCTTACTCCTAAGAGCTCAATATACTTGCGTAATTTCTCAAAAATGTCATAAAATTGTGGAGGGAGTGAGGCTCCTTCCTCTACAACTCTAGAGTCAAACTGTCCCATCTATTCCTTACATATACTAGGAAATTTTGAAGAGTGGTTACTACCAATTGTTGAATCCTTCTATAATCACTGAGCCTTAAGTCTATAATTGTTTTCCCTAGCCCCCTATGAGAAAGGAGTCTCAACCATTGAGAAACAACTATGTCAAGATTCATTGCTTCCTTTCTAATCTGCAATGCCATTGTCTTCTACTTTTCTTCATACTTCTCCATTAACTCCCCATGGAGTTGCTCATTTCTAAAGTAAGACGCAAGAGCTCTCACTTGCAAATCCCCAACATAAATTAGAGGATTCCACTCATTGTTTGCTGCCATCACATAGTAATGCAAATAATATTCACATAACTGATCTTGCTCCTCCAAACTAATTTTACTGGAGAAAGTGAGAAAACTATGTCTCTTATCTAAAGCAAAAGACTAGTCATTAATAAACTTATTGAACTAAAAACTAAGAAATTTCTCCTTTAAAAATAATGCATAAACCTTAGACGGAGGTCTACATTCAATTATCTGGATAGCTCTATCAGCTACCTCTGTCAATTTCTCCTCTAGTCTTTTCAATTCCAAATTTTTAGTTTCATTCAAGATTTGCTTTTATTTTTCCCAATTTTCTTTTTCTTGCTTGAATTGAGTAGTAATTTTCATCAATTCAAAGCCTAGAGACAAAGTATTATAGTAGGCTGGTGTTTTTGCAACAAGGGGTTGTAAATTCAAATCATTTTCAATCCCCATTCTACCTTCGGCCATCTATGCCAATAGATCCAATTTATTTCCATGGCTATAGGTCTATACTTTTTCTTCCAGCTCCTTGATCCTCATTTCCTTTTCCTTGTATTTTTGTTCATACCTTTGTACTTGTTCTTCCAGTTGCTTTATCATTTCAAGGGCTTCTTGGAGTTCCTTTCTTATGTTTTTCTCCTCTAGCAACTCCTTTTCTCCTTCAAAATCCAAACCATCATTTTCATCACCTGTAGCATCAAAAAATTCTCTAAGAGAGTCACTGGGAACTGTCCTTTTCGTCTTCTTGGCAATAAAAGGATCCTCTAAGTTAGAATTAGAGGAAGATGATGATATATATATATTTTCCTCCTAGTAGGTTCATCAACATTTTCAGTATGAACACTGTCAGGGTCAGCTCTTTCCCTATCTTTTTTTGTATCAATCATCATTGGAATATGATGTTTTTGTTCCTTAACCTTTCCTTCCAGAAATGATTCCTCCATGTCCCTCTTCTCAACTTTATGTCTTCTTATCCTTATTGAGCGTGGGAGTAGTGGTTTCCTGTGTAACTTTACTCTCCTTCCCCCTTTTACTCCTCTTTTTCCTTCCTTCATCCTCCTCCCTCACAAAATTCTCCTGCTTATCATGTCTCTTGGTCTCACTTTGGCTACAGGTAGGTGAAGAAAATGGTGCAACAAGGGAATCCTCTCTTTCAGGCTCATCATGCCCTAGGTCATCTTCAGGTTTAGGCTTAGTTAAGGGTTCATCTTCTGCTTCGGGTGCCTCAAGCAACTCAGTAATTTATTTTCAATTTTTAAAAGCATCCCAATCAATCTAGGGATGTCGAATTCTCAAACTTCTCTTAACTAATAAAGTTATCATATAATGGTGAGACAATGTAGTATCGTATTTCATCCTATGATATTCAAAGGCCATTATTTTCAACATGTTGCATAGAAAATTGGGTACATTGAAAAAATGATCATTTTGTAAATGGTTCAACAACTTAAAATGAATAGTATAAAATAGATTATGGTGGCCATCACAAGTAAGGTATTTGATAATATAAGCAGCACATTTCCCCCAAAAGAATGGAAGGGAAAGTATTTTAGTACCTTGTGACATCAAATCCAAGTTCTCACCTCATTCACGGAATGCTTCGCTCGTTGCTACCTCATCTACACAAGCTGGGTACTCGGAGCCTGTGCGAGGTACCCCGTAACTTGATCAATTTCCATATCTAAGCCATCCACCACTAATCCATTTACTGTTGCTTCATCATACTTCAGCGTGGTTGCAAAATCCCTAACCATCTCATTATCATATTCTGTCAACTTTAGGAAATAGTCCAGCCACCCTACTCTGGTGAATAGAGGTATAACCATCGTATCCTCTGATATTTATTTGCAAGCAAATGGTTCTCTACGAACTACATCACCTCCCATTATTCTATCAATTCTTGTAGCCTCAAGAAGTTCAAATTTTGTAAATTCAACTTTAGCACCTAAAAACCTTCAATCAGCTACTTCTCAAAATGTCTTCTTTGTACCCGATACTCACAATCCTTCTATCTTAGTTCAATAAAGCATTCAAATTATATACCTTAGCTCATCTCAGGGAAGAAATCACATTTATCAGAAACACGGAGAAGGTTTTTAGTTTTAAAAGGATGGTATTAATGCAGTCTGACAAACTTGGGTGGAAGAATTAAAAAAGTTGATAGCAAAAATTATAACAATGATACCCCTCCCCCAAATTTAAAGTGAAGTGACTACACTTCATGCAAAATGGGGTTAGGGTGATAGAATTATAATGATGAAAATAAATGGTGATAAAATTCATATGCATAGTTTAAACAATGAATAATAATGGATGTGAAAAGAAAGCTAGATGTAATTACATGAAGTTACCTTTTATATGTGTGAAATAGAAAGTAATACTCAACACAATGATGAATTGAAAGAGGAACATAGCGCATCACACAAGTGATGTGACGTGCATTGATTGGATAGGAGTTGATGAAAAGTGACGATGGTACTGTCAACATGCGCTTTACTAGAAAGTAAAGGGAACGTGTGTGCTTGAGAATATTTCACGAGAAAAATAATTTAAATCTGCCAAGTGATTGTAGCATGCATGCAATGGATATTTCTATAGGTACATGAAGCATAAGGCTCAATTGAAATGTGAATTTCAAGTCCCATGCAATTAGGTCTTGAGAAATCAAAAGTACAGGTTCCTCTGAAGTTAGAACATTGTCATTACAGACATTGTGCAGTGTGTGCATGTGATTTAAAGCATGGAAAATTAGGCATGGGTAATCCCAAAGGTGGAGTTGTGTAACTCGACCTTTGTACTACCAGATATGGTGGGTAAGTTGCTTCCTTTTGGAACATCATCCTACAGAACATCTTTGTGTGTCCCAAATCCTAAATTAGTTGAACTGTGTACACCATATTCATCAATTAGAGATAGGATGAAATCATCATGCTCAAGTAGTTTCTTGTACAACTTGAGTCTATGGCCATTAACTAGGAGGGAGAATTTGACTTCATCAATAGTCTATAGTTGAATTGCACCATTAGGGAAGACCTTTTTGATCTCATAAGGTCCTAACCATTGTGATTGTAATTTTCCTAGAAAACTTTTATACCTAGAATCATACAAAAGTGCCCAATCACCTATAGCAAATTCTTTAGTCTTTATGTATTGGTCATGTCATTTAATTATTTGTTTATGAACAACCTCTGTATGGTGCAATGCTTGCAATCTGATTTCATCTAGGGCATTTAAATGCTGCAATCTTTCTTTTAGAGATTTTGTTAAGTCCATCCCTAGATCAACTGTTGTACATAGGGTTTTGTATTCAAATTCAATGGGTAACGCAACCTATTTTTCCATAAACCAACTCATAAGGGATAAAACCTATAGTTGTCTTCCAGGTAGTTCTATATGCCCAAACAACTTCTGGAAATCTAGATACCCAATCTCTCCTATGAAGTACTATTTTTGTCAATATGTTCTTAATCTCCCTGTTGGTGACCTCAATGTGTCCATTTTTCTAAGGATGATATGGGGTATATTTCTTATGCCTTATCTGATATTCCTTAACCAGCTGAGCTATGAGGTCTAATGTGAATTGTGGCCCTTGATCATTCACTATCTCCTTAGGAACACCATACCTAGTGAAGATTTCCTCATATAGAAATTTGGCAACATTGCCATCTCTAGAAAATTATAGTGCCTTTACTTCTACCCATTTGGTTAAGTAATCAGTACGTACCAGTTATATTCTTTGTTATTTGAAGTGGTAGATATAGGGCCAACAAAATCTAGCCCCCATTTGTCAAAAGGAGCTAGTGCTAGTTGAGGTTGCAGTGGCATATCATCACTTCTTGTAGGTCCCCATTCATTGGCATCTGTCACAACTCCTAGTATATTTAATAGAGTCTTTGTGAAGATTTGGCCAATAATATCTTGTTGTCAATATTTTAAAAGTTGTCCTCTTGGCTGCAAAATGTCTACCATAGGGTTCATCATGGAAAGCTTTTAATATGTCAAACACTTCATCCTCCCTGATACATCTTCTCATAATGTTGTCTAGACCAATGTAGAATAAGAATCCAGAAATCCAAGAATAGGGAAAGAATTTATGAACTAATTGTATTTTCTCTCTATGAGAGAAGTAAGTTGGAACCTGACTTGTTACCAAGTAGTTAGCTATATTAGCATACCATGGATTATGAATAGTTAAACCAAATAAATGTTCATCAAGGAAAGAATCATCAACTACTCATTCATCAGATGTTGTGGGCAATCTAGACAAAAAATCAGCAATCACATTAGCTTTTCCTGGTTTATCAACTATGGTTATATCAAATTCTTGCAGCAACAACAGCCACCTCACAAGTATTCCACCTAATACTAGCTTATTCATCAAGTATCTAATTACGGTATGGTCTATGTGTATGAATACTTGATAACCAATAATTTAGTGTTTGAACTTGTTAATGGCATAGACAACTACAAGAATTTCTTTCTCTATCATATTATAGTTCAATTCTAATCCCTACAAGTTTTTGCTGATATAATATATGGCATACTCCTTATTTCCCTCTTTCTGTCCCAAGAAAGCTCCAATTGCAAAATATGATGCATCAGTATGAATGTGAAATGGCAATGTCCAATTTGGACCTCTTAAAATTGGTGCATTAGTCAAGGCTATTTTTAACATTTCAAAGGACTACTAACAACCAGGAGTCCACTGAAATTAAATATCCTTTGTCAATAAAGTAAACAAAGGTGCAACCATTTTACTATAATCTTGGATGAATCTTTTGTAATAAACTGCATGTCCAAGAAAGCTTCTTAGATCCTTTTGTTTCTGAGGTATAGGCAGTGTAGATATGATCTCAATCTTCTGAGGATCAACTTGTATCCCTGCACTAGAGATGAAATGTCCCAAGATAATGCCTTTTATCATCATCATAAAATATTTATCATTTCTCAATAATAAATTATTTTCAGTGCATCTTTTCAAGACTATTCTAAATTTTGCAAAGCCTCATCAAATATTTCACCATATGTAGTGAAATCATCCATATAAATCTCCATCTTATCATGTGCAATATCAGAAAATATACTAAGCACTACTCTTTAAAATGTGGTTGGAGCATTGCACAAACCAAAAGGTAAAACATAATATGCATAGGTACCCTAGGGAAAGGTAAATGTGGTTTTTTCCTAATCTTCAGGTGCAATCTTAATTTGGTTATAACCACTAAAACCATCTAGAAAGGAGAAATATTTCTTCCTATCAAAGAATCTAAAACTTGGTCAATGAATGGCAATGGAAAATGGTCTTTCCTGGTGATAATATTGAGTTCCTTGTAGTCAACATAGATTCTCCATTTACCACCCTTTTTAGGTACTATGACTAATGGTGAAACCCATTCACTGTATGAGATAGGATATATGAACCCTGCATTTAAAAGCTTTTGCAGTTCAACTTTCACAATTTCTCTAAGGGTTGGATTCATGCGCCTCTAGGGCTGCCTTATGGGTATGTAGCCATCATTGATATAAATATTGTGCATGCATAAGGCAGGATCAATTCCCCTCATATCACTATAATCCCATGAAAAAGTTGTTGCATGTGCCTACAACACAGTGTGCAAGGACTTATGATGTTCATCAATCAATGCATTATTAACATTCAACATCTTTCCAAGCTTGATCTCTAATTGCATAGACATGTCTTGTACAAAGGATAGATAAAGTATGGATTATCTGGGATACTTCTTGTGTGGAACTAGTAGGTATTATACTATCCAAAGGATCTTGCAAATAGGATAAACAACCCTATTGTTTTGGGTGCCTTCCACAGTCATTTTATATGATATGAGTTATCATCTTATCCTCATCTTGAATATTCGGTAGAGGGCTACATTCAATGGTCATTAAGGTTTGCAATGAATAGTTGTCCTCATCATCTAAGTGTGGCCAAATGGTCTGTTCAAGGTCCTAATGTGACTGAGCTAGTGGATAAAGTACCAAATTTTTTGTTACAGATCTGTTAGATATGATCATTTTTCTTGACCTACAGCCTATAAAGGCATTGGTTATGGCTAACCAAGGTCGACCTAAGATTAGTAGATAACCAACTAGATTTACTTTGGGATGAAGTACTATAAAGTCAACAGGGTAATCCCAAGAATCTAATGCAATGTCCAGGTCCTCAATAACTCCTTCAAGCTTAACTATAGACCTATCAACTAATTGCAAAATTGTCTGAGTAGGCCTAATATTGGCTAATAGTAGTAGTTGCATGGTATATTTGGTCATCATATTAATTACAACACCCAAGTCTATCAAAACATTCTTAATAAGAGTCCCATTGATTTTAACGTCCACCACTGGACTATCTAGATCTGTATATTTGGAAACCATGATATTTCCCAACATTATATCAACAAGATTACCCAAAACATGGACTGTTTGTAGGTCCTTTCTTTTTCTTCCTGGCTTCTTAAGGAAGAAATCCTTAACAATCTTAGTATAAATGGGAATATCTTTGATAGCTTGGATCAAGGAAATTTTAACATGTTAACATCCTTTAACTTGCTTAGAAGGTATTTCAACCTGTGTATATTGTTGTTGGACAGCCAAACGTTCAAGGAATGGAGGCTTTAGATGTAATGTGGTTTGGATCCCTTGATAGGACTGGGATTCTAAAGGTGGGTTATTTGAAGCTTTCTTTGTAGGTTCTTAATCATCTAATTCTATGATTTTTGGAGATGAAGGTCCTGCAAGTTGCTTCCCTGATTTGAGATGAAGGTCACTCACCTCTACCCCATATGTGGGGTATTGGATAGCTTCATTAGTATAAGCCTATTGAACAGGCTTAGTGTTTGGGTTAGGTGCAGGTTGGGTGGGTATTTTAGATGGTTTATGTGGCTGAGATTGAGGATTTGATGAAAGCATTAGAGCTTGTTGCTGAGGTGGAGGAGGAGGTAGCATAGGCTACTGGTAATTCATATTTTGTTGTCATTGCTAGCCTTTCTACCACTGAGGCTGCCATTGATTTTGTTGGGTTGGCCATTGTGGATTGTAGTTGGAACCCTGAAAGTTTTGCTATGGCCATGGGTTTGGCTGTTGGTTCCAATTTGGTTGGGCTTGTGGCCATGGTTGGGAATTTTTCCCTTGGTTCTGGTTTGTTTTTCAGGGTTAGGTATTCCAAGCAGAAATTTTTTGATTGTTTATAGGAAAAGATGGATTAAAACTAAGGGGTTTTGGTGGCATACCTTGTCTTTGCTACCAAGGCCTCATTTGTGCTATGTAGAAAACTTATCCATCATCACCTTCCATTTCCTGGAAATATGGCTTCTCAACGTTTTCTTGTTGCATATTGGCCACTCTCTTGCACTTACAATTGGCTTTCCTCTGCCTACAACTAAGATAGTACTTAGTGAGCATGGCTTATGCTTCCTCCTGCTTCTTCTTGATATGGAGTGTGTCCAGTAGTGTTGATAGATGACCGATTATGTCCTGCTTCATGTTGGACAATAAATTACTAATTTCAACCTTAGAAACCCCATTAGAGGACTTACTTGTGATGGATGACCTCTCCTCTCTTGGTTTTCTAAAAATAATCTTGGAATAATTCCTACAAAATTTTAAAATTTCTTCAAATGGTCCTTTAGAAATATCCCCTCCCCCAATAAGGTTGAGGGCATCCATACTATCTTCATTAATCCCCCTTAAAAATACCAAGTTAAGGGACTCCTCTGACAATTTATGTTTGGGGTTTTTCTTCAAGGAAAACTAAAACCTTTCAATATAATCTTATAGTGGCTCATCCTCCTTTTGAGACATTGAGAAAATGTCATCTCTTCTTTGGTCTAATCCTCTGCAATAGTCCTTGTACTTTTCCAAGAACTTTGTCTTCATAGTGTCCCAATCTAGAACATCTCTGCCAAGCCCCATAAACCATCTGAGGGAAGCATCCTTAAGAGTAGCAAGGAAGATCTTGAGTCGATGGGCATCAAAAGTGTAATCATAACTTCTGCACAAAACATCAAACTCAAAGAGGAAGGTGTCTGGGTCCTCAGTGACCAAGCCATAAAATATCGATAATGTTGATGGTGGAATATTCTTCAGTACAATAGCTCTAGCTTGATCAATAATAGGGAACTCAAAGGTACCATGCTCTAGATCATCTGCTAGTGCATCCCCCATTTTTGGAAGGTTTCTTTAGTAGCTATGGAAGATGATGATGATGATGATGATGAAGTTGATGGAGACAGAAGGGCAGTGTCTACTCTTTCAATAATCTCCACAATATGCTCAATAAAACCACCAATATCTTCTCTATCTTGGGTGTCTAAAGGGATGAATCTTCCTTGGTTATCTTTGTGCCTCCGTATACAATAAGTTTGTCTTTGTATGCCAATGGCCCTGCACAATGTTAGTATAACTCTAGGTTTTGGAAGGTGAAATCTATCAGTCCTAATGTATAATAGAAAATTTTAACTATGAATGTTTTAAGTATGAAAGCTTGTAAAAGTAGGCCTATGAAGATAGCACCATCTGCCAATGATGCCAAAAATGTAGAGGAAAACTAATGTGCTATGGACTTGGTAAATTTTACGCAATTTAGAGGTGTGCCAAGCTGAAAAGTCCTCTTGACATTGCAAGCCTACATTAAATTATCGACCAAGGTGCATAAGCTTATGATGGAACTCCACTATATGTGTCTTCACATGCTTTTTCTGACCTAAATTACTCTACTCAAACTTATTCAAACTATTCTACCTTGCTGGAATTAACAAAATTGTAAAAATAGTAAAAGTAGTTACAAAACCTAGTGGCTATGGGTACCTGTAGCATAAGTTGTAGGTGACTGCTAAAAATATGTGAATGCAAAATCAATCGGAAACTAGTTAAAATGATAAGATAATCAATCCTAATCTCCAAAGAACTTTCTTATCTCTATTCATGAAAAAACACAAATTTTAACTAACCATAAATAATTTACTTGCAATGTACATGTAAGATAAAGAAAACAAAGTTAATGAAAGCACATAAATAATTGAAAGATAAATGAAGTGATGAATAGTACCTAAGTGGCCAACTGAGAAAAATTCCTCACTTAACTAAAAAAATAGATTTAATTTAGATTCTCATACATCCATGAATCATACAACGCCATTCATTGCAAAACACCAGATATCAGACATAATCCTTCTTCAGATTTTATTTCATAACTTCATTGTAACAACATGTCTTTGAACAACTAAAAAACTGGAAAACTACTAATTGCTGAAAATTTGTAACAAAATCAACTAACTAACCTATGAGCTCATCACCCGACTTTATATAAAATGGGGGGAGTCTTATTCGAACTGCCAACTAACTAACTAACAATCATAAATCTCACTCCTAGATACGAGGAGGTGAAATAACAATTTGACTTATTCATCTAATTGAAAAAGAGACCTATTCAGATAAGGACGGATTACATGTGAAACACATGGGAAAATTTCCAACATTCATGAACAAATATCTTCTAACATTTATTGCTTCTATAATGACCACATTTAGCTCCATAGTTCCCTTCACTCTAATCGGCTCGAACTCATTAATCCCCTATTCTGCTACTTGGTACTTGTTACAAATATTCCTTCCTTGCCACTGCATGCTAGGCTACAAAAGAGATTAATATATCCAACACATATATACAACTAACTACCATAATTAAATAACATCCATTCACATACATATATATTCATATTTAATCCATGCAATTATATGAATGATTTCACCATACTTCATTTCCACAAAATGGGTTCAAGGTGGCAAGGTATGTGTAATAGGATAACATACTATGGAGATATTGTTTGAGAGATACTTCAAAAACATATGTAAAGTGTCTTAAAAGTATATAAAAAGCAATAAAAATATATTAATAACCACACTCATCACCAACTGCACAAGGATCATATACACCACCACCTCTATCACCCTTGCCTTCATAGTATCAGAATCCATCCTACACACCATACAACACCCCATCATATCAAAACCCCACTTACAACTCATCCACCTGCCCATAATACACCACATATGCTCCTCCACAAAATATGCAAGATGATGTTTCATCACAGCTCAAGGCGCTCACACAGCAAATCCAGGACATACAAATGGGTAAAACCAAGAAACCACGTGTACAACAAAACTTGTGTCCATACCCCTTCGATAGGAATATCATGATGGTACATTTCCCACCCGGTTTTGAGGTCCCAAAGTTTGATAAATACAAAGGGAACGGAAATCCTATGGGTCACATCAAATAATTCCACATAATGTGTATGGAGGTTGGTTATAATGAATCCTACTTGATGCGCCTTTTCCCACGTAGTTTGGCAAGGACGCAATTAATTGGTTCTCACAATTTCCTCCAAGAATTCAAAACTTCCAATAGATGATCGATAGGTTCATAGATAACTTCTCCTTCAATTTTGACATGGATGTGAGCTTGGAAGAGCTATACACTCTCAAGAAAAACAAAGGAGAATCCCTCACAGATTTCCTACAAAGGTGGAGGTAGCGAGCTAGTAAGAGCAAGTGGTCCATTCCTAAAGAGCAACAAGTTGAAATCATCATTGATAATGTCGACACAAATTTATCCTTTTAGTTGAAGATGCAATGTGTCATGTCTTATGACGAGCTTATCCCCAAGGCCCTCAACATTGAGAGAGCCCTAATCATATAGGGAACCACACAAGCGTATAGAGACAACCGTCCATCCACTAGTTCTAATGATATACCCCACTTTTGGGCCAAGAATAAGAATGTTACTAGTGAAGGTGTTGTTGATGAAAATGTGGTCTTAACTACTCCTAGGAAAGAAAACACCCAAGTTACCACAAACACAAAAAAACCATCCACAGCACCACCAAACAATCAAACAATAATCAATATTACAAACACTCAACATGCACCACAAAGAACAAATAGTACTCCTAAATGACAATTCACTCCCTTAAGGGAACCTATGGAGGATGTGTTGAAGAAGTTGATACTGTGATAGGTCAAATATATGCGTTAGAAAACGAGCAACAAACTAAAGAGTGCAAATAAACACCAAAACAACCTACACCTCGAGATTAGCCTAAGTTGGAATCAACACAAGATAAAAACAACAAATGGAACTTTATACCTTGTGTCGAATCGATCCTTTGGTTGGCCCTTCGATCTTTGATGTGTATGCTCCTTGGATGGCAAGATATGCAAACTAGATGATGATGTAAGGATGGATGGAAATGGATGAAAGCATGAAAATGGCTAAGTGTAGATTGAGAAATAAAATTGCAAGAGTTTGGCTAGCAAAATGATCTCTCCCCAAATGAGAGAAAAGAGGGGGGATTTATAGGAATTTTGAGAATTCCTAGAAGAAATGGACGGCCAAGATTGAGCCACCAATGATCAAGATGTAGGGCTAAGGTGAGTTGAGAACTCACAAGCCCTCACATCTTGACATGTGGCATGTGATATAGCCCTAAAAGGTGAAGTGGACATGAGGTGGAAGGATAGTACATGACATGGAGGGGGGTACAAAGTACCTTGGGATTGGACAAGATCTCCTCATAAAGGAGGTGCTTGTCCCCATGTGAGTGAGAGGACATGTAAGGAATTAAAAATTCCTCAAATATCCTTATGGGGAGAAGTGAAAGAATAAAGAATTCCTTTGAGTGCATTGGGGAATTACAAGGTGAATTAAAAATTCACATGGGGAAGTGGAGTGCCTTGTCAAAAAAGAAAAGCATTTAATAGGGTTGACTCAATTAAGTGATTAGGACTGTGCAAGTACTTGATTAGACTGATTAATGAAGATTAGAAGAGAGTTAGATTTCACATGTGACTTGATGTGACAAGTCAAAGATCACATGGGGAAGAGTAATGAAGGATTAGAGGAGGGTTAGGTGGCTAAGAGAGATTAGAGGCCAACTTGCAAAAGTTGGAGGATGTGACACATCCTAATCAAGGATTAGGCATGTGCACATCCTAATGATGGGATTAGAAGATGGATTAGGATAAGATAAAAATGATGGAGGATGTGACATATGAGGAATTAAATAAATGTGATATTTATTTAATTCATTTGATGAAAAGGGGAAGGTATTTAATTATTTAACTAGATACCTTAGGGATTAGAAGAGCTTTAGAGGGATTAATTAAATAATAGTGATATTACTTAATTAATGCGGATAAAGGGATGTTTAGATGAAAGAGGATAAATTTGGATAAATTAAGTGTCCAAATTTAGGTGTCTACAGATACAGCCTAACCTTATCACACTCCCAGATTTCTCAAAATATCAAGTGTCACAAGTCAAACCTCCTAGCTATAGAGAAGATCATTTTTGTGAATTTCACTAATACAAAGTTCATAACACACAAAAAAAATCAGACTCAAACATCTAATCCAAAATCTTATTGAACAAGGATACATTGATGTCAATCAAAAATCTAGGAATGAAAATATGAAAATTTACATAAACCCTATGCCTAATCATACAAAAGAAAAAGATTCAGGAAAGGCATCAACCTCAAATAACGTAAACCATACCCCTGATACCAAAGTGGGACACATTGGTGTTATTCATGCATCGCAACATGAGGAATCATACACGTATCACGATATTGTTTTTAAAAAAAATCCAAACCAATCAATGGTGTCTAGAAATATTTCATACTGTAATGGCATCAAATATGTATTAGATTGGGATATCTATCCCACATATGACTCAATAATTGGGCATGTTGAAGAAGTCCCAAAGGAGCAAGAAAATTCCTTATTGCATCCATGCCTATAAAATGTTGTGAAGAGTATTTTACCAATGATGTATCATCCACCCAAGAGTCATGTCAAGAAAATGCTCTTGAATATAACGGAAGTGGTTTTGAATCAAGTCAAGATCAAGAGTTTATATCCCAAAAGTATTATCATAACTTAATGAACATTTTCCAATACATTGAAAATTCCAAGGATATATCAGACACTAGTTATGGGATATTTTCTTGTGAGGGGCATATAGATGTTCTTCACCCAGAACTAGAATCCTTTACTCTTGACATCAACACACAAGAGCAAGCAATGGTCTAGATTCTTGATTCTTATAGTGATGGTGCATCATCAACATCTTCTAAATCAAAACCAAAATATTTTAAAGTAGTATCAATAGATAACAATGTCATAGAATCAGAGCAAATAGTTCATATTCCCGAATAGTAGGAACCCATAGCGATATCATATGTCCATGACAAGTCATATTTAGTGGCTATGGTTTAGAGGATACATTATTAGGGAAAATGATTAGGTGTTGTTAATACCTTCACAACGTTGGGGGCAATCTTGTCTAATGTAAACATCAACACATGGGGCACGAAGGATCCTTATGAGGAAAATACTATCAACACTACAACTAGTCGTATCATGAATCGTCATCCACCCATCATCTCATACACAAATTGGGACCAACGTAAAAAGAAAGATTCCTATCAAAGCAAGGAGAATATTATCAAAGAAAATAAAGCAATAAAGCAAAAAGGACAAAGCAAATACAAATGGATAACAAATAATACAAAAGAAAATCATCCCAATGATACTCCATTAGTCAAAGAAACTATGGGGAAAAGTCCAAAAGGGAAATATATCCATCAAAAGTGTCCTCAAATACAAAAGAAGGCTTCCCAAGCAAGGAACGAAGTATATCTGGTGGTTGGTCCTAATTTCACAAAAACCTTTGTTCCCACCCATCATTGCTCATCTTCCCAAGTTTGGAGAGTCAAAGGTTCCAAACCATCGACCAATCCATCTCATATTTTCTCATACATGACACTATCCACTCAATTCATGGTATCCAATTCTCATATTGACCATGTGTTGGCAGCTACTCTCCATAATAAGGATTCTAAAGGCACTCTATCACGATGTGCACACATAGACAAGGTTACTTCTGATATCCACAAGACAAATCGGCGTTCTCAAAATTTGCATTCAAGTGCTCGTATCTTAGCAATGCAACTTCTTCAAGCAGGATATCATTGGAACATTATGACAATGGCCTCTAGATCAGTACCACTAGGTGGTTCAACATGAGGGTAAAATTTCCAAAAAATCCAAAAATCCAAAAAATAGTAAAAGTTGGTGTGAATAAATGTCTTGTACCTAGTAATATATTCTCACTATGTAATTAGGGGACATATTCACATGTTAAGTTTACTTAGGATATCAGATTCCTTCTAGAAGTCTTAGTTGGCTTCTAGAGAAGTCTTATCTTATCTATGCATCATTTCCTAGGTAG
Source organism: Sequoia sempervirens (assembly GCA_007258455.2). NCBI lineage: Eukaryota > Viridiplantae > Streptophyta > Pinopsida > Cupressales > Cupressaceae > Sequoia > Sequoia sempervirens. The sequence continues at coordinate 136,199,346 of VDFB02373365.1, read as the reverse complement.
TTAGTTGTCACATGTCATAAGATTAAGACACATGTCACAATCATGTCCAATCCTATTCCTCACCTTTCTTATGTAAGGAGGGTCATTGTACTCATTTCTATCATACTTCATACCTCATCATTTTGATAGGTCTTAATATCAAGCAAGCTCATATTCTTGCATACTCTCTTGTAGAAGGTTTTCATTATTTTTGCAGGTGGTCTTGGGTATTGAGCTAATCTTTAGCTCTTACATGTTATCAGAGCTTCAGTGCTGCAGACTTCTTCCCAAATCTAAGAGACCAATCTTGGCATGAAATTTTTGTTGGATGCGGGTTGGGGTCTTGAGAACCTTGCCATTGAATCCAAGGCGTCTGATAAAGTCAAGATCAGCTTTTGTTTCATCAAAATTTGACATATTTTGTCAAATCTACAATGGTTTGAAGAAAATATTTTTTCATTGGAGTCATTTTCATTTTTGCTTCAGAATTCCAACTTCCACTCATTTTTAAGAAAAATGATTTATGGTTTTTGTAGCTAGGATTGAAATCTCATCTCCAGGGTATCTTTTAGATTTTTCATATCTTGAGCAGATCTAAAGAAAATTGTTGTCCAAAAAGTGCCATGTGTCATTTTTCTACAGTATGAAGGTTAAATAAAATTCTTTTTTCATCTTTTGCTTGTTAGATCAAAAAAAAGTTTTTGGGTTTTGTTTCTTGCATCAAAATATTTTGGGTTTATGTTATTGTCTACTCATAGTGAGTAGATTTTTTAGAAATCAAATCAAAAGTAAAAAAAAATTGCTAGAAAAAACTATTTCTTGTAAGCTAAATTTATCTTTTTAAAAAAAATTCATATCCATTGCCTCGATTATTGGATTTTTGTCATTCAAGTGGCATTGGAAAGCTTATTTTGTCCTCTACTTAGATCTAAGGCCATTTTTATTCATGGAGGTAGATGTGAACATTCATCAATGCATGGACTATTTCCTTTTTTGTTTGCATTAGGTTTGTATTTTCTCTACACTTCATTTCAGTTTCAAATCATTTGTCAATTAACTGTTGCTTCATAGATTACAGAGTGTTCCAGTTTGTGATTTTCTATTGTTCCTTGGCATCAAGTCTATTGTTGATTTATCATGATTCCAACCTGAATCCTTGAGTGACTCTAATATGGTTTCTAGCAAACAAAAGTATCTTTCCTTGTTTGCCAAATTGAGGATTTTGGTGTTAATCCACAGTGCACTTTCAAAGCTTCTCTTTGTAGCAGGTTATCTCATTATGGGGGGTTGTATGATCTCTCTTTTCATCCTTTGTGTGGATGGAGATTGATTAGATTTATGATGGATATCATTATTGTATTTCTCTCTCTTTTGGAGAGGAGTTTTTTCCCACTCGGTTTTCTCCTTTTCTCCATTTGTGAGAGATTGCATTTGCAGTACCTAAAATGGCCTAGTAGCTAGGACCCATCTTTGCATCTTTGTGTCATTTACATAATAATCTTCTCTCTAAAGTTGCACTTAAGGGGGGGTGTTGGTTTGAATAAATGTCTTGTACCTAGTAATTTATTCTCACTAGGTAATTAGGGGACATATTCACATATTAAGTTTACTTAGTATATAAGATTCCTTCTAGAAGTCTTAGTTGGATTTTCCAAAAGTCTTATCTTATATATGCATCATTTCCTAGGGTAAATGCAAGAAGATGAGTCCACAAAATGTGGATGTTTTTGTCTTAGAAAAAAAAATGAAATTGGCTTGCAAAAAATGGGATCTCGTTTAGCTTTGGGATCCCGAGCCTAAATTCTAAATAGGATTTTGATTTTTTTAAAACAAGATCCCGTTTTTTTAAAAACAGGATCTCGTTTTGAAAAATTCCCAAAAATGGCAAGTTTTTAAAACGGGGTCCCATTTTGAAAACTTACCCCATTTTGAAAACTTGCCATTTTGGAAAATTTCAATTTTTGAAAACTTTTCGTTTTTGGCAATTTTCAAAACGGGATCCCGTTTCGTAGAACCATAAAAAAAATTGTTTTTTTATGAAACGGGGTCGCATTTTAAAATGAGATCTCATTTTTTAAAATATGAATTTTTGGTCGAGTTTTTGGCTTGTTTTTTGGTTCAGGAAATGGCTTGGGGACCCGAACCTAAGCTTTGGACCTAGTTTGACTTGCAACTTGAAGGTCAAGTTAATGTCACAAGAAAATTATGACTTTGGACATATGTGTGAAGACCTATTTTGTAGAATTTTTTAACGAAATTAAAACCCATTATAGATGAGATAGTGTAGATTCCAAATATATATAAAAAAATTATAAGTTGATTATTTTTTTATTTTTTAATTAATTTATAAAGAAACTGGTCCATAAACTTGAATTATCAGGGTTTTTTAGTATTTTAATTTTTTATTAAAATATTTTTTTGTAAAATGAATTGCACCAAAACGTACTTCAGACAATTCTTTTCAATTTGAAAAAAAATCAAAAAATGATAAGTTTAGGTCATCTTATGTGTGATGTACACGACGATTTTTCAAAACAACAAATATGGCCAATAAAAATTTAATAAAAAAAATATTCAATAAAAAATTACAAAAAAAAAAAAAGCGTGCTTCAGTGAGTTACGAATCTTTCCCCAAAAGGATTTAGAAAAATATGATTGTTTAGGTCAAAATATGGATGGCCTACATGTGCATGGTATGGTAAGAAAAAAGTTTCCTAAGTGGTTTTTAGAAACGCCTATTGAAAATCAAGTTTTATCATCTGGGTATTGAAATAAATTACATATTTGGAAACTAGACTCTAAGTTCTACATTTTATGATTAGTGACTTTTTTTTAAGATTTCATCTCTAAGTGCTTCAAATTTTAAGGTCAAATGTGACAAATTCTAAAAATCAGGGAAAACACTTCCACTTTTTGGCCAAAAAGTGGACTCAACTTCTTGCACACACACCCTAGGTAGTTAGTTAGTTGTCACATGTCATATGATTAAGACACATGTCACAATCATGTTCAATAATATTCCTCACCTTTTCTATATATGGAGGGTCATTGTACTCATTTGTATCATACTTTATACCTCATCATTTTGATAGGTCTTAATATCAAGCAAGCTCATATTCTTGCATACTCTCTTGTAGAAGGTTTTCATTATTTTTGCAGGTGGTCTTGGGTATTGAGCTAATCTTCAGCTCTTACAAAAATAAAAATCATCCTCCAATGAAAACCACTTTGGTGGCACTTTGGGAAAGTACTATGATGAAAACCTAGCAAATAAGCGTCATGAGTAGAATCGAGTGACTATATGATCCTTCTCGGATAGAAGCATCTCTTCCTTGTCATGATAAATCCAATGTTCCCTCCATCCATCCAGTCTAGATTTATCTAGATATTCTTGTTTATCTTGATCTTGACAAAGATTCAGCATATACTTCAACTCTACTCATGAAAAACTCTTGATAGGCTCTTTACCATTTCATCCCATGAAGTTCCATAAACCATATCTAGCATGGTAAAACTTTATTAAACTCTTTGCATCTACATTACATATCTTGGTTTGTCCATTGAACTATGAAACATTGCGAGACAGTGGGGGCAGGTTATTGCACTCTTGTTTTCGAATAACTCTTGATCCATGTCTTATATCTCACAACGTGACATCAACATCATGATCTAGGTATCATTTATCTCAAAATCATCAAAAATCCCAAAACATTTGAAAATCATCAAAATCCAAAAACACTTGCAAAATCTAGAAAATCAAAAAACATCCACTAGTAGAATATGGCAAATAAATGACTACGTGACTAAAAATTTTAGTCACGACAACTAAAAATGACTAAACTCTAGTCATTTTTTGCAACACAGCTATAAATGACTGAATAAATAACTAATTTGATCATCGGGTAAAATCATAGCTATAAATGACTAAAAAATTAGTCACACAAATAAAAATTAGACAATATGATATGAAAGTGGGTAATTAAAAAATATGAACTTTTGGGAAATTATTGGCAGGAGTGGGTTGTATTGTGTGCAAGGTTAGTAGCGAATTGGGAATTGTTGGCGGGAGTGGGGAGTAGAGTAGAGTGCAAAATTCAGTAGAGGCCAGCTACTCACATGGGCGATAAAGCTAGTTTGGAGAGGACCTAGAGACTTCTGAAAAGGTGAGCAAAGAATTCAAAGTTTGTTTCAATGAATTTGAAGTCAATGAGGCCCTCTAGAGCGAAGTCAAATTTGGGAACACCCTCTATAGTGAATTCATAAGTAATTTGAAACCCTCACTATATTAAACAGTTATTGTATGGCTCCTTGTGAAGTTCATGAAAGGCTGTAAATTTGAATGTGCCAAGTATGAGTGTTTTTGGGTTATGCTTGAGCATCAATGCATCCATTATTTGTATAAATCATGTTTATTTATTTATTTACTATTTTGTGTCTCATGTTGAATCTTATAGCCATAAAAAAAGGTAATCCATGTGTGTGATGTTGTGATGAAACTAGTGTAAAGCTTTGTGCATATAAAATACAGTCATTAGGGTCCTCATAGGCTCTCTTGGCCAGGGGTAATGGTGAGAGCCATAAGGGCTTGATGACCCATTAACAATTGGGTGGAAATTGGCCTGCTCTCCCTTTCTTTTGTGTTTTCTTTTCTTTGTGAATAGGTTTCAAAATTTAGCTGCAGTTTCTCCTTTAAAAGTACTTGAAAAATTTTGTATAGTAGGAAATACTAGTTTCTTCCTTTCATTGCAAAAATATGTATAAAATAACTCTATTAGCAGGATTGTGTATACCCCAAGTGTTCAATAGTTTGAGATATTTCTGCAAAAGGGTGAAAAGTAGTTGTCTGCTTCAAATGGAAATTCTAAAATCATATGTATGAATGAATGCCATATCAAAGGCTTTCTATGTCGATGAATGTCATATCAAAGGATTTCTTTGTCGGGTTTGAACTTTGAATTTGGGTCAAGTTCCTCCTTTATGCTATTTTATTTTTAGGTTATTCCAGTTGAAATGTTGAAAGAGTGCTTGTAAAATTATTCATGGGGCTTGCAACTATAAATCAAAGCCACAGATAGCTAGGGAGAAAGCAATCCTATTGTATTATATTGGGAAAAAAAGAAATATACTTCCTTGTGTATTATAAGAGATGAGTTACATAAATAGGAGGGCATCTTGTCATAAGATATTGACTACCATGTAACAATTTGGAGCTCTTGAGAATGTGAAAGAATTGGATGCTTTTATTCATTGTATAATCAATACAATGTACTGACCATATCTTGAAGTTGTCAATTTATGTTCCATGTTATCATGAATAGGTATGGTATTAATTTCTAATTTTGTAACCAATTCACCAACCTAATCCCTGAGGCTCATTTTCACTAAGTCTTCATGGCATGGGTAGTGCATGTACATCATAATTAGTTTGTTATTGGTTGGTGTAACTTACAGTAGTTACATAGGCAATTGAGTACCAGAACCATACAAGCAATTCTAATTTTAGCATATTGTTTTTCATTAGTTTCCTCTATGAATTTTGGAGCATATGGGGATTAAACTTGTAACATGCATCCAAATTTCAATTCCTTTGATCACTTTTCCATTAAACCACGAGCTTATGTCCCTAGCCTAGACCTCAATGTTTGGGTAACATTGTGTGCAAGCCTAATCTATTAATTGCATGGAATCCTAGAAGATGGTCTCATATGGCATAGTTGAAAGTTATGCTAGTTCATCAAATCAATGTGGTCACCAAGCTATTTTAATTGATACTATATATCCACACATGGGATTATATCAATTGTTAGAACAAGTCATCTTATGTCAACATGTTAATAATTTATGCTAGTAAGTAATGCTCAAAGTTACAACAAAGAATTAATTAGCATGTTTGTTAGTGTTTGTGCATTCATTAACATTGACAAGATTTCCATATGTTTAAATACTTGTGGTTCATCAATAGAACAAGAATAAATTATGTATTCCATTGCTAAAGAATTTCATTAATTATCATCTAGACAAGGAAAACCCTCAATAAAATATGGAAAAAAATAACATTTTTTATTTGCAGTCATCACGGTCTACATGATCAACAAGATTTTTAGAATTACAACATGCTCCTATAAATGTAAACAAATAGAATACAAACACCCCAAAGTTTCCTTATCTTTTTGTATTACAATTTGACCATTATTGCTTTTTTTAACTGCAATGGATATTTTTTTATATTATAAATATAAATGGTGAGGTGTCAATAATAGATAGTTTTCAGCATATACTTTTAATCTCTTACTCTTGCACAAGGGAAACAAAATAAGGGCAGAGTAGTTGCTATGTTTCCTACTAATTAGCCATTGATTCTGATTAGGATTTTGATCTTGCTGGCAATGAGAATGATTATGATGATGTTTTGTCACCTTAATTAGCCTGTCACCTTAACTTGTAAGCTTGTCACTTAAAATTTGGTTATATGTATGGTGTAATTTATTATTGAATGTAATAAAGATCTAAGTATAGGTGTGATTATTCATTGTTGTTTTACTAATACATTTCTAAATGTAATCATCATTATTCTGTTGGTACATTGTATACAAAACCTAAGATGTTCACTGCTGATTTGAAGTGCATTTAAAGTTAGGTTCAATCATTCTTCTTATTTTTCTTACTTTGGTTAAAATTAATTTTGTTTAGTTAGAATATAATTTCTTGTATGTCCTATATGTTTTCTAGATGCTATACTTTTCTAACTTCTCTAGAACTACTAGATATGAAAAGAAGTAAGCAAGGTCTAAAGGTATCAAATAATACAACAAGATACCTATAAAAGTAAACAACTCTTTAAAATTATGGCAATAAATTGTAGTCATTTCTCTGATATTTGGATAGCTTTAGCTTGTAATACAACTTCTATCCTCCACATGCATTGAATATGCTTGTATGAAGGAAACAATAATGAGCATCTATGATATAATAATACATATAGATATCTTAACAATAGTTTTGACTAATACTAAAAAGCCCCATACAGTTCCAAAGATTTAAGAAATCATCATATATGCTTAAATACGATGTTTCTAGCACCTTTACATTCATAAAAATCCATTATCACACCCCCATGGGAGTATTTGTTCAGTTATAAGGGCCCTCGGTGGTAGGCGGGGTAGAAAATAAGATGTAATCATATACTACTATACTGTGGCAATCATAAAAGATGTGTGTGGGATGGCGATGGCAGGTTTCTTGAGTATAAAAGTATATTGCTACCCTGCGGCAAGCAGTGACTATATAAATTAAAAACTACGGTATAGCAATATGATCTCAACTTAACTATCAAATGTTAACCCATTGTCCCACAGTCAATAAACAGTGACATTAAAATAACATGTGGCATGGCAGTGTTAAGTTATGTAACCTGCTATCCTACTATAAACAATTTGTAAAGAAAAAGTAAATGTGTGGTATGGCGATATTGAGCTATATAACCCACTACCCCATGATAAACATATTATAAAATGAAAAGGGACTTACGGTATGGTGGTATAAGGATGTGTTGATGGGTCTGATAAGCACAACAATAGTTAAGCAGAATATTACTAGTTTGCTCTCTTGAAAGAGAAAGAATAACGCATGGATATCTAACTCCCAAGGTCTTGGTAATTGGTTCTTGACTGTGTTGATTTCACTCAATGGTTGATGTGAACTATAATGTTCAAGGGGCCTGCTGGTGTTGAGCTTGTGGATTGTTCCAAGATCAAACATAAGTTTAAACCTACTTTAACCAAGGTTTTTAAAGAAACAGAAAAAGATAGATCAAAGCTTTAGAACTAAAGAGAATGATAATTCATCCAACTTAACCAGACTCGTTACCTTTCAAGGAATTCCTAACTAAAATTGTAGAACAAAATTAACTTGTGATTAACACATAGTTTCATTCATTCACAATGCTAATTTCAATAGTAGATTGCAAATCACTATTTAAACAAAACATAAAATAAAACTTCATTCCTTGAAAGCTTTTCAAATCAAATGATTAACCCAAGATAAACACCATTCAGGAACACAATATGAAGTAGATTTAAATCTATTTGCTTCAACTATTAGTGAAATAGATAAGCAACATTTACAAATCTGGCACAATCAGCAATGTACAGAAAACCTATGTCTTCAGACTATTTCCATCTATACTAAGAAAACTTGAAAGATACATCACTGCCTTCTGTCGAATCTAACTCCTATTCTACTGCTACTCTTAATTTTCTCTACTGCTACTGGTTTCTAAAAAATCCCTATCTATCTCCTAACTCTAGAGACAAAAGAGGCAAAAGTGCCATATATATAGAACATGCCAAAAAGAAAGTCGGCCCCTCTTTTAGGGTTTACAAAATATCAGTTGGTTTTAGGAGGGTCGGCCCTCAGATCTTTTTGGAATGAAGTTAATGTTGCATTCAATGTGCATCCCCATTTCCATGTCAGTGAAGGATCACTCCAGGAATGGCCTCCAGATCTTTTGCAACCATCGCAATAACTTATGGCCTCCGTGTCCACCTTCGAACTTCCATAAGAGCTGCCTTGAATGTCCCAGAGCATTATCATAAATGGTGATCTACTTTTTCCAGCAGACACCACAGCTGTCCTTGAGACTCGCAACCTATTCTTCCTTTCGGCTTTCTTCCTACTCTAGATCTTTCTACATGTTGACCATCTTTGAGAAGCAACATCTGACATCCCTTGTTAGATCCAAACACCATTACTTCACCGAGTCGACCCATGTCACGCACATTCTACTAATCTTATTCACAGGGGTAGTCAATCAATCAAACTGCCAACGGTTCACCTTTAGTTCCCTATGATTGGTTGAGCGCATGCCACTTAGGCTTTCCAGGTGGTCAAAGGCTTCTTCAGACATAATCGCATGTCAGTGAGAAACTTTCCATGTCTCCCCGATGTGATTATACTCTACAGAAGCATCAACATAGCATACAACTGTCGGTGAGACCTCATATCAAATGTAAAAGTTATATCGATATCACAAAAACCATCGGCAAGATAATCGTTATCGGCGAGACGTCATAGTGAGTGCAAACCATTGAGCCGAGAGTCTCGGCGAGCCCTTCATCCTTCGATGAAAGCTTCATCAGTCGGCAAGACATCCTCGGGTCAGCCAAATATTATGCCGAACTCAAGATCTTTCATCGAGCTCATTTTATTTCAGGAAGACTCCATCTGGTCGACAAGACGTTATACCAATATCATTCCATGTCGGCAAGACTGTCCCCGATCGGCAAGATGTTACAACGAAGCCCCCACCTTTCAGCGAGACTCCACTTGGTTGTCGAAACTTCATAGCGATGACACCTCCTATCGGCAAGACTCCAACGAGTCTTCCAGACATTACGACGGGTAGCAGGAGTTATAGCGATATCCCCCCTTTCATCACCGAGGAAATCGCATTCAGCAAGAGGTCATAGCGGGCGCTAAGAGTCATACCGATGTCCCTTTTCAATTGGAAAATCCATCACTATCGGCAAGACTCCCCTCAATCGGCAAGACTTCTTGTCGAATGCAAACTCCTCAGCTAGGAGTCCTACTACAGCCACATATCTTTCAGTGAGACACCATCGAGTCAGCGAGATACTACGCTGAGATCATCCCACTCTCACGAAGCTCAAACCCTTCTTTTGGTGGGACTTCCTTAAGTTGGAAAGACACTATGTTGAACCCAAAATCTTTTGGTGAGACCTCCAACTCTCGGCAGGACATCATACTGAGCGCAAATCTTTCACTCAAAGTCTCCCCGACCTCAACCTTGTTAACCACTGTCTGCAAGAGTCCCCAAGTCGGCAAGAGATTACACCGAAGGCATAACCTTTTGCAAGACATTCAACAGTCGGCAGGACTTCTCCCCGAGGCCTTCATCTTTCAGTGAGACTCTACCCGGTCGGGAAGACTTTACCCCTTCGGCCAGACTTCGTGCCAAACTCAAACCTTTCAGCGAGACTCCCCCATCAGTGAGACCTTATCCTGAAGCCACAACATTTCGCCGAGACCCCCATTTGCCGACAGAACCTCATAGCGAACACAAACCAATCTCCCCAACACCATCCCATTTCAGCGAGACCTCTATTTGTTAGCCAAACCTCATACTGACGCTACCCCCTTTCGCCGAGACTTCCATCAGTCAGGAAGACTTCTCCCTGAACCCAAATTCTTTTGACGATGCTAGCCTTGTGTGCAATGGTCGATGAGACTTCTTTTGGTCAGCGAGATATATAAAAACCCATGGTGATTAAAATGTCTGGCCGACCAATATATTTCAAATGAATAGAACCACTGCTAGTCGGCAAGAGATCTGGAAGGTCATCGACTTTCTCCTTAGAGGAACTTTATGCCAAACCTGACTGAGGTATGCTTTCCAACTGAGTTCCTTGAGAAATACCATCAGGTGTACAATTTAATCCTGCAACACAAATGCCTCCATTAGCCCTCAAAGCATATAAAATACACTATTGTTCATCATGCCTTCAATTTTAACAAAAAGAAACCCAACTCTGGCTAAAGCAAAGCCAAAATTTGATAGAACAAAAGACAAAACTTAGGAGGAAAACAAAAGAACTCCGAAGACCAAACCAGACAACCAAAGGCAAAGAAAACAAAAGAAAAAGGGGGACCCATTTTGTTTCAAAATAAAATGGGGTGGTTATGCAAGGCATAACAGGATGTATAACCCGTCGTCCTGTAGTGAACAAACTACAACATAAAAGATGTGTGTGTTATGGCGGTATGAGAACCATAGTCTCGTAGTAAAAAAATGATAACATAAATAAAGCTTGCAATATAGTAGGATAGCCAAAATGATTATATTACATGACACTGCCATCTCACAACGGTTAAGAGAAGTGATGATAGTACTGCGATACAGGTTGGAAAAAGCATTTATGTCAACTATGACAAGAATTATTTTATTATCATGAACCATTTGATCTTCTAATATCAATGACATATATTCAAAATCAAAATAGGCACAAATTATGAAATATTTTGAATGAAGTAGACATTAATGTCGAAATGACTGAGTTCGGAAGCAATTATATATAGAATTCGATGTCATTTTTTGCAATCATTTACAAAAGGATCGTCATGGTAGGAGCTAAGGAGTTCGAGGAAGAAAAGCTCTGCAACTACTATATCACACAGTAAGTGCATGAACACTCTTCATAAGCAATTCTAAAGCATTTGGTCGACTAGAATCTACAATTAAGGGTTTAGAAAATTTAAAAGGAAGAAAAAAATTTACACCATGCCACCAAAGAAGAGTGAACCTATGAGTAAGAAGGAAAAACCCAAGGTGAAGAAAAGGCCTTTGCAACAATCCATACTAGAAAATTTACCTGATTCAACAGATAGAGGATTTAAGAAAGTGTTTAGAGACATATCTCATGGGTTTCGGGATGCAATCATTCCCATGTCTGGGTGGGATTTTCTTTGGTATTTTTATGATAAAAGAGATGCCAAAATCCTCGTGTTGAACCCTTGGACTCTAGACCTAGCCAAGCTGGTAGTCCTAAATATATTTATAGATGTTGAATTAATTAGAGCATTTGCATGAAACTATCATCCAACGACCATAACTGTAAGGATGAAAAATGGTTCACCACTAGTGGTATTAACCAAGTCTGCCATTGTAGAGTGTTTCAACTTGAAAACACAATCCCTTGCTAAAATCAACTTGCAGAAAAGTGAGGAGTACAATAGGTTGAGGAAAACTTATAAGATTCGTGAACTCCCTATGCACATAAGGGTGAAAATAATAGAAGAATAACTATCTCCTCTTCCCGCATTAAGACATTTCCTGTAGAATATTTTCAAATATATTTTAAGAGAACCTATTTTTCCTTGTGTCAAATTCTTGGAATTGATTCTCGAGAGATGATTCCATTTACCCTAATGATGATGGCCATGAGGATCCAAAACCCTGAGACAAATATTGAGTATGATTTTGCTTCATTCATTGAGAGAGAATTGCATGAAGGATTTTTGCAAGTAAGAGAAGATAAAGCTTCCATCATGTGCAGATCTTACTCTTTTTGTGTCACCGAATTCTATATCAGAAGAATGATAAATCGACTAGGAGAATTATTTTGGGAATGGTTGATCAACATGGTGATCAGCTGCCTTTTCAAAATTGGTGTTATATATGGGACAATAGATGCAAGAGAAAATATGTGATTTTCATGATGATTTTATAGTAAGAATTATGTTTGTACTTGGTCATAAATCACCAAGGTTACATACACGAATAGTACAACTGTTAAGACCCTTGGCATTGAGGCCAAAGCAAGGGCATACCCACAACCTTGGCGGTTGGTTCTTTTTTCCAAATGCTACAATAATAAGAGTATATAGATGTCCCCAAGCCCCACATGGTTTGCCCAAGTTTTTTTGTCTCTGGTTGGCTTTCTTTGAGTTTATGTGGAAAATGTTATGGATGGAGAAGGAGTTCATGCATAAATAGAAGAAAGGCACATTCTTGCCTAACTTGACCATATGTGAAGAATTTTTCATTGGATCTGATACTCTTGAGGAGTTGCAACATTATTTGAAAACAAGATATTATTTGGAGTCTAGGGGAGAAAGGATTTTTAACCCTGAAGGCCACATGAATTTTGTGAGGCAAACAATCCTCACTATGCCTGGGATCACCCCTGATGTTGATTATGAGGATGATGTGATAAGAAACTACTTGACTCTCTAAGAAGTATTTCAGAGGAGAAGAAAATGGGCGATATTAACAAAATTAGAGGAAGAAAAGATGAAGATATACATCGATTTCTTGAGATTTTATATAGATGAAATGTCAGATCCCATCAAGAGGATCACCTAATGATTAATAATTTTGAGAAATTATATGGTAAATCAAGAATAGAGTTAGAGAAACCCACAAAATTTCCTAGCAAAAGACCAAGTGGAGTTGTAATATCTTATCCCCCTCCAAACACTACTTTAATGCAATATTCTTCTCCAAAATCACCTCTAGAACAATCAGGGTCCAAGAGACAAAGGGTACAGGAGCCAAATCCCCTTGTATCATACAAGATAAGCAAAGAGGTTTGAGATACAAAGGAGGTGGCCAGTGTGCTAGGGCACTTAAAAGATGATGTTGAAGTTGATCAACCACTCCAAAAGCATGAAATTGTAGCACACAAGCTAGAGGCAAGGGTGGATATGTATGCATAAGGTGAGCAGGAGATACATGATGATCAAATAATGATTGCAACCCTCAAATTCATGGAGGATGATGAATTTATCAACACCCCAGAATTCAAATACTTTTGGATTAAAATGAAAATGAAATAGTTTGAGGACAAAGTTGAGATAAACAAGATGTGTGCTGAGGAATCTCAGTATGATCAAATTGTGGCCCAAAATTTCAATGAATTGAGGATAAATGATGTTGACATTAGTCCACAAGAAGCTAGGAAAATGATGTTGAAAAGAAATATCTTGCTTATACCTAGGATGGATTTGAAAAGGATGTTCTTGCTTGATCATGTACAAAATAAAGAAGACCCCATGTTAATGGTTGAGTTTGATTCAGAGGAAGGAATGAGTGGGACAAGATATAATCCAAGAATTGAGACCTTAGCTTTTTGGGCTAAGAAGAAAAATATAGAGAAGCCAAAATTGTTAGACATTGTGCAAGAAATGAGAGGGAGTGCAAAGGTCAAGACCCTCAAAGATACCTCAACCTTAGAAGTAGCTACCATGACTATACATTAAGTTATGTTCACTTGAGAAACTATCAAGAGTTTAGAGAATAAACTTGTAGAATATGAAAAGGCACAAAAAGATATGAATGATGAAGTGAACAGGTTGTTTATAGAGAATGTGAAGCTAAAGCAACAACTAAAAGGGGCAGACCCTTCTCAAAGTACTAAAATGGTAATGTGCCAGCCCTCAACCCAAAATAATGATACTATTTCCACTAATAAAATAGAGGCCTTAAAGCAGGAAATAGAAAGCTTAAAGAAGTGCAATGAGGATACCAAAGTAAGGAAACAAATCTATGGTGCATTAGAAAAAGTCTTGGAGCATATAATCAAGATGGTGATAGACAAGGCATAGAATGTGCATGAATGTTATACTTCCTTGTCCCAAGTAGTAGAACATATGAAATACCATGCTCTCATTTTGGATCCTTTGTTTAAGAAATACCAACCCATCCATCATATACTAAGCACATTGTGCAAGGTCTTATAGAAAAGTGTGGACACACCTGTAGATTTAAAGCCCACAGAGAGGGTGCTGAAGCTAGTGATTGATGAGTCCCAGTATGTTTCAGGGGAGAACCAAAATATTGTTGGATGTTGTGGTGTGTTGTTGATATGTGGTTGTCATTGATGTCAACACTATTAGCATTGTTGCATTATAAGTTCTATATGTCGAGGATATTGAGAAAATTGTAATAAGAAGTGTCGAAGGTTGTCAGTGTGAAGCGAAGTTCTTTTTGTCGGTGTGTTTAGTACATTGTTGTTTTGAGGTTGTGGACTAATGGGTTTCTTGTTGAGTATATCTAGTTTATCCACATCAAGTTTCAAAGATCCATGTGAAGATTTGATCAAGTTATGAAGATTTGTATTTTGACAATTTTTCTATTACTTCAGTTTTCATTCCTGAATGAAGATCATGTGATTTCAGTTAGTTCAATTGTTGCAAATGCCTCTCTGGTGTTTCATGATGTTTTTGGATGTTTCTAGTTTGTGCTCTATTTTTGTTGCATGTTTGCATTGATCATTGTGCTCATGATCTGAGATTTTCTCTTGCATGTTCATGTTTTTCATGTTCTTGGCTGACAAGGTGTTGAAGCGTGTTGTGGATCTTCGAGGAGTAATTAAATGAAGTGGTTCATGTTTGAGGATGTTTTTTTCGGTCTTTACTATGTTGTGGACAACCTTGGTTGATTCACATGAATAATTTATATTGATCTGAGCTGACTGTTTATATTCTTTCTTGCTATTTTGTTGAAGCCAACTTATAGCGATGCAATCTCTTGTTACAACTATATAAGAGTGATTGTTTTATCATTTGGAAGTGTGGACTAGTGTGAGGATGTGAAGTGTATAAGTCCTATGTGTGAATATTGTTTAGATCATTCAAATGCAGAGCAAAAGAGTGAAGAAGAGTGAAGAAAAGTGAAGAATTTTTCATGAGCTTAACCAGAACTGTAACCAGGCATTAGTGGATGCTATTTTCTCAATTCAAAGTCAGATGGATTTAATTAGAACCTTTCTATAAGACAGTTTTCTTCCTTTATAATTGATCAATGAGCTCTAGGCAATGTGCCTGAATGCATGTACATTCCCCATTCATATTTTCTTATACTTTTAACAAGGTATAATCTTGTGGACTGACCTCCACCGTGGTTTTTCCCCTAAAAGGGTTTCCACATAAAAATATTGGTGTTATGTGTGCTTATGATGTGTTGTTCATTTATGCTTTCATGATTAATGATTAGATATGAGAATAAGGTTAATATGTTGAATAAGTTTGAAATTTGGTGACAACTGATTGAAACCCCCTCTTAGTTGTCTGCCCTTGAGTTGCCAACAATTGGTATTAGAGCTTGTGGTTCCTTGGAAGAAGTTCAACACCCTGAGGTGATCCAGGATGGTGACTTATAAGAAGGATAGTCCTAGATTTGATGGAACAAATTATTCCTTGTGGAAGACTTGAATGGAGTGATATCTGAGATGCATTGGTGAACCCTACTAGAGCATTAGAAAAAATATATATGTTATTCCATAGAATGGTCCTACTACTTCTACTGAGATCAGGGAATGTTGAGTATAATATTTGGGCTAAGGAATCTTTGTTGAGTGCTTTGACTAATACTTAGATGACAAATGTGATTGATCTGAAGACTACTTATGATATATGGAAAAATTTGGAGACCCTATATGAAGGTCATGCTAATGTGAATATTGCTAAGCTACAAAGTCTAAAAGGGAAATATGAAAAGTTGAAAATGGGTGATGATGAAAATGTTACTACTTTCATGCAAAGAGTGAATGAGCTTGTGTGTGGTATAAGATGTGTTGGTGGACAGATAGATGAATCAGAGATTGTTGCTAAAGTGCTTAGATCCTTTCCTGATTCCTACAAAGTTAAGGCTAGTGCTATTGAAGAGCTCTGAACTATGACAAATGTTGCTAGAGATATGTTGATTGGTAAGCTTACTGCTTTTGAGTTGAGTGAATTTGGTGATGCCCTTCCTAAGGTTGAATCTGCATTCAAGGCTACTACTTTTGGAAGAGATAGATAGAGATATGATCTGGGTGAAATTTCATCAAGAAAGACATTCAAGTATGAAGATGAAATGAAACAACTTGATGAAGAATAAAGAGAGCTTTAAGAGCTTGAAGCATTGATTGTGAAAAGAGAATCCAGAGGACAAGGTAAGTATAAGGGGAAGTTTCCTATTAAATGTTTCTCTTGTAATAAGATAGGTCATTTTGCATCAAGGTGTCCTGAGAGAGTTTCCAAGCCAAGATTTAACAAGCCTAAATTCCAAAAGAAGTGTTACTATGTTGCTGATGAAGGTGTGACAGATGATGAACCTGACAAAGGAAATGCAAGTGAAGATGAATTTGTGTTTATTTCTATCAAGGAAATTAATCATGTGTTTGTTGAATTTGCTAGTTGTAAAAATGTGGAGAAATCCCTAGTTGCTCAAGTTGAAGAGAAAGATGAATGGGTAATTGACAGTGGTTTTTCTCATCATATGACAAGAGATAAAAGTAAGTTTGTGAATTTGGAAAATTATGATGGTGGTGTTGTGAGATTTGGTGATAATACAACTGGTGTGATCCGTGGAAGAGGATGCATTTCTCTTGATGGTAGGCATAATACTGATGATGTCTTTTATGTTGAAGGTTTGAAGCATAATCTTTTAAGTTTTGGACAGATGGTCGATAAGGGATACAATCTTGAATTCATGGATGGTAAGTGCAAAATATTGGGAAATTCTAGAAATATGATTGCATCAGGTACTTGAAAACAAAAGGTAATATTTTCCACCTGAGTGTTGCTAGTAAAAGTTGTTTGATTGCTCAAATTGATGAAAGTTGGTTGTGGCATAGGAGAATGTTTCATGTTAACTTTGATAATATTGTCAATAAAAGTTCCACTAAGGCTGTGAGAGATCTTCCTAAGCTGATGAAACCTACTAATGCCATATGCAAAGAATGTCAGTTAGGAGAGCAAACAAGAAATTCATTTTGGAGTAAACAGCAAAATTCAAATGGATTGTTGGATCTTGTGCATATTGACTTGTGTGGTCCTGCTAGAACTAGAAGTTTACAAGGTTACAGATAATTCATGTTGTTGATTGATGATTATTCAAGGATGATGTGGGATACTTTCTTAAGGGAGAAATCTAAAGCTCTAGAAAAGTTGAAGATCTTTAAGGCTAGAATTGAGACAGAGACAAGTTTGAAGATTAAGTGTCTGAGATTAGACATAGGTGGTGAATTAACTTCTGAAGAGTTTAATTCTTTTTGTGAATAGCATGGAATAAAGAGACAGTTATCTGCACTATGGACCCCTCAACAAAATGGAGTTGTGGAAAGGAAGAACAAAACAGTTCTAGATGTTGCTAGAACCATGATGTTGGAAGGAAATGTACCTCATATCTACTGGAGAGAAGTTGTGAGTACTATTGTGTACACACTTAACCGGGTACAAATCAAAGGTGATACTTGTAAGACTCCTTTTGAGCTATGGACTGGTCAAAAACCTAATATTAGATATTTCAAGATTTTTGGAAGCAAGTGTTATATCAAAAGAGATGAAGATATTGGAAAGTTTGATGCTAGGAGTGATGGAGGAATTTTTCTAGGTTATGCTACTAATAGAAAGGCCTCACAGTGTTACAATAAGAGATTGAAGAAAATGGTTGAAAGTGAAAATGTTAAGGTTGATGAAGACATATTTGCACTATCTAGAACCTGTGGATATGATTTTGATGATCAGAATTTCAGTACAAAAAAAGTTTAGACTTCAAGTCAAGTCCAAATCATTTTGGTAAATCAAGGAGATCAAGAAGAAGGAGAAACCGATGGAAGAACATAAGAGAGATCAGAAGAGCCTGAAGCTGAAGAACATTCTAAGAAGACTCTGAGGTATGTAAGATTGAATCATTCAGAGAATCAGATCATAGGTGATAAGAACAAAGGTGTCCAGACTAGGAGAAATATTACAGAAGAATATTGTTTGATTTCAAAGACTAAGCCTACTAATGCAAAAGAAGCATGCAAAGATGAACATTGGGTTGAAGCAATGAAAGAGGAACTACAGAAAATTGAAAAGAATGATACATGTATTCTTGTTCCTAGACCTAAGGATAAGAATGTAATTAGAACTAAATGGGTCTTTAGAAACAAACTAAATGAACAAGGTGAAGTGATTAGAAACAAAGCAAGATTGGTATGTAAGGGATATTCACAAATGGAAGGTATTGATTTTGAAGAAACCTTTGCCCTTGTTGCTATAATTGAAGCTGTGAGATTGTTTCTTTCTTATGTTGCTTACAAAGATTACAAAGTTTATCAAATGGATGTCAAGTCTACTTTTCTTAATGGTGAGTTGGAAGAATAGGTGTATGTTGAACAACCTGATGGATTCAAGTTGACTGATCAAGGAGATATGGTTTGTCAGTTGAAGAAAGCATTGTATGGACTCAAACAATCCCCTAGAGCTTGGTATGCCAGATTGGACAAGTACTTGGTGAAGCTTGGATTTAACAATGGTACTATTGATAGTAATTTTTATTTCAAGAATGATGATAAAGATTTGATTGTGGAAGTTTTTGTTGATAATATCATATTTGGAGGAGATGATAGCTTGTGCATGAAGTTTTCCAATGAGATGCAGAATGAATTTGAGATGTCAATGATTGGAGAGATGAATTTTTTCTTGGGAAAGAAGTTTATTTCATGGTTAAGCAAAAAACATAATGCTATTTCTTTATCTACTATAGAGGCAGAATACATTGTTCCTAATAATAATTGTACTCAAGTTTTGTTTTGTAGATGAAACAGATGTTGAAGGATATCAAAGTTGTGTATGATGAGCCTATTGTTATATTTTGTGATAACTCAAGTACTATTAACATTTCTAAGAATCTGGTGCTGCATTCCAAGACCAAGCATATGTCTATCAAGTTTCACTTTTTCAGAGAGAAAGGTAGTGAAAAGGAAGTCAGATTGAAGTATGTGCCTACTAAGGAGCAAATTGCAGACATATTTACAAAACTATTTAATAAGGATACTTTTGAGTATCTCAAAGGGAAGTTAGGGGTAATTACCCCTCCTAATTAGAACTAGGATGGATTAATTTGCATCAATCCATGCATTTCATGATCATATTCTGATCTGGATTGATGTTGTGGTGGCTGCTACTTAGGGTGAGTAGTCAGATGTTCAGATGTTTAGGTGTTCGGATATGTGGTTCAAAGTTTGCATAGAAGAGATATTTTCCATTGATGTCAAAGGGGGAGAAGAGTAATGTGAAAAATTGGTGATTATCTTGGGAAGAGAGCCTTGTGGGGAGAAGGTCATGGAGAAGAGTTGAGGAAAGAAGAGTCAAAACCTAAGGAGGAGTAAGTGTTGTTATGTTGATGGTATTTTTCACGTCATGTGTTTCCATCAATGCCAAAGGGGGATATTTTTGGATGTTGTGGTGTTGTTGATATGTGGTTGTCATTGATGTCAACACTATTAGCATTGGTGCATTATAAGTTGTATATGTCGAGGATATTGAGAAAATTGTAATAAGAAGTGTCGAAGGTTGTCAGTGTGAAGAGAAGTTCTTTATGTCGGTGTGTTTAGTACATTATTGTTCTGAGGTTGTGGACTAATTGGTTTCTTTTTGAGTATATCTAGTTTATCCACGTCAAGTTTTAGAGATTCGCGTGAAGATTTGATCAAGTTATGAAGATTTGTATTCTGACAGTTTTTATGTTACTTCAGTTTGTGTTCCTGAATGAAGATCATGTGATTTCAGTTAGTTCAGTTGTTACGGATGCCTCTCTAGTGTTTCATGATGTTTTTGGATGTTTCTAGTTCATGATCTATCTGTGTTGCATGTTCACATTGATCGTTGTGATCATGATCCGATATTTTCTATTGCGTGGTCATGTTTTTAATGTTCTTGGCCAACAAGGTGTTGAAGTGTGTTGTGTATCTTCAAGGAGTAATTAAATGAAGTGGTTCATGTTTGATGATGTTTTTTTGGTATTTACTATGTTGTGGCCAACCTTGGTTGATTTGCATGAATAATTTATATTGATATGAGCCGACTGTTTATATTCTTTCTTGCTATTTTGTTGAAGCCGACTTATAGCGATGTAATCTCTTGTTGCAAATATATAAGAGCGATTGTTTTATCATTTGGAAGTGTGGACTAGTGTGAGGATGTGAAGTGTAGAAGACCTATGTGTGAATATTGTTCAGATCATTTGAAGGTAGAGTAGAAGAGTGAAGAAGAGTGAAGAAAAGTGAAGAAGTGTTCATGAGCTTAACCAGAACTGTAACCAAGAATTAGCATATTCTATTTTCTTAGTTCAAAGTCTAATGGATTTAATCAAAACCTTTTTGTAAGACAGTGTGTCTTCCTTTGTAATTGAGCAGTGAGCTCTAGGTAGTGTTCTTGAATGCATGTGCATTCCCCATTCATATTTTCTTATACTTTTAACAAGGTATAAGCTTGTGGACTGACCTCCACCGTGGTTTTTCCCCTAACAGGGTTTCCACATAAAAATATTGGTGTTATGTGTGCTTCTGATGTGTTTTTCATTTATGCTTTCATGATTAATGATTAGATCTGAGAATAAGGTTAATAATTTGAATAAGTTTGAAATTTGGTGACAACTAATTCAAACCCCCCTCTTAGTTGTCTGCCCTTGAGTTGCCAACAAAGATCACTACAAGAATAGAATCTTTCCATACAATCAAATAGTGGTTTGTGCCTAGGATGCTTGGAGAAGATGATCAGTTAAAAGATTCCACCAATTGGAAAAGTGAGTTCAAACATGTAGTCCCAAATTGCATTGCTCGTTTACAACAAGATCATGATATAAATTTCCATAGTTTTAATTTGATGTTAGATGGGATGATTGCACTAGATTTTGGATACTCAAATTTCATTGTAGAGACTAGAGGATTGTTAGACAACAGATGGAGAAGTCACCTTTCCAACATATCAGAGATCTAGGAATATAAATGGCCTAATGACTATATGGCGTTCAAATGGGAGTAGGCATATCTGGATCCCCCAAAAGAATAGGTCTGGTGTCAGAAATTGTGAAGTACCAAGCATTGAATGCTATCATGGAGAGAGGACCTTTCTAGATCAAAATGATCGCAGGTACCTTACGATGACTAATAGACTTTAGTGTCTTGCAAGTGCTCCAAAATTCAACATCTGATGAGTTCTCTTCATTTCTTATCTTTCATTACTTTTATGTAACAAAATGTAAATAACGATAATTAAGACCTTTTGATATAGGTAACTAAAAAGACATTTTTTGAAATGAAATAGTTTGAAGCTTGCCACTCTCCTTATCTATCTATAAAAGGGAAACCAAGACCAAATCAAAAAATCATTAGTACTAGGATAATTTTTTGAAGAGAAAAGATTTTTGATCTGCATTGTAAAATCATTTTGAATTAGATCAATGGAGAAGAAGTTATAATTTAGTGGCTAAACTTTTGGTTTCAGTTGTTTGTTGATATTATTGAATACGATTGTGTGGTTGTCTCTAGTTTTATTTTTCTTTGTTATTAAAATCAAGTGTATCAAGTATATGTTTGGTTTGTTAGGGCACGTTTTTTGTTTCTTTGTGATTAATTTGACTGGTTTCTAAAAGTAAAATCCCATTCGATGTCCAAAACATGAGATTCAAACTCATATTCCAATGTTGCTCTACTGATTCAAGTTGTTGATTTTACATTATTGTTTATTTGGACTTCAAGAAATGAGGAAAAATACTTTAAGGCACAAATTAGATGATAGTGATCATAATGTTGAAATTTCAATGACAGATTATGAGCACTTTTGTAGAGAAAAAGTGGCCAAGAATAATGAATATTTATCGTGTCTTGGTTTGATAAACAAGAAAGATGTAAATCCACTAAGTAGTATATTATTTGTTTAATAGTGTTTAATGAAATTTTATAGGAAAGAGATTTATGTATATAAGACATAATATGATAAAAAAAAATGTTTTATAGGCAAGAAAATGCAGAGAAAAAATAAAAGGAAAGAAAAGATACAGTGTTGCCAACTCGTAGAAGCCAACGCATTTGTGATTCAACAAATTTAGTTGGTGAAAAGAATATTTTTGATGATGTGCAGCCTGATATAGCATGTGGTGATGTGTAGCCTAATATAGCACATGGTGATGTGCAACATCGTGATGATCTCTTAGCATAAATTCTAAGAGAGATTATTGAAAAACACGAGAGCAATGGAACAATAATTCTACAGATGATTGATTCAAGATTAAAGGATGTGTTTGAAGTGAAATCTATGAAGACTGGTACTAATCTACCTACTCATGCCACACTTGATGTGGCAAAGGAGCATGAATTTCTAGTTAATGAAATTCATGAAGAGAGACTGCTTGCATCTGGTGTGCCTCAAAGTCCACCTGTTGCATCTACAACTTTTGATGGAACTAGTGGATCAACCAAAAATATTGGTAGTGGTTTAATAGAAGATGTGTCTCCTTTATTCAAAAGATAAAGATTGAGTCAAGATTTGTATAGATCTACAGAGAGGAATGCAAAAGAAAGAAAAATAGAAGGCAAGAAGCCATTCTTGGTTGAGGTATTGAGAGATGGTGATCCCATTGGGCCAAATGTTGCAAGGTGGGCCTTCGAGTTGGGTGTAAGATGTAGGGCCCATTTGGATATTTGCAAATCAAATTTTGCAAGGAAAGATCCATGAAGTGTGGAAAATGTTATACAAAAAAAGGAAAGTTCTTTTGAGACTATTGGTGGACAAATCTCTAGAAAATATTACAAGAAAAAGATGAGACATTTGATTAACAATTTTAGATACAATTATAGAAAAATAATCATGGAGGGAAAAGAGAGGTTAGACTCCACTCTATCTCCCAAACAGTGAGAAGCATTGAAATAAAGTATGTGTTCCAAAGACTATTTGACAAAGAGTAATAGAGGCAAGAGAGTAAGAGATAATGTGATGGCTGGATATACATTTGGCTAAGGCGGGTTGCAATCCAAAATGGAAAATTTTGGAGTAAGTGTATGGATTTTTGGTTCAATTTATGTTTTTTTTTTAAATTTTTTATTGAACTGACTATATATTGAAATTGACATTGTATTTTAGGTGGAAAACAACAATAGAGAAGTAGGTGTAGAAGATATTGACAATTATATGGCATCACTAGATCATAGTAAATCTAAGAGTAGGATGAAGTGGAAATATAGTTCGTCAATAGAGATTTCACAACCATCTATTAGATGCCCAATAAGAGCCTCTCTAGATCATGTCATCTCAAATGAAGGGTACCAACATGTAATGAGTTGCATATACAGTCTTACTGAGAAAGTTTCACAATTGGTTGCCTTTGTTAAGCCTATAGTTTCTGCATAGAATGAGCATAATTCCACAGATTCATATGAGATAAGAGGCTCAATTGTTCTCATTTCTTCTTGTTTGGAAATTATGTATACAAATGCCTCTTAATATGTAGATTGAAATCTGAGCATAGGAGAATCCAACCCAGTTTCTTTATTGTTGGAGTGATCCAAAAAATATTCTTTTGGACAAATTTATAGCTTGCATTCTTTACTTGACTATTGAATGCTTTGTGTATTTTTTTGCATGATGGTTAAACCACATGCAGAGAAATTTTATCAAAGTAGCATGAAAACAAAAATTCCTAGATGTCAACAGAGTTGTCGATATTGATAGTGATCATGATGAACTAGACAAGAATATGCAGCATAGTCACAGTTTTGCTAAAGTTGAGGTAATATAATAATTGTTGTCAATTATTTGTTCCAATGTTTTGTCATTCTTCATGCTTAAAATGTTCTTTTGGACAAAAAATTATAGTTTTTGCATTCTTTAAGTTGTAATTTAATCTGTCCCAATATTTTGTCATTCTTCTTTTGAACAAAAATTTATAGCTTTTGCATTCTTTAAGTTGTAAGTTAATTTGTCCCAATGTTTTGTCATTCTTCATGCTTAAAATGTTCTTTTGGACAAAAATTTATAGCTTTTGCAATCTTTACTTGACTTATATTATTTTTTGCATGATGATTAAACCACATGATGCAGAGCAATTATATGAAAGAAAAATGAAAAGAAAAAGGTCACGTCAATAGAGCTCTTTGCAAAGTTGCACAACTTCATGTCAATCTTGATAGTGATTATGTTGAACTCGACGAGAATGTGCATGATATTCATAGTAGTAGTGATGCTAAACTTGAGATGAGTGCTATGAAACCACATGCAAGTAAGTAATGGTTATTTTATTATGTAAATAAGGGTAATCATTACCTATGTGATAAAAGCTGGTTCGAATAGTAGTGAAGTGTAATTAGCTAGTATACATAGATTATGGAAATAAGGGAGAATATATAACTTACATATGGACACCTTCTGTATTTAACATCCATTCTCTATCAAATAGCAAGAAGTTAATTTTTTTTTAATATGTCAAGTGCATGGTTTAAGGTTTCCTATCGTCATTTTCTAGTTTCTTATAAATATTTATTGAATGTTTATCTGTGTGTTATTAAATGTTTTATATCTCAATATAATATTTTTTTTGCAGAAATGTATTGATAACTCCAAGAAGGAGATAAAGTTGTGGTGTTGGATCTATTTGATGGTGCTTATGTGGCCATTGGGTGGATTCACTCACTATCTATTGTACATGGAGTCGAATTGAAAGGAACGGGAGATGCAAATGTAAATATTTTAAAGGTCACAAGTAACATACCCCTTGCTTATGAAGATAAATTAGATGGAGTTGTCTGTCTAAAAGAGAAAGAAGGAACCTTCACACAATGGCCACTAAAACATTTTCAAAAAATGACAGTTGATATTTATCATGTACTAGTTGTTAGACAACTTAGCCCACTGCTTTATGC
Source organism: Sequoia sempervirens (assembly GCA_007258455.2). Classification (NCBI taxonomy): domain Eukaryota; kingdom Viridiplantae; phylum Streptophyta; class Pinopsida; order Cupressales; family Cupressaceae; genus Sequoia; species Sequoia sempervirens. Next base: position 136,174,183 of record VDFB02373365.1, on the reverse strand, counting down.
AATAGTTTGAATGTGTTGTTCAAGTATCTTTATCATGGTGTATTTTCAAGAGTTGGAAACTCTTAGAATTTGACATTTTTTATTATATATATATGAACATCTTACAGTTCATCAAAATTGCATTATATTTTTTTATAGTAGATTACCTATTTTTTATCATGATGTTGAATCAATCTTTTAACTTCTAGCATGTTGTAGCTTGTTTGTATATGTAATATTTTTATTTTTTTTATGTTTTAATTCAAGTTTAATCATATGTTTATTTCTACATTATACAATTTATGGTATTTAATAAATTATTCATATCATATAATTTGTTACACACTATCAAAGGTTGTTTTGTTGGTTTGTCTGATTTAGAATATTGTCTAGGTATTTTGTAGCCAAAATAAACATAGGTAAAGCTTCTTATGTTGAAGTATAATCATTTTTTAATATAACTTACTCTCTCTTTGTTTCATATGTAAATCTATATGCAACGTAACATGATCTGTGAAGCAACATCCTTTTTGTTGAATGTTTTGAAGCCTAATTTTCCAGAACATGTGCATCTTCAAAAGAAGACAAGTTGTTAATATGTTCATGAAGCAACTAGCTTTTAAATTTTCTTATACCTAGTTTAAAGCATGCTTACGTGAAAAGTCTGACAAGAGTGAAAATGAACTATTTATACATTGTTGATTGTAGAAATTATTGTGATTTTAGCTTTATTGATTTTATTTGTTCTGCAGGTTCTTAAGATTAATTTGGTCACTTTCCCTAACGTTGCTAATGCAATCTTGGAAAATGGAATTTTTAGTCACTATGATCATCCTCGTATTGCACAATTTTGTGATAAATCTAGTATATATGTGTGCATTTCAGGTAGGTGATTCATTGGGATGCATTTAGGCTTTAACTTAGATCTGATGTCGAGTATGAAGCATTGTCTATGTTTTTTATTAGAGGTAAATAACGGGTTTTGAAGGGGCCTGGAACCCTTTACAAAAGAAAGCAGCTGATATAAAAGATAACTACATTAAGTAACAATCAGCCCAAAAATAGCAAACCATCAGCAAAATTTCAACCAAAAAGGAGGACCCAAACTAGCAGCACTGCATGTTTTTCAGAATATCAACCGCCTCCACGTTGCTCATCATAGCCTTTTGAGAATCATCCAAAACATCAGGAAAATTATATTTACCAGAAGCCCCAACTTGAGCCTTAGTCTTGTTTCTAGTTCTAGCCCCAGGCCCATCTATATTCACCTCAGTAATCAAAACATTATTCTTATCCCCACCCTTCTTAACAATAACCTCCTCCTCCATCAACTTACCACCAACACCAAACTCTTCATCATGAACAATTTACTTATGATTATTGGCCCTAAAAAAAGGAGAAGTAATACCAATAGATTCAAAATTAACAACAGACTTAGTCACCTCCCCACCCTTGACCACATTAGCACAAATTTTCTCTTTTTGATCCTCAAGGGTGAGGACTCTACCTTCCAGATTTTTTTTCATCTTAAGATTTTCCTCCACCACAATGTTCAAGGAATTAAACAATTCATCAATCTAGTTTTGAATAGAGGACTCTTCATCCTTACTCATAGCACCCCTAACTTTGACATTAGTCATATTAAGTTCATGAAAAAACCATTTGAACAATTTGAACAAAACAACGGAACCCTCTCTAGCAGTTCCCATCACATCAAAAATATCTTCCCTATCAAAATTAAAAACCCCCTTCTCTGCAACATCTTCCTCCTTAGAGGAGCTAACCTTATCCTGACTGGAAAATATTTCCTTACCTTTCCCAGCAGCAACTGAAATGTTGATTTTGTGGATGGAATTCGCAATCTCCTCGGCCACAACCTTTCTTTTCTTCATCCGCTCTAGGTCCATAGCCTGGGTCTCCACAGCAGCCTGACCGCCAACAACCCCATCCTTACCTTTCTACTACAAATCTGGGTACACATTCGGGGAATCATTAGCATCTGGACCACCCATGATCATGAGAGAAGATACCCTCTCCAGTAATTGACTCGCAATCCTTAGAACCCTTTTCTTCTTACTTCCCTCCTCCAACTCCTTTTGCTTGGTCACAGGGGGTGGTGAAGACGCTTCACCATACATATCATTCTTCTCCTTCACACCACTACATGGAAAAACAACAGCCACCTCATCACTACAAGTCTCATAGCCCTTGTTAGGGCCCAACTCCCCTTTTTTAGATTTTCCCACAGCATGGGGTTTAGGACCCACCACCAAAGATGCAAGCGAGTTTGGGACAAAGTCCACATCGTCCTCAAAATTTGACTACTTTTCCAAAATAAGTTTCCTTTTCTTCCCTTTTTTACTAGGCGGCTCCTCTTCTGAGACAGTCTCATACTCCTTTGCTAGCTTAGACTACTTACCCTTTGGGGTAACAATTGGTTTAACCACCTCAAAAGACTTAGCATAATCATAAATTAAAAGGATTAACCCCACATGCAAAACATGATTTTTGGGTTTTTTCTTATGGTCCTTGAGACCAAAATCCAGAGATGTTAGGAGATAATAGGGAAAAGAGATCCTTTTCTTGTGGTGGAAATTATTAAGCAAAAGGAAATGGTAGGAATTTACCACAGAGAAGTGGCCTTCCAAGGTGATAAGCATTGTTTATGTTAATTGTTGTAGAAATCTTTAAATTTGATACATATTTCCTTATGTCAAATGGTTTCTTAGGAAATATTTTGTTCATCACTAATATTGTAAATTTTGGGTACAAAACTATACAAAGTTGCCCGATATTAAATGTGTCATTATCAACACCCATGTTATCGAGCCACAGGTCTGTGAAACATGATGTGCTCTTGAAATTGAATATAAACTACCAATTCCCTTACTGATTATAGTATTTCTCAAGCCCTTGATGAGTTTTTTTGGACCCTTTCTAGAGAGTGGGCGTTGGAGTGCATGAAATATCTCCTTCTTGTCAACCTGAGGGGAAATATCCAAATAATTGTCTAGGTAAAAATTTTGCACCTTTTATTTATTTCAAATTAATAATGTTATCTCTAAATGACATTGGCAATTGCTCTCTTATTTTTGATGTTAACTTATTTCATGTCACATAGGCTACCAAGGAATATTCTAAACAATTGGGTGTAGATTCATGCATCAAGTTGTTTGAACAATTCAATTCTTGTGAAGGGCTATATTTCTTCTTGGGTGCATATTTGAGCTCCAAGTGATTTTACTTTGGATTATCACTTGTACCATTTTGTCACTGATATTATCTATTTGAGGTAATTTTTTAGTAGCTTGGGAACCTTGTACTTATATTGTAAGCTATTTTTAAATGTCAATAGCAGTGAGGATCCTAAAATTCACTTCAAATACATTGAACCAACAGCCAAAACTAGACAAATCAAGGAGATGGAACATGTAACCAAAGAGTCAAACTTCTACATGAAGTTGAAAAGACAAAGAACTTTTTTATGGAAGCAATACTTTTAGATGTTCATCCACTAATAAATGTTTGTGATTGGTTTGGATTTGTACCAGATCTTCCAGATGCATCATTTTTCAAGTAGTTCTTTCATTTTTTGGAGTTGTATAAGCAAAAAATGGAGCATTGTAACTCAGTTTTCTTAGTCACAGCATTGAGAAACACACTTTGTAACATATTTTTCAAAGCAAAGACATATTTAAGTCTTGTATCTATTGTAAGAACACCTTTTCTCAATAAAATTTTAGTATTTTTCCTTCTTAATAGCTATTTCATTATGTACAAGTGAATGATTGATTGTGTTTTTCTGTGTTTTATGTTTAAACCTCAAAAGCATTGTCTCTTTTCCAACACTTTTAGGCATAAATCAATGATTAACAAAAATAATTAAATAAACTACCAATTGACTAAATATACTACCAATTGATAGAAATCAATGATAAATATGACTAAACATATGCCTAAATATACTACCAGTTGATAGAAATTAGTGAATAAATATACTACCAATTGACATAAATTAGTGAATAAATATGAGTAAATCAATGACTAAAAATATACTACCAAATTGATCAATCAAAACAACCAATAAATGACTAAAAATGGTTTAGTCATAAATTTGGTCGCATTATAAATGACCAGAAATAAACTACTAATGGTCATGTGACCAAGGTCAGTGAATAAATATGACTAAATCAATGACTAAATTAACGACTAAATATACTACCAAATTGATCAATCAAAATGACCAAATAAATGACTAAAAATGGTTTATTCATAAATTTGGTCATTTTATAAATGACTAGAAATAAACTACTATTGGTCACGTGACTGAGCTTAGTCATTTATATGCAATTTTTAGTAGTTTTTTAGTCATTTATTGTTGTTTTTCTACTAGTGATCAAAATCTTGTATAGCCAAAATCCCAAAACATTTGAAAACCTCATCAAAAAATCTAAAAACACTTACAAAATCATCAAAAATCCAAAAATATCAAAATCTTGTATAGCCAAAAATCTAAAAACATCAAAATCTTGTACAATTAAAATCCAAAAAGCATTGAAAAAAGTTGTAAATTCAAAATCCAAAACATATCAAAATCCCAAAAATAGGTCAAAAAGTTAGAAAATTAAAATTAAAATAGAACCATGTCGAACTACATTGTCTTTGAGCTTGAACGTGGGCAAGGCCATCACTAATGTGCCCCCGAGACACCCTAGGTTAGTCCTTTAGGAGTCCATCATAATAAGCTGACAATCCATCAAGTGTTCATATCTCATCAATAACAGGTCAAAGTCAGTCGAACTACATGGTCTTTGTGCATATAACGTAGGAAAGGCTAATCTTTGATAAGCCCCTGAAGCCCTAGGTCAGTCCCTCTTAGGTCTTGGTCAAAACTCAGAAAACACAAAAACATTTAAAAACTCAGAAAAGACAAAAAAAATTGAAAACTTGAAAACCCAAAACATTGGAAAACATTTAAAACCCTAAATAGTCTCAAATAATCAAAAACCTAAACATTCACATAAACACTCAAAAAGACCAAAAAAATAGCCTCAAGACATTAGAAAACATCCAAAACATTGAAATATTCCAAAAAGTCCAAAACCACCCATCCCATTTTTCTTTCACCTGCAATAAACTCCCATCCATAATAAATTGATCATCACCCTCGACCTTTGGTAACACAAAGAAAAAACAAGTACAACAATCAACAAAAGTAGAACCTTTAAACTCAACACAAAAATCAAACTCTTGATCATTATCAAACATGTCAATCAAACCTTCTATCAACAGCCTTTCAAACAACCTAACAACATTCCACCATCCAATAACATGTCCTAGGATGCATCCTTCGACAATGGGCATTATCTTTGGCAATTGCTTTGGATACTTATCCTCAAAACACATTACACCTTTTGGCACAAGATTTAGATAACATTAACTATTTTTTTTATCTTTTCTTATGATTTATCTTATTGAGTTGTTCTAGGGACCTCACGATGATGTCTAAATGATTTAGAGAGAAAGGAATGGGGCATCGATCATTATCTTCTTTTTGTTGTGCTTGTGGGATATTCTTTAAAATAATCTTGGCGCATACTTGCTTTGTTGTGTGTAGGGAGGTTATTTTGACTAAATTGTTGACTATTGCGTATGCTTTGGTCTAAAATGTTCTAAACTTCTAAATTGCATTCCAACAAGGTTTTTGTATGTCAAGGTGTGAACAAGAATTATTCTATCTATTTGCAGAGTCAAAATCTATTTCAGTAGATACAATGCCATCCTAGTTATCAATACCTTGATGCATCGTGTCTATGTGTTATATCAAAAATAAGGAATGAAAAAATATTCCAATCCCAAAAAAGAGCATATCATTAGTCTCATCACCATATCTAATAAAGTCTCGAATGATCATAGGCTTGTTGGACTTCTGAATCAATCTCAAAACAAGGGTTAATCAATGTCCATCTCATTCTTCTACTTCTATCCATCATATTCTTCTTATTATTCTATCTTTACTAACAATTCTATCCAAATATCAAATTTGTGTAATATATCAAAATATACATGAGGCTACCCATGGCTAATGACTGCCTATACACCATAAAATTTGTCTACATCAAATATCTGATCTTTCTAAAGAAGTATCTTTTGTCTTCTTTGAGTTGAACATATGTTCAATATTTGTCATGATATCAACCCAAAAATTCAATTTTTTTCCTGATCTCTGAGGGGGCAAGGTACCAGCTTAATTCCTTATGCTGGGGCAACAGTGGGGTGTCCAAAAATTAGGAATTTTTAAATTTTTTGATCTGAGCAGTAGTTTAAATCTAAAAAGCGTCAATCTTTGAACCAATGTAACAGGTACCTTGTTTCAAAGAGGGGAAAAATGTAGACACTTAAAATTGTTTTGAATGATGCTACACACTTGAATCCAATTACTAACACTGTTTCATCCTAAAATTCATCTCCTTTTTGCCTATTTAATTGAATAATCCTAGTTATTTAATTAAATGCATCATTTTTCATCTATTAATCTAATTAATTTAATTAGGTTAATTCACACCCTTTCACACTAACATTTCCTCTTGTTTAATTGGATAATGCAAATTATTTAAATTAAACCCCCTTATGTCCTCTCATTTAATTGAATAATCTAAATCATTTAATTAAATGTCACTTCCCTCTTTCTCATTAAATAAATCAATTATTTAATGACAATCCTAATATTCCTCAACTTGCACAATTAAAACTTATTTTTAATTAACTAATTACTAATTTTCCTCACCCATCCACTTGCATAGGGAGTATTCCAAAGGGATATTCTTCTATTTGGCTCCAAAAATGGAATATTCTTTCCTAACAAACTTTGTAACAAACTTTCTAACAACTTTGAAAGTGTCTATTTGAATCATTGTGAGCCATTGATTGATTCTTTGATCCATGTGATATTTGATTTTCATCCATTGACGAGAATCCTTGATCCATGTCTTCACCTTTGATTCCATCTTGACCATTGATTGACCAAATCAATCTTAGCCCTTGATTCACCATTTTCTCTAATAAATACCTCACATTTTGGAGAGAAATGGATCCACTTCCATCAAAGAAAAGTTATGTTGCACATTTGAATACTATTTTTATTCATCCTTGCATCCATTATTAAGCTTTTTCATCCATCCTCACCATAGTTTCATCCATTTTATCTTAAGCTTTCATCAATGGAGTTCAATTAGATGCTCATATTATCCAAGGGATCGGGAAAGGGTCCTCATTCCACATCAATATGCACCAATCCCCCAATGGGATAAGGTTTGGAGTTCTATATTATGTTTCTTTTAAATTTTCATGGTTTATTTCATGCTTAGTTTAATGGTTACTTATTTTTGAAGCTTTCAAACATTTCATTGGGATTGTAGCTTAGGGAGTTAAATATGGCTTGAATCTGTATGGATCTAGTGTATTTAGCTCATACTATGATTATAATCACACCAGGTGCTTGTATGATATTCTAATGATTAAAATTGTTGAGAAGCACACCAATCTCCTTAACAAAATGAATTAAGGATCATTAAACCTATTGCACTACTTGAACCAGTAGATTTGAGTACACTCACCATGATATTTTGTAGAGCTACCTCTTCAAGGCAAGATGCTGAGGGACACACTAAATCCCTCAAAAGAATGATTTAAGCTTCATGAACTTATCCCACCGAGCATGCCAAAAATTGTTGTCACATAAAATTGCACCCTGTTGAACATAGGCGCAACATTCTAATGACACAATAGAAATGACCTCAAGGTGTGGGACCTTGCAAGTGAGGTCAAGGCTTCCTCTTCTAATTGAAGTACAAATGTGTTGATCCAACCCAACACATGAAATCCTACCACTATCCTACTCTAATAGCTCACAAGGGAAAAGGGATAGAAGGAATGCATGAAAGGAAAATGGGAGGTGATACACCAAGATAGAAAGTGTTTATCCTTTGCTTCAAATTGTACAATACATCAACAAATCAACTAGAACACATACTCAAACATGAAGGTAAAGAAATTTTACACAATCATGCAAGAGGTAACTGTGATAGTAGCTATATTTTATTAATATAAGGCATAAAATCCATACTTTACAATGGAAAAATGCAGAAGTGTAGTGTTTTCTATAGAAAACTATGAGAGGAGCCCAAAAGAAGAACCCTTAAAATGAGAAAAAACTTTTCTTTATAGATCAGACATTAATTAGATGACTATAGACCAAACCCTAACCCTACTAGGGTTATCAATCAACAAAATTCTGATCAGAAAAGAGTTGAGGAGATCAGTCCAAAATCTATTTGTAAGCCCGGATGACCTAGATGTGAACACCATACTTTTGCAGTGAATGCTGAAAGCAAAAATTCTTCCAAAATTCCTCATGAAATCAATGATTTTGGGTATGGAACAGGCCAAAAGGGACAATAATCAACAATAAATGAGCATAGGCACCCATAACCCCACCTACAAAAGTCAAGAGATGCAATAAATGTCATCCTTGAAGCCCCAAAATTGGAATAGGTAGCTGAGAAGGTGGTTCAAAAATTAATAGTGACATCATGAAGAAACATGTCATTTCATGGAATCGTCAGGCCTTCACACCCAAAATAATCATTAGTTATGCATTAAATGGTTTGGAGATGTAAAAGAGAGTTCCTGTTGGAGATCGAGCATTGGGCCTGCCTCATACCATATGTTGAAAGTTGGAAAGAAGAACGTCAAAACTGTAAACTGTGATGGTTCCTTCCTATCAAGCATCGAAGGTTAGGGAGGAGGAATACGTATTTCTATGGATGTGAAAGGAATAAGATCGAAGCTCGATGTTTGATGTCTAAAATATGTGGACTTAATTGAATCTTTCGAAGGCTTTTTTAGAAATTGGAGTAGGGAAGAAAAGAAGTGAAAGACCGAAACCCGATTTCTAAAATCCAAAGAGAGAGATCGGGGATTGGGAATCAAAAGGAAGGCTAAATAATGAGAAGAGAAGATGGAAGGAGACAAGGAAGAAATTTGACACTCAAAATCTTGAAAACTTGAGATAGGAAAATATTGAAAAGACCTAATCGGGCTTGGGAGATTGACGAGAAAGCTTAAGGTTATCAGAAGGAAGCAATAAGGGTTAAAAGTCAAGGTCGATGGCTGAAACCCAAAACACTTAGGAAAAATATGGGAAAAGAAGGTGAAAGAGATGGAAGATTAGGAGTGATGGAGAAAGCATGTCGGTATGAAGGTAAACGAAAGCCTGAAAGTCTAAAACATTGGGACAACCAATTTTAGGACTTTTTCAAGGAGAATCCATGCAAGGTGGCCCATATAGGATCTCTAAGATCAATTCTTATTGATGGGTCATATAAGGTGTCATGAAATGACAACATATACCATGGGTCCTTATCTAAATCACATTAAACAACATCATCATTAACTTCATTCACTTGTGTTTCTTTCGAGTTGGAATTAGCCATCAAATTGGCCAAACCTTGGCCTCTAACAATCTTAGTGGTCTGAATATCCATGTCATATTCTTGAATTTTATTTATCTACCTACACCTTTTACCTGATGCTTCCTGCTACATGAAGATATCCTTCACAACATAGTATGGTACAAATTTGATGATCTTCATACCCACAAGGTATGTCCTAAAGTTTTTAATAGCTCGAACTAAAGCATAAGCATGCTTTTCCATTGTTAAATACTTTATTTCAATTGCTTGCAAAGATTTACTAAAAAATGACATAGGTTGTTCATTTCCATCCATGTTCTTTTGTAGCAATAGTGCAACCATTGTGTAAAATGAGACAAAATAAAACAATTATAGGGGTTTTGAATAACCTAGGCCTACCAACATAGGTGCCTCATTAATTTATTTCTTAATGTTCCTAAATGCTTCAATTGGTTTTACACTCCATTCAATTTATTGTCCCTTCTTAAGCATCTTCAATATAGCTTTGGTTTTCTCATCAAAGTTAGGAATAAATATTTTTTTTTAATTTATTTACCCAAAGAATGATTGAATTAATTTCATATATTTGGGTTGAGGGATAAGGCTAATTTCCTTAACTCTTTTGGGATCAATCCTAACATCATCCTTTGACATAATGTGTCCCAAAAGTTTCTTTCCTCAACACCAAATTTATATTTATTTGGATTTAAAGAATCCAAAACTCTAAACACCTTTGAAAAATTAACTCAAGGTGTTTGCAATACTCACCTCTCTCCTTTAAAAATGCAATCAAGTCATCTTGGTACACTACTAGATGATCCAATCAATAAGACTAATGAAATCTATGTCCATTGCTCTCTGAAATGTCAAACCTACATTCTTCAAACCAAATGGCATCCTTACATACACATAAGTTCCCCATAGAGTGGTGAATCTCTAATTCCTTTACAATCGCTTGGTTGAAACCAAAAAACCCATCCATCATGGACATCAATTTTGATCCTATTACTTGTTGTAGTAAATGATCCATGCTATGAAGAGGTTAGTTTTCTTTGAGAGATTTAAGGTTGATATTTCTAAATTCCACACACAACCTTATCTCCACATTCTTCTTTCTTGTTGGAACAAGATTAGATACCCATTCAAAATTCATAATCGCCTTAATAATTCCAACCTCTTTCATTTTCATCAACTCCTACATCTAAGGGGACAAAGTAGGATTGATGGGTCTCTTATTTTGGCTAAATGGTTTGGCATCAAGTTGGAGAGGTATATTATGTTGAAATAATTCCTCCCTATATTCCTTAACTATTCATATGACCATGCAATCAATTTCTAAATTTATGCAGTAGAGATACAAGGATTTGCTTCTCATGGGATTTTATCTTGTTTCCAATGTACACCATCTTAGGACTTTCATTTGTCCCTAAAATTTAACCCTTCAATGGTATACTCATGAATTGATTTGAGTTTTCTCTTCTAATGGTCCCCGCTATCAAACATATTTTCTAATACAACCAATCCTTTGAGGATAGTGTTTGTATTGATTTGTACTATCTCAATTCCAGATAAAGTTTATTTTCCATTTTCAATCTATATCATTGGTTTCCAATCAATGATTTGGTTGTCAAACTCATCCATACTATTCATGAAACTAAAGATATGCTAACTATCATAAAATACCTACTAGCTATAAATATTATCAAGTATGGTAGGCTTTACCAACACCTCAACACTTTGATAAAATAAAGGAATCTCCTCATTAAAATCATACCTAGATGTTGCAATAGCAAGACCATCAACCTCCATATTTTCACCTCTATCCAGCCATTTAGTGCTAATGACATCAAATAATTCAATGTTATCCCCATAAAAATTCCTATATGATCTAATTTTATTCTCCTTGGCTTTGTACCTTTTACCTGGTGAACAATAAGTTTAGAATCTCCTCAAACTTTCATACATCTTACCCCATGCTTAGGATAAATATTCAACCCTATCAATAGGGCTTCATACTCAACAATGTTATGTATGCATTGGAAGTTCAATTTAAAAGAAAATTTACATTTTTCACTAAGTGGAGCTATCAGAACTATGCCAGCTCCATTATCTTCACATGAGAAAGCTCCATTAAAAAATACGATAAAAAGACCATCCTCCAACTCTTTGTCATCACCAATTTGAACAAGAGCAGTTACCTCATCACATAATCCAATTATGTGATTAATGTTAGTGTCAAATAGGTTTATCTGCTCATGGGACTTATCTTTATCCTTAATATTCTCTTCAATTCTTGGTTCTTTACATCCAACTTCACATTTTCACAATGCAATGGGATAGTGGCATATGATAGATCCATCTATATGCTTCCACCAATAGAAGCTACCCACTTATGTGATAACAAATTTCCCCATTTTGGAGGACAATCGATAACAATAATGTCCATTTTAGAAATCTTGTCTCAATAAGCAGTCAACTTGACCTCTACAACACTTATAATTCATATGGCATTCACTTCTTTGGATTCCATAGCAAAATAATTTCTATAGGAATGTGTCACTTTCAAGCCAAGGTCATTCATCACCTTAAGTGGCATGACATTACTTGATGCACCTGAGTCAAACATGTAGTTGTGGAGTAACCATCCATTAAAAATAAGTATGCTATAGAAAGGATCAACAACCAATTGGTTGTTCACAATTGATGCACCAAGGTACAACTCAACAGTCTCTTCCATCTTCTTCTCTTTAGCAACTAGGAAATTTTTTGATGGATCTTGCACATTTTTTGAAATGAACACAAAGCTCTGCTCCTATGTTTAGGAATCCTACGAAATTTAGTTAGTGGTATTGTAATCTTCATTTGACTCAGGAACAACCCTACATCAAATGGGTTATACTTTGGAAGAGGTATGTCTGGTGTTATAGTCACTACATTTTCATTTGGTATATAAGACATCACCTTAATAGAAGAAGGAATAACATGATTTTCATTTATCTCCTTCCCACTTGGAGCATTATTTCATATGAAACCCACAATTTCTCTAGTTTATATCTTATACTCCCTTATATTTGTGACTGTAGACACCGAAATCTGGTTTAAGCCTGCGACTTCAATATTCTTCATAATCTGTATTCTTCATGATAATGATTAAATAATGTCAATTATTTAATTATTCTCTATAGTCTTCATTTCATCTATTAATTAAATAGTCTTAATTATTTAATTAATTCACACTTTTCTTTATTCTATCTGATTAATTAAATAAACGCTTTTTATTTAATTATGTTACTAATTAACCTTATCCTTCTTGTCAAATTAAATAAATTCTTATTTAATTTACTCTTTATCATACTTCAACTATAATTAAATAAATTCTTTATTTATTTAATTATTCATTTAAATCCCTTCATCACTTAATTAAATAAATCTTATTTATTTAATTATTCTTCAAATATCAAATCTTGAATTAAATGAATTATTTAATTCATGAAGTCTATTTTAACGCATTCCTCTATATTTAGATAATTGTGTGAGTTATCTAAGTATTCACTTTTACTCAACTCAAAGATCTATTTCAAATTGCTTAGTTAACTCTTGCCTTAATGTCTGAGTGGCGTTCTCGAGTAATCTCTTCGTCAAATCATTCAATCGTCCAGTTCTAACTCAATTGCATGTACATGCGTATTAATTAAATATTCCTATTTAATTAATTAAACCTTGTGTGTGCATTCGAACAGAAGTTGCTTTAATCAATCTTTATCTTTGTCATGCAAAGATAATTCTTCTGTTTTCGAATGTCGAACTCGAAGATTAAATCATTTATTTAATCTTTAATTTTATTTCTAATTTGTATAACTCATGTCACTATTGACAGTTATCAGAATGCATGTCTAATCAGTCAATCTCAACCGTCCATTGATCTTTCAATCCTGGCCTGTCATTTGAATAATCAATTTTCTACAAATTGATCTATCATTCTTCATTCCAATCTCTCACGAAATCTTATGACTTTTGAGAGCACTTATCTTGAATCTTCGATGTTTTGCTAAATCACTATCTTAGGCTATACTTGCATGAACTTTGAAAATCTGAGGGCAATTATACTACAACAACAAAATGGAGAAGGGCAATCGAGATGAATCATGGAAATACGTAGCAATTTGGTGAGATTGTTCAAGTTTTAATTTACGTTTTTACTTTCCTTTGTTCTTTGTTGCTTAACTTAGATTGCACTTAGATTCATGTTGCATGCTTGCTTTTGATCTGTTTCTTTCTGCACTTTCTTGGCGTTACATTTGGTGAACCCGATGTGAAGACACCATCTTCGCGTATCCGTAGACTTTTATTTTAATTTTTGCAGGTTTTTCATACGAAACGACGCATTAGCTTGATGAAACGCCGCAATTGAAATTCATAGACGCATCATTTTGATGAAGTGATGCAATTGATTTCCTGAACCACATTTGACACCCAAAATGACGCATCTGCAAAATTATGACACATCTGAAAATTCCTGAACCGCAACTGACTGGTAAATACCGAGAACGCAATTGCAGAGGAAATCAATGCATCTGACTGGTAAAAAAGTGACGCAATTGACTGGTAACCCTTTGTTTCTATTTTTGGAAATCTAAAGTTTTCAATTGATTTGTGTGTTACTAATATCGAATTTTCAGCGTGTGGACTTTTTGTTTTTGGAGTTAACAAGTTTTTGTAGGATGATTGACAAAGACAATACTTGAAACTACTAACAAATCTTTCTGCAGAACACATGTCGAAGACCTTAGTTAAATTTTTTTGAAACAGATTGTTTGGTATTGTAGTAAATCTTTCGTTTGGTGTAAAAATTAACAAGTGTTTACTGTGTTTGGTGCGAAAGCACATCTGTGTAATTACCCTCACGATTTGGTACATCAAAGTATCCTCTCCCCTTGTGCATTCATGTGATCCTGGGTGTAAGAGAAATGGTTGCCAACTCTAGAACTTGGGCCTGTTCTAGTGGGAAAAAGTACTCACCCCAGGACGACTCAGACCGGTAGCACCCTGAACCCAAGGGACTTCTAGCCAGTATATAAAAGTGGATTCTTGGGGAAAACCCAAGAATCACAAGTGTGGTTCCGATGAGATGGATCTGAAAGGGGACTCTCGCCGCATGGATCATGCCCCACGAATGGAATGCCTATATTAAACACCTTTTTTTTTAGAGACCAACCATTTTTGGCCATTGCTTGGTATAGTGCAGGGTACAGTATCATGCTCGAAGACACTCACTATTGATCCCCTTGAGTAGAGATAGCAGTTCTTGGGAGGTCATTTCCCAAATAATTCAAAATTGGTATGCTTGAAAGACGTTAATGAGTCATGGAGGGGAGGCAGTGCCACCAAATTTCTAAGCTATCCGCTCTCGAGAAGGAAAGGTGTTTATCACCAATCCGGGGTATTTTAGTGGGCTATACCAAGTATACAAACCCTAGGCCTTTTGGCCTATTAGGATGTGCTTTTCTATTGTCAACTTAAATGTTCGAGTCTGAAATCAAACTGAAAACACTTTGTCTTATGATTGTTCTTGTTTTCCAGAATTTGATCACGAAAAATAGAGTCAGTTTTAAATCTTAGGTCACTAAAAATTCACAAAGAGTCACAACTGTTCACCAGAAAGTCGCAATTGATTTTTAGAGTCACATCTGTTTAATTTTGAGTCATATCTATTATTATGAGTCGTATCTATTAGACAGTTAACTACATCTATCAGAGTCACACATTGAACTTTACCGGAGAAATGCAATTGATCATTAGAAAACCACAACTGGTAAACTTAACCGCATATGTGAAATCCTACAATGCATTTGCCTGATTATTAGAAAGTCAGATTCATGGTCACTGTCTAGTCAACATGGTCATATCAGTTTCATTTGGCATCCCACAAGCAGACTTTGAACAGAAATAGGAAATGATTTTGCTCAATTTTGCATCCTTTAGGTTCATATAGTCATTACCATAGTTGTCCTAATTTAGAGTTTGGTCTCATCTTAGAATACATTTGTTTCTTTGGAGTAAACTTCTAGGAAGGTCACTTTTACAAACTTTAGAATAGGTCCATCATCTACACTCTAGAAAAGTCATAGCATCAACAAAATCTGTCATTGAACCTAGTCTTATCATTTTATCCTTTGTCCTACAGAGAATCCTCCTAGCTCATCAGTCTAGTTAGGAAACTCGACTTGTCTTTGATCCTCATCCTACATTGGTTCCTTGACTTAACAAAATTGATGCCTTGGTTAGACTTTAGGTAGTTGGTCCCTCTATCTTGGGTTTATAGAATTGATCACTTTAGGGTCTTGCTTAGACTTTGCATCTTTAGAGTTTAGACTAGTGTCACCCTAGAACATTCCTTATTTTGCATTTAAAAAATCCCAAAAACATAGACTAGAGTCATACTGTCCATAGACGTAGTCTTGCATTCCTTGCATATTGAGCTAATCTTACATGGTTGAAACTAGGTCTAAGAGAAGAGAGAGAGAGAGAGAGAGAGAGAGAGAGAAAAGATGTTGAACCCAAACGAATTCATCAATCCATTTTCTTCAAGACCTCACAAGACTCTATTAGAAAAATTCACCACTAGAAACACTCAAGGTCACATTACAATAGAAGACATAGAGGCTGTCACACAGGACCTTGAGTTTGCCTCTTTTGTAGATGAGTACCTAGCAAATGATCAACAATGATACTTAGCCAAATTTCTAGCTGAAGGCACTAGCTTACCTATAGGATTTGATATCAGCACCTTACAAACTCAACCTACACAAGGGACAAATACCACGACTGCTAGTACTACTATACCTTAGGTCAACACAACTATGCCATCTGGCACACCTACATAGAGTATGATAGTCCATACATCTCCATTTGGTACAACCGGCATGACATCGGGATTTAATTTCACTATAGGCGGATCATCATCCACTCCCTCCGGTCCTCTTGTTGGGAGCAAAAGACCTAAAACATTAGCTTCTACACCATATGTCGGTGTCACAAGTACAATATCCCAGTCAACAGCCATACCTAATGCTATTGTCACGAGCACCATACCACAATCGATGGCCATACCTAGTGCTCAAGTCACTAGTACTATACCACGGATTACACAAACAGGAGGCATTCCCTCATTCCAGTATGGCAATCAGAATTCATTCAATCAGATTCTGAATCAGAACCCCTTTGTCTAGACTAGCCATCAAAATCCATTTATGTGGATTCCAAATCAAAATCCTTTCTCCCAGATTGGTAGTCAGAATCTGTTCACACAGATCCCAGGTCAATACCAGTTTATGCAAACTCCAGACTAGAACACATTTTCCAACATTCTGAATCCAAACCCACCTCAAATACCAACATTTAACCGAAACCCATCACGAGATTTTGGATTTCAAAATACATACATGAATCCGCATAATCCCCCTAGCACATATTTGACCCAAGTTGACATCTTACAAACACAAATGCAGGCACTATAAACACAAATGGATAACATGTCGGTGTCAACTAAGAAATCATTTTCAACAAAGGACATATGCCCATTTCCCTTTGATAGATCATTGTATATGACCCCTTTCCCTCATGGATATGTCATACTGAATCTCCCTAAATACAACAGCAAACGAAATCCAATAGAACATATAAGGGAATTTTCTACCATATGCATAGATGTCGCTTATGACCCCACGTATCTTATGAGACTATTTCCAAGAAGTCTTGTAGGAATTGCACTAGAGTGGTTTTCGGGTCTAGATTCTGGCATCAGATCTTGGGGTGAACTGGTTGAGAAATTTGTGGAGCAATTCTCCTTCAACAAAGACCACGAGATAAATATAGCAACCTTGTGTCACACAACGCAAGACGAAGGTGAAACATTCATTGCTTTCTTCTAGAGATGGAGGACTATAGCTAGCCGGTGTCCTGTCGAGATACCTGAAAAATAAAAAGTTACTATGTTCCAAGAAAACCTTCATGCGAAACTCAGGAGTAACTTAAGGGTACATTGTTGTACATCTTTTTCAGAACTAGTGGAAAAAGGGGTTATAATATAAAAGGATCTCATTGAAAAAGGTGAACTTAAGACATCAACATCCAATAGAAATGCAATTGTACAAAACACCCCCACTAACAGAAACATATTTTGGTCTTGCAACAAAAATGTCACCAATGATGGGGTAGTTGATGCTAAAACATTACAAGCAGGACCCCTCATCACATTACAAGGACCTCATACTTTTTCCAACACGCTTAATGTTGTCAATCAACCTCCTAACATGGTCCAAAATACTCAACGTCCACAACAACAAAGGAGATTTCAAAAACGCAAGTTCACTCCCTTAGGGGAACCCATTGAGTCTATATTCAAACAACTGTTACAACATAATCTTATACAGCTGCAGGAACCAAGACAATATGATCCAGGTCAATTTAAACCAGCTTGGTGGGATGATAATTCCTTTTGTGATTATCATAGAACTAAGGGACATAACCTACAAAACTGTCGACAACTAAAGAATATCATACAAGATCTTGTCGAAAGGAGAATTATAGAAGTTGGTGGATAGAAACCAAAGTCATCAAACACTGATCATCAAGTCTTTTCTGATCCACTACATGACCATGGAAAAGGAACTATTCCCAATTCAAGTACTAATACCAATATGTTAGCCAACTATGCGAGTATCAAGCATGATTATAATGATGGAAAAATCATTCATCATCTTCGCACTACTGATGAGAATATTAATGCCATTACTATCAATACAAATCTCGAATGCGCAGTCAATACTCATCGTACTAAGATCACTATCCAAGGCCCTCCATCACAGCAAACACCACAGCCTTCCAAGTTACAATATAACCTCCTTGACCAGTTGGGGAAGACCCCATCCCAAATCTCAATCTTGGAACTGTTGTGTATTTCCCCTAAGTATCGATCTATTCTCGATAAGGCTTTACAGAACACCAGGTTCCCTAATGATCTTGATGTCAATCATTTCTAGGAAATGGTGGGCTACTTGACCAATAATCATCATGCCACATTTTCTAAACAAGACTATGCAACTGAAAAGATGAACCATAATGATATCTTACATCTAGAAGTCCTTGTTGATGATACCAAAGTTAGACGAGTTTTGGTAGACGGAGGAGCAGGGTTAAGTCTATGCACTTTAAAACTAATTAAGGCATTAGGTATCTCTGAAGCATGCGTAGACATGACCAAAATTATTGTCATTAAAGCTTATGATGATGAATGAAAATCAAAGGGGGTGGTAACACTTCCTATCAGAATTGGTCCTGCGATAATGGAGACAAAGTTCCAGGTCTTGGATCTCACCCTCCCTTATAACCTTCTGCTAGGTAGACTATGGATTCATGCCATGAAGGCGGTCCCTTCCACGTATCATCAGTGTCTTAAACTCCCTTACAATGGCACAGAAATAACTATAGATGGTGATCCTAATCCATTTCAATATTGCACCAATCTAAAAGAGATCCCCCAACGCCAAGTGCCAGTGAACCAAGAGGCTTCATCATCCAATCCATCTTCCTATGTTGATCCATCCACACTCACTCGAACATCTATTTCACCCTCAATTCCTACCACTCCTAGGGTTGAGATCCAAGACAAGGGTTGTGGAGAGTATTACATGACAACATCTTATTATGTTAGCCATTTGATTCCTCCTAAGTCATATGGTTTACCTACATCAGATAGGGGACAGTCTATGGTCACTATACATGTTCCTCCTACAACAACTTTCATTAAATGGGGAGAATTAAGCAAAGAGGCCATAAATACAGAAGATGTCACCTCCCAGTTGTATAGAGAAGATGATGAAGAACCTCTCTTGCTTGCTCACATTCCTACAGATCTATATGGAAAGGGTTTCACAATCATGCAGAGCAAGGGATATGATGGACAAAGTGGTTTAGGCTTAAACCAAGATGGGAGGATTGAACCAATATTTTTTTCTCAGTGGCCAAAAGGTGTGGGGCTAGGGTTTCAACTGATTCAGATTGGTGTTCCTAGTACCACATCACCCTTAATTGAGGAAGTAAGTGCTTCAGAAGATATTAAGACATCTCACGAACCATTGGACCAATATCATTGTGACTCCCCTGACTCTAATGAAAATGAGTAGGATTCCCTATCCTCTACTTCTTCCATGGACCTTGACAAGTTATTTGGAGAACTTGACTTGATGTTAAGTTCCTCACCAAATCCATTGAATTCATGCCCACCAAAGAAAATGACAAAAAAGGAATGGTTTAAACACTACTATTGGGAATCATTTGATCCTACCTCTTGGCAACCTGAGCCATCTGTTTCAGATAGTCAAACCTTAGCATTAGGCCCACCTATCAATCCACCTAGACCGAAACCTAAGAGCAAAAAGGACCTAGTACAAGAATTTTGTGACCACATGAATAATTAAATATTTACCTTGACCCCATTAAACTTTGATAACTCTAATGATGACATGCCCTTAGTTTATCCCCAAATCATTGATTGGGACCAACAAGACACACCATCTTAGACATTTTTGAGAACGACGAAGAAATTGCTGAGTTCTTGGGATTATGAGAAGGCACACCAAACGGTGATCATAAGGCTAGTTTTACCATTGACTTGGACAACAAAACATATTTTGGGGAATCTGTTCAACCCTCTAGTCGCAAAAATGAGAAAAAGAATAAACAAGATAAAAAGGATGAGTCTCTAGTTGAAAATCGAAAGGCACCTTTAGACAATGAAAAAGTAAAAAGAAAGGACGCATCCAAAGGTGAAAACCTCTCTGAGGCACCTAAGGATGGAGGTTTGAACATTCTCCCCGTTGCATAGGAAAATTCACCCATGCTCGTGGAAGAATCGGTAGAAGTCAACATAGGAACAAAAGAGAATCCTCGACTAGTTTATTTTGCAGTGTTATTGACAATAGAAGAGCAGCCAGAGTTCCACAACTTCTTTGCACAAAGACAGATAAATTTTTCTTGGTCATATGCAGACATGCCAGGGAAAACCTCTCTGAGGCACCTAAGGATGGAGGTTTGAACATTCTCCCCATTTCACAAGAAAATTCACCCATGCTCATGGAAGAATTGGTAGAAGTCAACATAGGCACAAAAGAGAATCCTCGACTAGTTTATTTTGCAGCATCATTGACAACATAAGAGCAGCTAGAGTTCCACAACTTCTTTGCACAGAGACAGATAAATTTTTCCTGGTCATATGCAGACATGTCGGGGTTGGATCCTAAACTTGTTCTACATCATTTTCCCTTACAACTAGGTGCCAAACCAGTGAAATAGAAATTGAGAAAAATGCAAGCACAGATTGCTTTATTAGTCAAAGCAGAACTTAAGAAACTCTTAGACGTTGGTTTCATTAGATCTATCAACTATGCAGATTGGATTTCCAATCTTGTACCAGTCACTAAACCAACTGGGGGCATCCGCATCTACACTAATTTTAGAGATATCAACGAGGCTTGTCCTTAGGATGACTTCCCTTTTCCTAACATAGACATGATAGTTGACATGACAGCAGGATATGAGATGTCCCTTATGGATGCATTTTTAGGATATAACCAAATCAGAATTGCAACTGAAGACCAACCTAAGACGGCTTTCACTTGTCCTTGGGGAACATATTGTTGGAATGTTATGCCCTTCAGAATCAAGAATGTTGGAGCAACCTATCAACGTGCCATGACCACCATCTTTCATGATCTAGTACATACTCTTATGGAAGATTATGTCGATGATATTATTGTAAAATCCAAGAAAAGGCTAGAACATTTACAGGTTTTAGACAAGATATTTCAAAGGCTGGAGAAGTATAAAGTGAGACTCAATCCAAAGAAATGTGTGTTTGGAGTCAAGTCAAGAAAGTTGTTAGGCTATATCATTTCCAGACATTGCATTGAATTGGATCCGGCTAAGGTGAAAGCAATCATAGACATGCCTCCACCCACTAATCTCAGTCAACTAAGGACACTACAAGGAAGACTGCAATCCATCAGAAGATTTATAGTGTAGTTAGCAGATAAGACACATCCTTTTCAACATCTACTTAAGAAAGGAGTACCCTTTGCATGGATAGCTAGGTGTGGAGAGGCTTTTCAACTAATTAAAGAATATTTACTCACACCACCAATCTTAATGCCACCTATTGAAGGAAGACCATTGATTCTTTATATTACAGCAACCCATTCATCACTCGGAGCATTGCTTGCACAGACTGACGATGAAGGTCATGAAAGGGCAGTCTATTATATTAGTCAAACTTTGGTAGGTTATGAGCTCAACTATAGTACTATTGAATGTGCTTGTCTTGTTGTAGTATTTGCTACCCAAAAACTATAGCATTATATGCTAAACCACCAAACAATGTTGATTGCTAAAATAGATCCTCTAAAATATCTTCTCAACAAGGCAGCATTAACAGGCCGACTGGCCAAATGGGTTATGATACTTAGTGAGTATGATATCCAATATGTAGAAAGAAAGGCTATTAAAGGACAGGTAATTGTTGATCAGTTAGCTAATGCACCCATACAGGCAGATCACCCATTAGTTGCAGACTTTCCTGATGAGTTCATATTCACAATTGACACAAACATAACATGGAAACTGTACTTTGATGGCTCACATACAAATCATGGCTTAGGGGCTGGTATACTGTTTATCACACCACAGGGTGATTCCATCCCTAAGTCATATAGGATTGCATTTCCATGCACTAACAACATAGCGGAGTATGAAGTTGTAGTGACAGGGTTACGCATGGTAGTCAAGTGGAAAATTAAGAACCTACAGGTATATGGTGATTCCCAACTGGTAATTAGATAGGTAAATGATGATTATGAGACTAAGGATGAGAAGCTTGCCCCCTATAAATGCATGGCTGATAGCTTTAAAGAGTACTTCGACAAAGTCAAATTTAATCAGATACCTCATGTTTTAAACAGGGCAGTAGATGTTATGGCTACAATTGCATCACTTCTCGACATTCCTAGCAACGTGCCTAAGTTTGAGTTCTTGGTAGAACAGCTTTTGGTCCCAACCTACAATATCCTAGATTCTAAAATGGTGTGTGACATTGTTGGTCCTAATTCCCCATGGTACAAAGAAATATATGACTACCTTCATGTCGAAGTCATACCCACTGGCCTATCAAACAACTGACGTAGGACATTCCTTCGCAAGTCAGCCAAATACACCATCATCAGAGACACCCTATATAGACGCACCTTAGATAATACCCTACTAAGATGTCTTGATTCTACTAAAGTACAAGCAACCTTGCGTGGGGTGCATGAGGGTATATGTGGTTCCCATTCTAGCGATCCTACTTTAGCCAAGAAGATTATGAGACTGGGTTATTACTGGCCTACTATGGAAAAAGACTCATATGTCTTTGTAACGAAATGCCGCTAATGCCACGTTCATGGAGACTTGATACATGCACCAACACAGGAGCTCCATCCTATAACATCACCATGGCCCTTTGCCCAATGGGGACTCGACCTCATAGGTAAGATCCACCCCACATCGTCTAATGGACACAAATTCATTATCACTGCCACTGAGTATTTTACGAAGTGGATTGAAGCCATTCCTATGACATACATTACTGGCACACATATTTCTAAATTTATCCTAAATTATATCATCTATCGGTATGGTGTTCCTTAGTCCATAATCACTGATAATGGCCGCCCATTTAAGAACCAAGAAGTCTACCACCTTTGTGATGAATTTCATATTCAACATCACTTTTCTACTCCATACTACCCACAAGGTAATGGCCAAGCAGAGGCATCTAACAAGACCATCATTAGAATCCTCAAGAAGACTATCAATGATGTTGGTCGTGACCAGAATTTATAGCTTAACCCTGCCTTATGGGCTTATTGCACAAGTATCCGTACTCCCACTGGTGCCACTCCCTATTCACTAGTCTTTGGTTCTGAAGCTATTCTTCCTATTGAGGTCAAGATTCCTTCCCTATGGGTATCCTTGAAAGGCCACATTGATGATGAAGAGTACCGAGTATTGAGACTCCATGAGTTAGAATTATTGGATGAACGAAGACATAAGGCATTAGACCATCTCCAAGCATATCAGAATTTCCTTCGTCGTAGCTATAACAGAAAGGTCTTGAACAGAAACTTTGACATTGGTGACCTGGTTTTAATGGAGAACCCAAAGAATCAAGTAGAAAGAGACAAACTAGGAAAGTTTGAACCAAACTGGTTAGGACCTTATATTGTTACAAAAGCTTTTGGATCAGGAGCATACCAACTCTCTACTCCTAAAGGGGAACCATTGTCCTCACCAATCAATAGTCTACATCTAAAGAAGTTCTACGTATAGCTTCTAGGAGCCTTTTTCTTAATTAGTAAAAATACAAAAAACATCGAAAAATCATAAAAATCGTTACCAAGGTGAAAACCTGGCAAACAGGCATCTTGGTAACACCAAAAAAAATAGATAATCAAGAAAATAGTAAAGACAAATTATTCGTCCATTAGTGAAAACCACTTCAATGGTGCTTTGGATAGGTACCATGGTGAAAACCTGGCAAACAGGCACCATGTGTACTTCACTCTACTCCTTTGTCTGCTATTATTCTAATCTGGCACTACCCTGTACATAGTCCTTATCCCTGTACATACTACCTATCCTTGTACATACTACCTATCTCTGTACATATTCCTTCTCTTTCATATCCATCGCTCGTATATACCATTCATAATAAGTGGTAATCTTTCCCATAACGTGGAACGATTGACATCAAGTGCATTTCATATCCCCCATTTTACCCTATTCATAATCAATTGGTCTTATACTCGACTAGGGGCAAACACTTGACATGTGTCATATTGGTTCTTACATTGGCTATATTGAAGACGTAAAACCATGGAAAATCCACAAACATCGCAAAATGACCTGGAAAACACAAAAACATCAAAAAACTTTAAAAGACAAAAAAATCAAAACATTTCAAAAATCCAAAAATAGAGTCAGAGTCAGTCGCACTTGTCAGTCTTTGTTGTTTGTCAAATTATGTTGCCTCTACGACTGGACGTAGGAAAGGCCATATGCCGATGTGCCCCCGAGGTATTAGGTTAGTCCGTTTAGGTTTGTCTATATAAAATCATGATTCAATCCATGTGTCTATATGACAAGATCATTGGTCGTGTTGAACTACGAGGTCTCTGCGTGTATAACGTAGGCAAGGCCATCAATCGATGAGCCCTCAAGGCCACACTAGGTCAATCCATTAGGGTTCGTCACATTCACTTTCACACATGTCTTTTATTTGTAGTTAGTCTTGTCAGTCAAATTCAAGTCAAACTATGAGGTCTCTACATGTATAACGTAGGCAAGGCCATCAATCGATGAGCCCCCGAGGCTGCACTAGGTCAGTCCTTTAGGGTTTATCGTCACACACAGTCATTTGTCAACATGTCATATCAAGTAATGCATTAATCTGGTGAACAAGTCAGCAATGTTTCTAAGTCAAATAAAACAACTTGCCAAACAAAACAATCAAAACAATCAATCTTTGTCCTATTCAGGATGAGTCCTTCCTAAGTATTGATTCCAACAAAACATCTATGTCTTATACCGGATGAGTCCTTCCTATATAATTGACATTGTCAAACAATCAAACATAGCCTTATGTAGGTTATCACATCAATGGTATCTGACTCAACCTCTTATACGGTACATGTCTTTCTGAAACCAGGTTTGTCTTGCCTTATACGGATAGTCATAACATCAAAACCAAACTCACAGTCTTATTCGGTATGTGTATTTCCTGACATCAGGCTCTATCAATCAATCCTTCTATCAATCAACACGAATCAAACAAACAAGATCAAGTTTTGGAAAATATTTTATTGGCTTTTTGACTTTATGGCTTATTTATCTTATCATTTATCTTGAATTGGTGACTAGGAATTATGTTACTAGCTTTCTCAAGGATGTCCCATGAAGGATTTAGAGAAGCAACAATGTATCAGAATTCTATTTTCTTTGACTGATGTCTGTCAATTGTCTGTTAAATTTTATTTTGAGTCATGTTGCTAGTTTCCTCAAGGATTTCCCATGAAGGATTTAGAGAATTGATGACGTCTCATGACCCGTATTTTCTTTTGTTTGTTGTTTGTGGTTTGTCTTGACAAAAAGACTAGGGCAACTTGTGCTCTTAGTATGAGTTAACAACACTCCTTGTCTGCGACTATCTGTTATTAGCAAGTGGATGACCTTGCACACCTTGATCTATGTCATATCATGGTGTTTGTCTCCATTTGTATTAGTCCCGCCCAATGATGATAAAGTGCAATACCTTTTGTGATACAGTGAAACATCGAAGATTCTTAATACTAACATCTATCGCATCTCTTTCGTTATTTCTCAATCTTTCTTTCCACACTAACAGTTCTTCTTTCTTGCATTATGACAGAATCCTGTGACACACAACAATAAAATTCATCCTACATACACATACATGTTATAAAAATGCATACATCTAGGCATTTATCATATTTAGGAAATCATAACATAATGGACATTCATCATCATACAATACATATCATAAGCATTCCATGTACAAATTAAATGTAAATACATGCATCGCATTGCATTTGTTTAGCATCACTTGTAGCATGCATTTATACATATGACATCATATAGCATCTCATAATTATAAATTGCATACATCATATAGCATTAACATTATATTATTAGCTGCATAAACATCATAAAATAAATATGATCATCCATCACATAGGCATATAATATAAACATCACATGTATAAATAAAGACTGCATAATCACTACATAGAAATGCATATCATGAGAATCACCGCCAAAATCATATATATATATATATATCTCGCTCAACAATGTCACATCACAATGTCATAATGTATCAATAATACATGGGAGCTTGCAGGCTATAGAATCATAATAAAATGTCTTGAGGCATATCAAGAAGTATCCCTATCCTGAACTACCGCTTCTATCATGGTTGGAGTGTGTGGATGAGTGATGTCAGGAACCCGATGACCTATGAGCTAAGGGAGGTCTGTCATATGGACCTGCTCTGTGTGGCTGCTCCACACCCTCTATGCTAACTGTCCTGGTGTGGGTCCTGGTCTGTGACCTGCTGCTACGTGCCTGTGAGAAGCTGGGAGCCCATCTCTCTAGAGGAATCTCTGCCTCATATAAATCACGGTAATATGTCTCTCTCTCCCCTGCTCTGACTAACTCTCTGGCAAAGGAAACTAATGGTCTAGTACATAAGGCTCTAAGCTCTATGAATCTCTACTCAGTCTCCTATCTCTGAGCTATGGCTTGATCTCTATCCATCACCACTTTGTCCCTCTCCATCTAATACGCATCCCTCTCAGACATCAGGACTCTCATCTGCTCCTCCAAGGATGCAACTTGAGCATGCAATGTATATGTGTCTGGATCCACTACCCCTGTGTCATCCTGCCTGGCCTTCGCTACCCCATCCTCCTCCTCATCCAACTCCTCTAAAATCTGATCACGAATCTCTCTCTCATGATCATCATCCTCCTTGTCATCCTCCTGGTAGGCACCCAACAAGCCCAGGGAATCAATCTCTGCCTCCTCTCTGTCTGCCTCCTCCTCTGCCGGGATATCTGGAATGGCCTCCTCTCTGGGATGCTCCTCCTCTCTACCTATCGCAACATCTACCTCCTCCCCTCCTCTCCCAATGTCTGGCATGGCCACATCCTCATCCCCTCATCCCTCCTCACGGATTTGTGACAATGGTCACCCTCGTCCCCTCTGTCCACGTCTCCCTCTCCTTCCCTCTCGTCGTCCACCTCTGCCATCATCTCCTCCATCACCATGACCTCCTCCATCTCCTTGACCTCTACCTCTGCCACGCTTGCCTCGTGGACCTATCCCTTGCCACTCTATCAGTGCTAGCTACTCTGAATCTGTCAACAGAATCGGTCTGTGTATTGCCCACCACTAATCGTACTCCTCTATGGTCCCTGGGTTTGCTGGACCATCCATCCATCCCCATGGAACTTCCTGTAGTGCATCAATGTCTGCCTTGGCTGTGGCCACTGGAATCTCTGGACCCCATAGGGGGATCTCTCACGATGACCTCACAAACTCAACCCGACCTCTCAGCACATCCTGTACCTCTCCAAACTGCTGCAGGACACAATCTGGAAAATGGCACTCTATAATGTGGACATGTGGCACTGTCCGCCCAATCAAGAATTGTACCTGTCGGAAAAATGACAAATGCTCATCCTCGTCTAACCAATCTGTGCAGCTCAAGTATGGTCTCCATGTAAACTAAACCATCGTGTCTATGGCATGCCTAAAATAACCTGTATCTCCTATGTGGTGCTGAGTGTTAGCCCCCGCATAGCGGAAGGCATAAGGAGCTCTGTGTGGAAGGTCAACTATCACTCGTGTCCGGAAGATAGCGATGTGTTCCCATGCCCATACCATCAGGAGCGTGGTACCACAACTCATAGACTGTGCCTCTTGGTAGGCAATATCATGCAAATGAAAGTACAACATACCAAGGAGACAGGGACCCCATGCATATACCTCACGTCTCTCTAGCATCCCTACTAGCATCTCCCCATACCCCATGGGAAAACCAGGACCTCGACGGTCAGGAAGCACTATGCCACCTATCAAAGTACATACTAAATAGTCTAGCTGCCTATACTTATGAGCTAACACATGCCACCTAATCTCATAGTGGTTGAACCCTAACTGTCTGATGTCTGCGTGCGGATAGTATCTGCACAACTCGGCCGCACCCCTCTAGGTATCATACCTCACCCGTGTGCCTCTAATAGGAAGTCTGAGTATCCTGTATACATCCTCCAATGTAACAGTAGCCTCTCTAGTTGGCAAGTGAAATGAGGATGTCTCCAAGTGCCATCGCTTGCATAGTGTTGTCAATAAACCCCAATTCGCCCGAATCTGGGGCATGTCTGTAACGTGAAGAAGACCAAGGTACCATAGGAAACGTCGCTCTGCACTCCGCAAGCTGTCCCTGAACCGAAAAGTTGTTTATCTCGAATCTCGTGTATACTGTATCCAACACGACCTGCAATGGAATTATACATGCCTCATGTCAGCCTCAAACATCTATTCTAATGCAAACTGACTATAACTAACTGCTATTCAAATGCGTCATTGTTTTGCAAATGCATCATTATTTTTCACATGCGTCATTATTTCACATATGCGGTGCATAAAATTTCGATGCGTCATTTCATTAAACACATGTGTCGTTCTTTTTCACATGCGGCTAACTATATCACATATACGTTGCACTATAACATATGCGTTGCAATAAATATGAATGTGTCGAGGGAAATTCAAATGCGTTGCATAATAAACAAATGCGGCTATTCTAAATGCACATGCGCTACAAATTATCAAATGTAGTTCATTAACCTACAAATGCGTCGAACTACAACAAACCTACGCTAACATTAAATGTGAATGTGCAAATGCATTTTTTTGCATACAGATGCGTCTTTCATGTATTCAGATGTGGCGTTTTATTAAAATGATGCATACATAAATTTTGAATTAAATGCATAAAATTACGCGCAAATGGAAATTTTCAAAAGTCAAGTTTTAGGTACATACCGGGAGGTCCGCGTCAACTGGCCTCTAGAAGGTCCAGATCCTATAAGCTCGATGATGGGTGTTCGGAACAGGGGACATCGTCGTTGTGAGTGCAGAGCAAATTCTCAATTTTCAAAGCTAGGAGGGTGAAAATGAATTGGTTTTTACCCCAATTTCTATATATACCTAGGGTTTTCTTTCTACTGGCCGCGTCAGCTTCGAAACTCAATCCACCCATATTCATCCCTAACATTTCCAACCTCAATTCTGTCAACTCCACTACATTTCTGGCTATCCAATGGACTAATCAGGATCATTTCCCAATTTTTTGGAACTTTTTTGACAACTTGTCAATTTTCCTGAGGGGGCATACCTTCACCTGTTTTACACCAGGGCATGATTGGGGCATATTTCTTATCGATTTTCTTTGACACAATGCCGAAATGACGTTATATCAAAGAGGGGCAAATGTAGACACCGAAATCTAGTTTAATCTTGCGACTTCAATATTCTTCATAATTCGTATTCTTCATGATCATGATTAAATAATGTCAATTATTTAATTATTCTCTACAGTCTTCATTTCATCTATTAATTAAATAGTCTTAATTATTTAATTAATTCACACTTTTCTTTATTCTATCTGATTAATTAAATAAACGCTTTTTATTTAATTATGTTACTAATTAACATTATCCTTCTTGTCAAATTAAATAAATTCTTATTTAATTTACTCTTTATCATACTTCAACTATAATTAAATAAATTATTTATTTATTTAATTATTCATTTAAATCCCTTCATCACTTAATTAAATAAATCTTATTTATTTAATTATTCTTCAAATATCAAATCTTGAATTAAATGAATTATTTAATTCATGAAGTCTATTTTAACGCATTCCTCTATATTTAGATAATTGTGTGAGTTATCTAAGTATTCACTTTTACTCGACTCAAAGAACTATTTCAAATCACTCAGTTAACTCTTGCTTTAATGTCTGAGTGGCGTTCTCGAGTAATCTCTTCGTCAAATCATTCAATCGCCCAGTTCTAACTTAATTGTTTGTACATGTGTATTAATTAAATATTCCTCTTTAATTAATTAAGCCTTGTGTGTGCATTCGAACAGGAGTTGCTTTAATCAATCTTTATCTTTGTCATGCAAAGATAATTCTTTTGTTTTTGAATGTCGAACTCGAAGATTAAATCATTTATTTAATCTTTAATTTTATTTCTAATTTGTATCACTCATGTCACTACTGACAGTTATCAAAATGCATGTCTAATCAATCAATCTCAACCGTTCATTGATCTTTCAATCTTGGCCTGTCATTCGAATAATCAATTTTCTATAAATTGATCTGTCATTCTTCATTCCAATCTCTCGCGAAATCTTATGACTTTTGAGAGCACTTATCTTGAATCTTCGATGTTTTACCAAATCACTATCTTAGGCTATACTTGCACGAACTTTGAAAATCTGAGGGAAATTATACTACATCAGCAAAATGGAGAAGGGCAATCGAGATGAATCATGGAAATACGTAGAAATTTGGTGAGATTGTTCAAGTTTTAATTTACGTTTTTACTTTCCTTTTTTCTTTGTTGCTTAACTTAGATTGCACTTAGATTCATTTTGCATGCTTGCTTTTGATCTATTTCTTTCTGCACTTTCTTGGCATTACAGTGACCTTATTGTTGTCAATCAGGATTGCACCCTAGCCAAGTTAAACTTAACTATCCTGATGAAACATGGAAACACTCTCAGGTTGTGGGTGACCTATGGCAAGAATGAATCTACAGAGTGGGTTGGTTCCCCTAACAGATCACCTAAACTATAGAATTATTTTGAGGAAAGGGTTTAGAAAGATAACTGAAATGAAATCCTAAACCTAATGGTGATGCACCAGAACTTTACTTATTTTAATGCCTTCACTCACAATCAATCTCTCAAAACATTAACTTTCACAATCTCACTTAGAACATACAACTCAACAGTAATTTGTATGAAGGCTCAAGACTGAATCACATGAAATTCTTGCACACAAACTCACAACAATGAGACATAACAAAGGATCTAACTTTTATGATCACAATGAAACATCAAATCAACACTGCAAATATGAGACAAGAAGTGAGATAGGAATGTTTTGTTGTTTTATTAAACTAAACAAGTATGCAAAATCTGAGTACAAATGTCCAGCTTATAAAGCTTTTTGTAAGTGAGCAAGAAAGTAACAAACAAATCTGAATTTGAACTTCAAGAAAACTAAGTTTCTCCTCCAACTTATAGCTCCAAAGTGTCTCCAATAGTGAGAATGGAAAAATCTTAGTGAAAAGCTATCTGAAATAGAAACTTTAATTCCATTTTTGAGCTCAAGAGAAAAGCCTCAAAATCAGTGCCCAAACTTCCTCCAAACTGGATGGAAAATATGGATACTTTCTATCTTGAGTGGGTCGATCCAAAAGACTCAAAAAATTAGGCTTGAACTGAATGAAAACTAAAATAGAAACTTCAGTTTGGCTGGTTTTTTCCTATTTCACCCAAGAAGACTTAAATTTTGAATTTAAAGTTTCTAGGAGAACTCAAGTGCACCATTTAACTGCATTTTCATAACAATTAATTAAGCAATTTATAGAAACATTGCTTAAATATTTTTTTTACATCATTTGCAGTTTTAACTTCACAAAGTAGAAAGACTCGAAAAGGCTTGAGTCTTCAATTGATTTTTTATAATTACACAAGGAAAATATAGTTTTGATTTGAATTTTTCCAAGAGAAAAATAACTTCACCTAAGTGCTTTGATTTAATCTAAAAATTAGAAAATGAAACAAAGGGACATGGCCATATGATTTCTCAAAAATCATAAAAGAAATAAAGTCATGAAAAAAACTTGACCTAGGGATGAAGGGGCCAAGGTATATATGATTTTCTCAAATAACACATAAATGACTAAGGCACGTATATACAAAGCAAGACTTAATACCATGGAGTCTTTAGTAAAGGCATTTTAATTCAAAACACTATGATAGAAATCACAAAATTTGAATTAGGGCACCAATGAGAACCCTAAAACAAAACTCGAGCCCTAATCTTTCGGCCTCATTTCAATTTTGATTTTTTTGAGCTTCTAGCTCTACACATGCTACCACCATGAAGGTTAGGGTTTGAGCTCTAATCTTGAACCTTCTTCCACCATTCTTTTCTTCTACAAGTTGATTCTCCTCAGGAAACTTGTGGTGAGTACTTCTTTTTGTCAAATATGCAAAAAAAATTGCATTTCCTTCATTTCAAATGCACTTTTGGGCCTTCTCAACCACGGCCTCCATTATTCTTTGATGCATTTTTCCATGTGTTTCTACTATCGATGCCTTTTTTCCTTGAGGCTTCTTATTGAAGAATTTTTGGAGCTTTCCATCAAGGGAATTTGAATGCATTTTCCAACAACAAAATAGGTGAGTCCTATACTATTCGATCTTTGCATTATTCTTGTTTCTTTAGCCGATAAAATGCTCACCTCAAGCTTGATGAGGGAAAATATAATGAATGTTTTGTTTTCCATGCTTCTTTATTTTGAAGCTCTTCTATGTTGCATAGCCACGGCTGGCTATAGAAGACTCTAAGGGTCCTATAAAAATATAAAGCTCCTTGCATTCTAGATTATCATTCTCTTAATCTTTGTGACTCCTCCTTCATTGCGCAACATGAACTAGGATTTTCTTAAATCCTATGCTTTCTCACAAAATATTTAGTCCACGGCCTTGAATCCCCTCTACAGTATGATTTCAATACTTTTGTTTCTGTAGAAACCCTCCACTTAACATAGTCTACTAGATTTTCTTTTACCTTTAGCACTGTATGGCTTCTTTGTTTGTGTTTCAAAACCCTCAAGGGTTTGCACCTCTTTTCCTTCCAAATTCCTCTCTCGCTAAAGCATTTGTATTCTCAGTGCTTTCAAAATGACCACTTAAAGAGATATGTTGTTAATAGCTATGTGCACAAATATTCTCCAAAATATTGTTGGTAAAATAAATGTTTATCATGCTCTGTATAATGAAATGGCATTGTATTTTGGTTTTTCTGAATCTAATGCTTAGAGGCACTATGTCAAAATTCATTTCTCTTATTTAGAATTTGTAAAATGATAATGCATTCTCATTGTACTTTGATTACATTATTTGATGATGTCTTGAGCATTTTAAGAGGATTGTATTGCTCAACCATATGTGATGCATTCAATTTCCTTGAAGGACCCACTACTTTTATTGTGAATGAATTTTCTTACCTAAGGTCTACAAATTGGTGAAACCTTGGCTTCAAAACAAGCATTTGCAATCATTTGGAATTATCACTTTGTCCCTTGAAAGTTCTTTCCATGAGCTCTTCCTATAATATCAAAACATGCTTTATAGACTATCAACTTGTCCTCATAGCTGAAAGCTTCCCTCAATAATTTATGACTACATTTTCAATCTTTTCATGCATTCTTTATGATGACAGTCCAATCAATGAGGTCATAATCATAGACAATGATCCATTTCTCAATGCATATGTGGACTATAATAAAATAGTGAAATCTGCTCCTGGCTGCCCTTTCAAGGTTCTTGGGTACTCCTTTGTCATGACTTTTCTTTATGACATGCCTCGAATCATTTTCTTTTCATGATAGCCATGAGCTCATTTTACAACAACCAATTTTCCTTTGGCTCCCATTTTCCTAGGTAACACTTGAATACTTCCAACTTCATGAAAATAGTATACAGTGTTGCCTCCAGTGTTGTTCCATGTATAATAAGTGAATATTTGTTCTTTTATGATGCTGCACCTTGACAATTGCTCATAATTGAGAACAGAGATTGGAGTTGCAGGGCATTGCTATTTATACTATGCTTGCATACTTTGTTAAACCTATTGCTTCTTTTGTTATCTGATGAATGGGTTGTCATGTATACATCTTATTATTATTATTTGATAAAGGCAGCGAGAAATGATGTTGAAACAACCAATAGATGATGCAATTTTACTTCTTTTCCAAATTACTTAAACCTTCCAAATGATCCCTTTGTTCATTTGTGACTCCCATTTCAAAGGGGCTGCCTCATTGCACTTTTGGATTGGTTGTCATGAATGATCAATTCTACTTGAGGCTCTTGTAGTCACTTTATGACTTACTCCTTCAGCTGAAAATGTTTCTATTTGAGCATTATGAATATGAATTCCTATCTCAGTTCCCTTTTGAGAATTAGGGGCAGCATGCTAGGCTCAACCCTTGTGGGAGCCCATTTTTGCACAACATGCTATTATGCCTTAAAAAATGGATGAGTAACATGATTTCACCTATACCTGTGTTAGGAAAAGGTGTGTTGTACACCTTGCATAATGTATTTATTGTAATTATTCTTGGGGCCACTTTATATTGCATGTAACATTGGGAAATAAGCTAAGTTGCTAAAATGTAATTATTTATTATTGGGGAAAATAAATAAATAAAGTACCCAATATTAAATAAGGGAACATGGTTTTATAATCTCATGGTTTTAGTCACATGATTTTGTGTAATACCACTTGGTGGTTTTGTAGGAGCTTATTTAAGAGCAACCACAAGGATAGTTTCTTAGGTTGAGAGGAAAGTTTTTATGTAAGCTCTCGTTAGCATTTGTGAGGGTTTGAAGCATGGAATGGGATGTGTGGTTACATTCTTTTTCACATGGATTGTTTGGAGAGGGCTTGATTCTTCATTGGTGTTCATGGAGACTCTGAAGATGTATTGTAATCTTTATTCTTGAATAGTACATGAGAGATGGATGCTTTTGGAGGTTGGGCTTTTTCCCTCTTAAGGGTTTTTCCCATGGTATATCTTGTGTCATATTTTCATGGGTATGTTGTTTATTCTCTTGCATGTGGATTCTGAATACTTAGTTACATAGATTTCTCTTTTGGGTTATTTGGAAATTGTCTTTAAATGGCTATAAGTTTCCAACAAGTGGTATCAGAGCCATGGTTGTGGTTGTATAACCCTTGGTTGAGAAAAATCTTGTTTAAGTTTGAATCTATGCATTGCATGTGAGAATCAAAGGCATGGCAAGATATGAGGGTTTTACAGGTTGTTTATTGTAGATTTGAGGGTTTTGGGTTTGTTGTTTTGATGGGTTGTTTGTAGATTTGGGGTGTGAGAAATTTTGGGTGAAATGGGTTTCTTGGTTTTGCATTCGAATGGGGGTTTTGTGGGGGAAAATTACAAATGACTCTTGGGACAAAATAGACCTCATGGATGGATCTGGGTTGTCTGAGAGATGAAGATGACATATAACATGACTTATTTTGCTTACAGTTGAAGAAAAATGCAAAAAAAATTAGCCAATATGGTCATATGACCATCTTAGTCTGCAGAATAAAATTATTAAAAAAAATCAAAAAATAAAATCCCGTTGCTTTAAAATCGTAACTACGAAAAAAAAAAAAAAATTAAGAGGAGCTAAAAGAAATTTTTTATTAAA
This sequence comes from Sequoia sempervirens, assembly GCA_007258455.2. Lineage (NCBI taxonomy): Eukaryota > Viridiplantae > Streptophyta > Pinopsida > Cupressales > Cupressaceae > Sequoia > Sequoia sempervirens. Next base: position 136,138,529 of record VDFB02373365.1, on the reverse strand, counting down.
AAATTTGTAAAGGGTTTGGGTGGGGGGTGGACCCCACCCGTACCCTAGCCTGCGTCAGCCTATGCTGATAGGGTTGCATGCGGTACCATGAGGTACCGCCGACAACCCTATCAGTGGCAGGGTACAGCCGCCGGCGGGTATGGCCCACCACCCCTTAATGGGGTTATAACCAAAATTTAAATTTAAATTTTTTTTGTTCATTGCTTTAATATTAAATCTGCCGAATTTTTTACAAAAGGAGCCGATCAAAATTTTTTGCATTAAAAATTTAATTTGAGTTTATAAAAATTTTGGGTCCGGTGGAGAAATCGGGTGGCTCTGCCACCACCGACAAGCCACTACTTTTGGCATATATACTCTAATTATGCACCTTTTTTCCAAAGATCATAAATTTCGCCTAGGTGCTCCGTTTTTCAACTCCTTGGACTCTTTGGAAAGCTAACTCAGTGCTCTACACTGTGGTGACAGTGATTTTTTGATATTTTACATTTTTATAGTCTTTTTCATGCTATAATTCAAGGGTTTATTTTGAACTTTGAGAGGTTATATCGGGTGCATATGGAGTCGGATTTTGGACTTCGAATAGTCGATAGAAATCTTGTTCAAAGCACTACATAGTGGATCAAGTTTGGAGTTATTTTGGCATGGTTTATTTTTTGTTTTCCTTATCTAATTTTTTTATGGGTTACTTTGACTATGGAGATACTATGAGTTTATGGATGATTGGATCTTGGAGATTTGATATTGGATTCATTGTATACTCAATTATATATCTCATATTATTCTTCAATTGATATGGTTATCAGTATATGTTTGGATTTGTATGTTGCATTGTTGTATCTACAATTTGTGCAATGATGTAGGCGGTCTATACTTACATGTTGCCTATATGACTTGGACATGGGTTGTCTTTTCCCATAGATATTTCAATGTTGATGCATTTTTAGTTTTGGTGGCTTGGTTTAGTCACTTGGTTTGTAGGTTTTGTTGTCATATTGAGGAGATGAGATGGTATTACCAGGTACAGTATGATGTGAGACCTATGTAGTTGACTATGTTATGTAGATATGCAGGACATGGTTGGGTTGAGTTGTTGGTACATTTGGTGGTGATCATGGTGTCATGGATGTTTCTTGTGCATTAGAGATTTTGGAATGTCATGATGGTTTATACAGGTGCATTGTTGGTGGTGTTGGATTGGCTCTTGATTATGGTTGAGGCAGTGATCTTCTTGGTATGAGGATCATGGTTTTAATTTTCCTTTTGGGAGCTCTTGTTATATTTGAGTTCTTTGATTGTGTGAGGGCCTTCTGGTTGATCTTCATGAGGATGTTGTTATCATGATTTCATGGATATCTTGATTACACTTTTCAATGGGATATTTTGACAGTGATGGATTGATAGTATTGGATATGTTTATGATGGTTTGGCGGTTGTAGGTATCTTCTTGGCTTGGAGATTTTGGTTCTACTTGTTATGTTATTGACATTTCAGTTGTGTGTGTAGACCTGGATGATCTTCATGGAGAGGATGATTGTCACGATGCCATGTGTGACTTAGTATCACAGTTTAGTGGGAGTTGTTGGAAGTGATGTGGATTCACCATTTGATGGTGGATGTCTTCTGTAGTGATTTTTGGTGTCATGGATGGATTCTTGGATTCTACTTTTATGCAATGATGGTTCATTAGCATCTTTGGTTTCATTGACAACGATGGTTTGATTCATATCAATTACATATGTTGATTCTTGGTTTATGGTGTTATGGTATTATGTCAAGGTTTACTCTTTATCACGTATTAGATTTTTGGCATGGTACTTGTTCTCTTGAGACCAGGATGTATGCATTGTTGTATGCTATCTCCTATGAGGAGGTGTTAGATCATGTTGTCATGCTTATGTTCCTCATTCATGATTGGATCTTTGACATTGATCTTGTGTGGTTCTCTTGGTATTGGGTACATATATCATTTTCTTGATTACTTCATGATGGTGCTATGTTGCATTTGGAGTTTGGAATGGATTGGTTGGTTACAGGTACTCATGGATAGTTGGAGACATAGGTGAGGCTTGAGTTCTTTTGTGTTTAGAGATATGTGTTGAGATAGTTACTCTTGATGAGATTTCAGCAGGAAGTTTGAGGAGCCTACACCTTCGTTGGACGTCAGTTCAACATGGACCTATGAGGAGAGTGTTCTTGGATGAGTCATGATGACTTGGATATCTTGGAGGAGCATTTTCATTCCCCACTCTTGGTTTACTCAGCGGTTTCACTTGAGAGGTATTACTCATTGTTACTTTTAGGTGCTTTATGTTTTATGCTTTATCTTCTCATGCATATGGATCTTGAGCTATGGATATATGGTTTTGGAGGGTTCATTTGAGGAGTGTTGGCATGGCTATCTCCTTATGCATTGTGATTACATTCATTGATGTTGAGTTTAGGAGATGTTTTGGGCTTATTTCCTTCATTGGGAATGGATTTAGTTTGATCTTCTTTGGTTATGAGAGGCTTGCATCCATGTTGATTACATGATACATATGTTATGTTTGATCTTGGTGATTGAATGGTTGGGTGTTGTCATGGATTTTATTTTGGGGTGTTGTGGAGGAGATCATACTTGACACAGCTGGCATTTAGAGGTGTATGTAGGAGATTTTTCTACAAGTATATGATGTGAAGATTTTCTCTCTTTGGTCTTGGTTATCTTCCTAGATGTTTGGTTTCACATTACATTGGTTTAAGGTTTAGTTGGAGCTATAGTGATCACTAGCTTGTGGTCATGTTTTTTCACTTATGTTCTTGGGTGATGACATGGAGGTTCCTTTATCTTTTTCCTTTGTTGGGTGTGGAGAACTTGGGAGAGCTATGGAGACTTGTGATGAGATTTCTTCTTACAAGTTATTGGTTTATAGGTTTTGCATATCATTGTGGATGATTCCTTGGTACTACATGATGTTGTTTACAATTTCTATATGATGCTATTAGTATACTTGGTATTCCTTGATCTTTTTTCATATTTGCATTACCCATACAGTGGGAGCTCTTGGATGTGTATGTCATTCTTTGACAGGTTTTGCACATGGAGTTTATGATTGCAGTTTATGGGTGTATATGTTTATGGCATGATTTTACTATGTTTTATATACCTTGGAGGTATGGATAGTTGGATGTATTGGCACTTGCTATGGGTGTTATTTCAGCTATGGGTTTGTGTATCTTGACGACTACTGGTGCATATGGTTACCTTTGGATTGAGTGTATGTGTTTGGGATATCGGTTGAGGTGGCACTTATGCTTCGTTGTGACAAATTGTGTGGATTCTCTATTGGATGGCTTCTTATCTTTGTGCATTGGAATGATGGAGGATGAGAGCATTCATGCTTGGGATGGTGGTCACTTTGATTCTTGTTGCAGGTATCCTGATGGAGCACATGGATCACTTTGATTCATTCATGGTCTATGTGGCTAATGGATTGTTCATTTGATTCATGTTTTGAGGTTACTTGTTCCCCTTATGCAATGTATACAAGTGGGAGAATGTTAGGAAAAGGTGTGTTGTACACCTTGCATAATATATTTAATGTAATTATTCTTGGGGCCATTTTATGTTGCATGTAACATTGGGACATAAGTTAAGTTGCTAAAATGTAATTATTTATCATTGGGGAAAATAAATAAATAAAGTACCCAATATTAAATAAGGGGACATGGTTTTGTAATCTCATGGTTTTAGTCACATGGTTTTGTGTAATACCACTTGGTGGTTTTGTGAGAGATTATTTCTATAAAGCAACCACAAGGATAGTTGTTTAGGTTGAGAGGAAAGTTTACATGTAATATTTGGTTAGCATTTGTGAGGGTTTGAAGCATGGCATGGGATGTGTGGTTACATGCTTATTCATATGGATTGCTTGGAGAGGGCTTGATGCTTAAATGGTGTTCATGGAGACTCTGAAGATGTATTGTAATCTTAATTTATGAATAATACATGAGAGATGGATTCTTTTGGAAGTTGGATTTTTTCCCTCTTCAGGGTTTTCCAAGGATATATCTTGTGTCATATTATCATGGGTATGTTGTCTATTCTCTTGCATGTGGATTTTGAATACTTAGTTGCATAGATTTCTCTTTTGGGTTATGTGGAAATTGTCTTTAAATGGTTGTAAGTTTCCCACAACCTGCATAGTGAACAAACATGTTAGATAAAAAATAGTGAAGCTCAATGCTCCTGTGATATTTTATTTTTCAAGCTCTCTTGCATATTGTAAGTGTGAATAAGTAAAAAGTAAAAGAACAACTAAAACACTTCTTAATAAGAAATTAGATCAATATTAGCATGAATTAAACTAATTTAAAACACAGAAAAGCCTGAAAGCGTCTCATTGTCTCCTATCTCCAAAGATTTATCAAGTTACAAGGGCTCTTAGATTTGTAAGCACCGTAATTGTTTAAAATGCCTATCTAGAGAACGAAATGGATTCTAAATGCCATGATGTGATGATTGCTAATGATTTCTAAGTGGTATGAAGACACTATAAACTATTTTGACATGAAACCTGCTAAATGAAGCTACAGTAAAAACTAAAATGTTGTCGTGATATGAAATATACTAATGCTATGATACTGTGATGCTATTGATAATGCTAATGCTTATGATATGGTTGATTGATTGCTTGATTGCTATGAATGCCTATTCCTGCAGAGTAAGTTTGCATAAATTGGGATTTCTCATATCATTTTCATGCTTCAGAAGGCTGTATATATAGATTTTCGATAGCAGTTTTGCACAGGGGTAACACATCAAAGGCCTAGATTGAATCTTGAGATTTGAGTGGTGAGAGATTAAGGAGCTTGAGTTGATCATCGGGATTTTTCCTCCCCATGAAAACATCAGGCAAGATGATAGGAAAGATTAGAGGAAGAAGATTGAGAGGATTGCCTGCAAGTTTTTCCTCGAAGCTTTCCTGTGAATGCCAGTTTAATTAATTAGATTGAAAAATATAATTTTATTGGTGAGTGAATAGAGGAATATTTGATTTATGCCTTTATTTGAATATTTTATGATTTTATTCAAATTTAGCAAAATAGGAATATTTAATTAAATAAAACAAATATTTGATATTTGTTTATTTAATAAAGAGGAATATGATAATTAAATACGACTTTTAGGATATCTTTATTTAATTAAGAGGAAATATGATAAGATAATTAAATTACACAAATTATCAAAGTTGTGTATTTAATTTAAGATAGAATTTAATGGATAAAGTATAGAAGAAATAATAATGATAATAATTAAATAAAACAAAGTATTTAATTTTGTTTATTTAATTAAGAGGAAAATAATATGATAAAATAGAAGAATTAATAGTGAACTTAATATAAATAAACATTTCTATTTATTTACTAAGTAGATGAATTTAGGATTAATTAATCAAATAAATCATATTTAATTAATTATATTCTCCAGACCATTTTTACGTGTATACATTTTTCCCCTCTTTGAAGTGATGTGTTTACACATTGCTTCAAAGAAAATTTTGTTGTTGCTGCTAGTATCAACGAAAAAAATTTAGTGTGCCCTAGACATGCCACAGACATTGATTTTACCTAATGATGGATACATGTCCCCTCAGGAGATAAATTGTTGAATTTTTTATTTTTTAGTAATTTTGCAACAAAAAAAAATTATGATTTTTTGATGATTTTGATGTAGATTTGATGAATATTCAGTGATGAAATAATTTATCTCCCGATAATTGATGTAGAAATTTTCCCCAGGATGCTTTTGAATTAATCTCCTCAAAAATTTATTTAAATATCCCACCAACAATCCCTCCTTTAATAACCTATAAAAGGTCAAAAGGGTCATTTTCACACTCATTTGTGCATTTGACTTTTGAAAACTTTGTGAGAGAGCTTTTTTGTGCCACGTGGAGCAAGATGTCGATTCCCTATCACACCCACTAGTTCGAGTGTGTATGACATCACCAACAATCGGCTACCTATGGACCTTCAGTACGTACCCTTTTTCCCCTCGTATTTTGTGTCTTGTCTCATTTTTTATGTAGTTTATGGATTTTTAATTTTCAAAAAAAAATAGCGCTTTGAAAGTCCGTTGTAGCGCTTTTAGTTATTGTTTTAGCACTTTTAAGTTTTTCACGCTTATGAGCTCCATTTTAGCGCTTCACTAGGATAGATTAGTGCTTTTGTAGATTAGCTTTTAGATAATTGTTTTAGCGCGTTGGTAGGATAAATTAGCACTTTTAGGACTTTAGTGCCTAGTTCAGATTGTTTAGTGCTTACACCTCCTGTTTTAGCGCTTTGATATTTTTAGCATTTTCACCCAAAGTTTTAGCGCATTGACCAAGTAGAATAGCACTTTTGACTGATAAAATGGTGCATGTCGTCATTTAGCGCTTTTAATGCTTGTTTTAGATCATCTATGCCAATTTGATGAAGTTTGTCAAATTTGTCCTTGATTTTGTCGATTTTCAATTGTGTTAGCCATTGGTTTGATTTGATTGATTATCCTGATCAAATTGTGATGTTCGACCTCATGATAGGCGAGATCTAATGTTTGATTGATGATAATTATCCTCATGATAGGCGAGGAATAATTATAGTTTGATTGATGAACCTCATGATAGGCGAGGTTGATTTAATGCTTTGATTATTGACCTAATGATAGGCGAGGTTCAATGATTCTTGATGATTTGACCTCATGATAGGTGAGGTTCAATGATGCTTATGAGATTTGTTCAAAAGTCTCACCAATAGTTGATTAGTTTTGATAGAATAACTTGATGTTTGATTCGACAAAAAGTACTAATTTTTCAAAATTTCCTAATGATAGGAGTCGTTGGAGAACCTTCAGGTTCGAGAGCAATTTTTTTGGACATTTGATTTGATACCTCAATTGGCTCAACCTGACACGGCCATTATCACACGTTGTAGACTATCTCCTCTTTTATGCATGCCCCAAATTAGGATTAATCAGGGTCTGTTGACAGCGCTAGCCGAGATGTGGCATAGCAAGCATAACACCTTTCACCTTCCTACCGGTGAGATGACAGTCACCCTGAAGGATGTCTGGTAGATTTTACAGCTTCCCATCGTTGGAGACATTGTCATTTATGATTCTACAGAGCAGGGTGGTACTGAGGCTCTTCGAAGGGTATTTCAAGATGAGCATATTGCTAGAGAGTGGATTCCATGGTGAGAGATGGTCGATGCATACACCACTTTTCCTTCATTTCTTGTCGGTTTCATCGACGAATTCCTTAGTCTTGATCACAGGTCTAAGGGATTCTCTATTGGTTGGGGCCAAGTTTTGGAGAGTATGGTTGTTCATGGCACCAGATTTGCTTGGGGCATGTGCATGCTTTCCCACTTGTATCATGATTTACATTTAGTTGTATATCGTAGAGGTCAAAGTTTGTCAGCCGGTGTCACCTTGCTTCAGGTGTGGGCATAGGAGCACATAGTTGTTACACGTCTAGTTCCAGTTAAACACAAACCACCTAAGAGACCTTATGTGTTCAGATATGTCGGCTAACTTACTCAGTCCCGACTGGGTAAGTTAGAGTATTGGAGGAGAGTGATCGACGATATAGAGTCTATGACATGGCATCCATACCTAGATTGTGAGCACTGGGATGAGGATGATATTCAAGTGCCTTTTATGTTTCAGTCGATGATACTGATTGGTCAGACTCATTGGGTACTTGAAATATTTTTCATTAGACGGGTATATAGGCAGTATGGAATGGTTCAGAGTATGCCCCAGGGTGTTGCTCATTACGTCTGACGTCAGTCAGATTTTGGAGATTGGGGGCCTGGTTTATCATATGATGATGTTGTCCAGGAGTTTTAGGCCTTGTAGCCGCTTGAGTGGGACATCAATCCTGATATTGTTGGGCCACCAGTTATAGCAGATTATGCTGAGTATCTAGCTTTCCATCCTTTTCCATGTCTTACCATTCCCGATGAGCCTGCTCCATTATCGGCAGAGGAGGATGTTTCCATTGCATGTGGTCGTAGGTGAAGGAGAGAAGAGGTTGAGGTTAAGGTGGATGTTGATGTTGGTGTTGGTGGTGAGGAGGAGGGTAGTGGAGAGGAGAGGGATAGTGGAGATGAGAGCAGCGGGGATGATTATGATTTTGATAGTGGAGATGTTGTAGGTGGGTCAGGTCCTACATTAGATATGCCGGAGGAGACAGTGCCTCATAAGAGGTAGGTCGTGAGGGATGTTTCAGAGTAGCTGCAAATAGCGAACCTACAAGTGCAGCTAGAGATTGTTCAGGAGCAGCTTCTTCAGACTCAGGGTTTATTAAAGAAAACTTAGGCTCAGATGCAGTCACATGCAGAAGCTTTATCATCAGTGCAGGCTCAGTTGGCCATGACACTGTCACAAGTTGCAGCATTGACAGTCAAGAGGGATATTGTCAGGTAGACAGCAGGGTCAACACAGGCTCAGATTGCATCTTTAACTGCTGAGAGGGATACTACCAGATTTATAGCAGAGGGTTCTCAGGCTACAGCCGAGAGATTACAATAGTTGGCAGATGGTACCTCTCTAGAAGATTATATGTGAGAGGTTTCCCGTATTGGTGGAGAGGTGGAGTACTATAGATCTAGATATTATGATGTCATCCCTTCTGAGCAGAGAGTGAGCTTCAGGCAGTCCCGATTTGGTAGGACACATTCCAGGACAGTGAGTGCAGGTGTGACACAGCCTCTCCAGAGAGATCACAAAGATCCCAGAGATCCTAGTACATCTAGTGGTGATATAGGTCTCGATCCTGCGATGCCTACACCATCTGGAGCTAGCAGCACATGATTATTGTCCATGTTGTATTTGAGATGTGATGAATACTTTGATTCTTTTGATATACAGCCATTTTTTATGTTATATCTCATTTCATTTTAGACATCATTGTATACTTGACATTGTGATTTTGATCTATATGATATGTAGTGGATTTTTATCGATGCATTACATGTTCTATATGATTTTATGATGGATGCATTTACTTTCTATGTTCTATATGTTATATGATAATCCTTTTACTATGATGTGATGGATGCAGTTTATGATCATGGTGATATGCTTTGATATGATGTTCTATTTATGATGTGCATATGAATGGATGGATATATGTTGTATGGATGCATGATGTAATTACATGTATGATCATGGATATGATGTGTTTAAATGATATACTATATGCGATGTAAATGCAAATATATGATGTAGTAAATGGATGGAAATGATGAATGATATATGAGGTAATAAATTGATGTATGATTTTTTATATGAAAAATGACATGTTAAATGATTGTATGCCACGTGATATGATTTAATGGATGAATGAAAATGTAATGATAGAGATTTATTTTTGAGATTTTCTTTATGCAATATTTTATGTGATATGGAAAATATGATATGATGAATGCTAAATGATTTGATTCAAATGAATGAATGATGAAATGATGATTAAATGCTTTCTAATGTATGCAAATGAATATGATGATGCAACTATATGATCATGATGATGTTTTTGTCAAGTATACTCAGTCTAAATATGAGAAAAGATAAATCATTTTTATGAATGGTTCACCAATTTTATAACAAATACTTTGCAGATGTAACCTATCATGAATGCATTCTACTTTTACCATGCAAATCTACCTGCAAACATTAGAATTTTAACAGTACTTTTGTTCTTTGTATCATCACTGAGCTTTTAAAATTTTGAAAGTGAGTACAAGCATCAAAGGTATAATGTAAACCAAAGATGACGAGTATTACTTTCATGATTTTTGATATTGCAAGCAAACACAAGCATCGAGGTATAATTAAACCGATATGACCTGAGCATTTCTTGCATAAATAGACAAGAATTAACCACTTTTGTATGTGAATTGGAATGTCATTAGTGATACTTTGTAGAGCACGTCTCACGATAATTCACACAGTAATGATGATTAACTCACAAATAGTAGACAAAGAAAATACCATTCTTCTTCCTGGCTTCTCTAGTTCAATACATCATCGAGTTGCTCCAAAGAAATGATAACAATGATCAAAGTACAACATATCCAAATTTTTCTTAAAGTATTTCAATCATTTTTCAGATTAGATCATCCATCCTGATTTTGTGATGTTTTTTGTGTTTTCAAGATTTTGGATCAAACCTAACTTAAAGACCTATCTAGGGGCCTCAAGGGTTGATCAAAGATTAGCCTTGCCTATGTTATACATGCAGAGACCACGTAGTTCGATTCACACAGACTCATATTTTTGGCTTTTTGAGACCGACTTTTTGACTTGTTTTTGGATTTTTTTGTTGTGATATGGATGTTTGATATGTTTTCGATGGTGATTGATGTTCCATGTTGGGTTGTGTTTCAATCATTTTTTTTGTTGCTTTTTTCCAACCGTTGTTTGTCTATTTGATTAAGCTCCATGTTTATGTTGCCCCCAAGCTAGGGTGAGACATGACCACGTGATATGATAAGATAATGGATGTAAAATGATGATGGAAGTAACGACCATGGCATGTGTCAAAATAGATGGGATAGCTGATTTGAATCACAAATGGCACCTGTTACCAGGTTTTCACCATATGTCTTTATTACAATTTTTTCATTATTTTTTATTTTTTTGTACTTTTTTATTTTTCTTGTATTTTTCTATTACCAAAATGCCTATTTCCCAAGTTTTCATCAAGGTAACCATTTTCATAAACTAATTCATGCACTAAGTGATTCAGGTATAGAACTTTTTGAGATGGATATTATTGATAGGTTCATCAAACATATCCCCTTCTCATGTAGAAAATTGATATGCTCTTGATCCATACACTGATATGATTGCAAAGGGACCTAACAGTTAGGTTCAAACTTCCCTTTCTTTTCTCTATCCTGTTGATTCCTAGGGTTTTACTTTAGGACTAAGTCTCCAATTTGAAAGGCTCTAGGTTTTACCCTATGATTGTAACTCCTTGACATTCTTTGTCGGTATGCCTTCAAATGATTATAGCTTGCTGACAGTGTTCATCCAGTAATTCCAGTTCTTGTAGCCTAGAAACTCTATAATCCTCATCTATAATGATACCTCTTAGTGAGACACAAAGTGATGGTATTTCTACTTCAATTGGTAAGATGGCCTTTGATGCATACACCAAGGCATATGGTGTAGCTCTTGTTGGTGTTCTGATGTTGGTTTTGTAGGTCCATAGTGCAAGATTTAGCTGAACATGCCAATCAAGCCAACATCATTTACTATTTTCTTTAGTATTTTAGAATTGTCTTGTTTAAGGCCTCTGCTTGGCCATTTCCCTGAGGATAGTACGGTGTTGAGAAATGATGTTGGATATGGAATTGTTCACATAATTCTTGGAAGTCCTAATTTTAAAAAGGCCTTCCATTTTCTATGACAATGGATTGAGGTACCCCATATCGATAGATGAAATAGTTGAGTATGAAAGATGAGATCTGCTTTCTAGTGACTGTTGTTAAAGGAACCGCTTCTATCCATTTTGTAAAATATTTTGTTGTTGTGATGATGAACTTGTGTCCATTGGATGAAGACGAATTTATTTTACCTACTAGGTCCAGTCCCCATTGACAAAAGGGCCATGTTGATGTGAAGGGTTGTTAACTCTTGTGGTAGCGCATGAATTATATTACCATGAATCTAGCATTTCTGACACTTTTTAACATATTGATAGGCCTCCTTCTCCATCTTCGGCCAGTAATACCCTAAACGGAGGAATTTCTTAGCTAGGGTTAGCCCACTTGAATGGGTCCCACAAATACCTTCATGGACCTCTCGTAAGGATGTTTCAGATTCGTGATGTTCCAGAAACTGAAGAAGAGTACCATCTAGACCTCGTCGGTATAGGATGTCAACGATCAATGTATGTCTCGCAAATTGATGGATAAAATTACGCTTTTGGTTTCTAGAGAGATCAGGAAGAAGAATATTATCTTTGAGGTAAGTATAGATCTCTCCATATTGTGAGGTTTGAGTGTTAGTTATTTGGCATATGGTCTATGAATCGAGATTATCGTATGCAGGGTTTGATACTTTTTCCACCATAAACTCATAACGACCTTGCTTTTTCGGTAATTGCAAAAGGGAAGCAATTGTTGCCATGGCATCCGCAACTTTTTTCTCTGCCCTTGGTATTTGCTCGAACTTGATATCCATGAAGTAATTTTTAAGATCGTCGATCATTTGCTTCTAAGGCATGAGCTTTTCATCCTTTGTTTGATACTCAACATTTACTTGATAGATGACAAGCTATGAGTCCCCATACACTTACATTTCTGTGATTTTCCATTCAATAGCTACATTGATGACAATAATCAATGCTTCGTACTTAACTATATTATTGGTACATGGAAACATTAACCTATAGGATCTTGGGATGGTGTGTCCTTGAGGTGTGACAAATAGAATTCCCACACCAGCTCCTCTTTGTGTGTATGATCCATCAAAATAGAGCCTCCATTATTGTGTTGTAATATTCAGGATGTCCACATCTGGAAATTCAATGTTCATTGGATGATGATCCTGTAATGGAGCTTCAGCTAGTTGATCCGCTATTACTTGTCCTTTGATGGCTCTCCTGTCGACATATTGGATGTCAAACTCACTCAAGATCATGACCCATTTTGTGAGTCTCCTATTAGAGTAGCTTTACATAGTAGATATTTTAATGGGTCTCTTTTTGCTATGAACCTAACTATATGAGTCAACATGTAGTGTCGCAGCTGCTGGGGTGCATATACCACTGCCAAACAATATTTTTCTATGAATGTATAGTTTATTTCATATTCGTTGAGAGTCCTGTTGATGTAATAAATTTCTTGTTCTTTTCCTTTAGAATCCTCATGTGCCAATAGAGCTCCTAAAGATATGTCAGTTGTTGTGATATACAGTAATAGTGGTTTCTTTGCTACGGGTGGCATGAGTATTGGAGGCGACACCAAATATTGCTTTATTTGGTTAAAATTTGTTTTACAATTATGATCCCACTTGAATAAAACATTCTTATGAAGTAGATGATTAAATGGGTGACTCTTGTCTGCCAGTTGGGAGATAAATCTCCTGATGGATTGTAACCTGCCTTGTAGGGACCGTAATTGGCTGATGTTTTTAGGTGGTGGAATCTCCATTATTGCTTTAACCTTAGCTAGATCCACTTCAATACCTTTCTCTGACACTATGTAACCAAGGAGTTTTGCTGATGTTACCCCAAACACACATTTCTTCAGGTTCAATTTGACATTGAATTTTTCCAGTCTAGTGAAGATTTTATCAAGGATTTCTAGATGTCCTACCTCGGTGTATGGGTGTGTGCAAGAATTTGAGTCCACTTTTTGGCCAAAAAGTGGAAGTGTTTTCCCTAATTTTCATAATTTGTCAAAATTGACCTAAAAATTTGAAACACTTAAAGACTGAATCTTAAAAAAAATAGTAATATGAAATGTAGTACTCAGAGTCTAGTTTCCAAAAATGTAATTTATTTTAATACCTAGATGACACAAATTCATTTTCAATAGGCATGTCTAAAAACCATTGTTTAAAAGTCACTTTTTTAACCATGCCATGCACGTGTACGTCATCCATATTTTGACCTAAATAATTGTATTTTTCTGAATCCTTTTGGGAAATGATCTCTAACACATTGAAGAATGTTCATGATATTTTTTATAATTTTTTTTGAATTTTTTTTTTTTGTTAATTTTTTATTGGTCGTAATTGCTACTTTGAAAATCCCACATGTACATCACGCATAAGATGACCTAAACTTATCATTTTTTGATATTTATTTTTTTCAAATTGAAAAGAATTGTCTAAATATTGTTCATGTACAATTTTTTTTTCAAAAAATTATTTTAATCAAAAGTTATTAAAATAATAAAAAACCTAATATTTCAGGGTTATGAACCAATTTCATCAAAAAATATATGAAAAATAGAAAAAATAATGCAATTGAAAAAAAATTACATATTTAGAATCTAGAAAATCTCATCTAAAATGGGTTTTAATTTCATAAAATAATTCTAAAAAAAAATATGTCATCCATATTGACAGTCATTTTGTTCTCTCGATATTGTGATGACCTTGTACGTGTAGGTCCAAGGCTAAGGGTTGGGTTACCATGCCTTTTTCTAAGCATAAATCCAAATGAGAAACATTGATCATGACTTTCAAACCTTTTGGAATGAGTACCCACTTTAAAATTGGTACCTATTCTAAGAAATGAATGGGTACCTATTTTAAAGCTAAAAAATGACACTTCCACTAGAAGTGGACTCAACTTCTTGCACTTACCTGTATGATTTTTCTAAGATTTCATCCACATAATCTTCCATGAAAGTATGCATCATGTCGTGGAAAATTGTGGTCATCGCCCGCTAATATGTCACACCTGCATTTTTCAATCCGAAGGGCATGACATTCCAACAGAATGTACCCCAAGGGCAAGTGAATGTTGTCTTTTCTTGATCTTTAGGTGCTATTTTTATTTGATTATATCCTGAGAAACCATCCATTATAGATAACATGGCATGTCCTATTGTTAGATCAATAATTATGTCAATACGGGGTAAAGGAAAATCATCCTTTGGGCACGCCTTGTTTAAATCCCTGAAATCTATGCATATTCTGATGCTATTATCAGGTTTTGATACCGGCACAATTTTTGAGATTCATTCTACATAATCTATAGACCTGATAAATCTTGCATCCAACAATTTCTTCAAGTCAACTTTAACCATCAGGGCGATGTGAGGATGCATCTTTCTCAGTTTTTGTTTTACTAGTTTGATTCCTTTTGGTAGTGATAGATGATGCATGAGGAGATCTGGATCCAATCCTAGCATATTAGAATAAGACCATGCAAAATTGATGTGTCTCTCTTTAAAGAATTTGGTGAATGTCAGTTTCTCCTATTTGTCATGGACTCTGCTAGATGTAGGATTTTTTCCTTTTCAGTTGTATCCAGATTTATAGACTGTGTCAGTTCTACTAGTACTGATGATCTATCATGGTAATGCTCTGGGAGAGTGTCGAATCTTCCATCCTTTAGCACCTCAGAAATATTTTCACTGTTGGAAACATTCTTTATTTTTCTCTTTTCAAAATCTAATGTTGCCTCAGAGAGGTTTTCACCATTAGATTTATTTTTCCTATTATCATTTTTGCAACTGGAAGATTTAGCACCCTCCATTTGTGAAGTGTCGTTATGAGTGTTATGGATAGAATTCATATTAGGTTCATCACTGCATAGATAGTTTATGATGGCCTCATCATTTGAAAAGACTGGTACATGAATAGGTTTGGTGGGTTCTCAGTCAATAAGTTTTGGATGTCTCAAGGGTAATAAGTCATCAGGTTGAGTAAGATCAACAGTTGTAAGTGTTCTGATAGCTAGGTGGTTGAAGTTGTTGGTAGGAATGTCAAGGTCTATGATAGTAATCACCTCCAAGTTTTCTATCTCATTCGATGTCTAATCGTCCTTGCTTGAGTCATCGATATTTGTTGATCCCATTTCAAATGGTATATTTCCTAAACTTTCTCCCTCCTCTCATAAAGGTGCATATGTTTGAATGACATCAATTTCTTTATCAGTGTATGATGTAGTACATAAATGATCCCATTCATATTCATTTGAATTAGTTTCAAAACCATCTCTCATTTGTAGAATCCCTTCTACTACTTTTTGAGTTACTTCCTTTTTTGTTTCCCCAGTGTAGCCTAATCATGTTTTATCCTTAGGTTGTAGTGTTAGAGGTTGAATAGGTTTTATACTACCCTCCTTTCTCTTGCCAATTGGTTCTTGGCCTTCATAGCCCATTTTTTCCAAGATGGCCTTTCCTTTTCCATACTGATATGTTTTGATGTTGATACTTGTTGATGTCGAGGCTTCTTCATCCTTGTATAGCCAATTGAGAATGGCTTTGTCTTTTGACTCATCTTCAAGGGTACCTACTTTAACAAATATTTCATTAAGAGTTGTGATTGGTTCTAATGAATTTGGTGTATTTGATGTGGGCCATCCATAGAATTTTGGTGATGGTAGCAATTGTGATAGACACAAAGATTGCTCTCAAGGGAATATTCTCCTAAGCCTTTGTCCTTCAATTAAACTTTGTCTACAAATTATTGTGATAACCCATTTATACGACCTTCAGTGTTTGATAAAATTGTGTCTGCAACAGTTATTTCCTTTGCTTGATCCTTCTTCTCAACCCACATAGATACGAAATTGGGTTGTCTCTCACTACTGGATGAAGTGGACGTGTTAACTTCTCTGTTTTGGGGTACCAACATGTCTTGATTTTCTTTTAGCATGTTGCAAGTCTATGGATTATTGTTGTCAGTTGATATTGTGACCTCTTGTCCATTTACTGGAAATTTCAAACATTGATGGTATGTTGAGGGTATTGCTTAAATTTCATGGATCCATGGATGACCCAATATTATGTTATATGTTAGATCTTTGTCCAACACTTGACAAACAATGTTTTTGACAACCAGCCCTACTTGAATTGGAAGTACAATCAACCCCTTGGAAGATCTTTCTTCTTCATCATATGCTTTTATTCTTATCTTTCTTTTGGCATCAATGGTGTTGTCAGAATAGCCTAGTGCATGAATTAGATTCAAAGTACAAATATTTAATCCAACTCTACCATCTATTAAGACACGCTTGACGTAGTATTTATGGATTAGAACTTTTATGTGCAAGGCTGCATTGTGTGGGTGATTTAATGACACATCATCTTGTTCAGAGGATGATATAAAATGAGGTGTGGTAAGATGTCCCACCATGGCTTGGAATTGACAAACATCCAAATTATTGGGCACAATTGTAGCTACTAGAGCTTGTTCCAGAACTTCTTTGTGTGATGGTGAAATTTTGAGAAGTTCTAGAATGGATATTTGTGTGGGTATCTTTTCTAATTGGTCTAGGATGTTGTATTGATGTGATGGGGGAGCAGTATTTTTAGATGAGACTCCTTTTAGTACCACTTTGGACTGCCCCCTTGTTGTTACATGTACTAGTTCACTTGATTGTCAGATGTGTTTGTGTTTGGTATCATGTTTAGAGATTCAATGTCATTGATGTTTGTGTCATTGGGTTGATTATCAATGTCATTTTTCTCAACTTCTGAAAGGCAATGAATGATGGTGTCATAGACATAGTTTATACTTTTTCCTTTACTGTTGGAAGAAGACTCCCCCTTTTCGTAGTTGGGTAATGGATTGGTAAATGCACTGTGATCTTTATTTGTTTAATGCCCTTCAACAAACACTTTCTTTGCCTCAATCAAGTCTTGTATCAAATGTTTCAATTGCATACAATCATTTGTTTTATGTCCCTTATTTTTATGAAAGTTGCAATAATCTACATCGTTCCACTAGGATGGTTTAACCTTCGGCTCCCAATTTCGAGCTTCTGGTAAAGTGATAAGTTTGTTTGCAATGAGCTCTCTCATTGTTGATTCCAAAGTTTTTCCTAATGGGGTAAATCTTCGTTGATTGGATTGTCTTTGATATGACGGTCGAGATTCCCCATTGTTGGTGTTATTGTTTTGTGTAGTGCTTTGATTGTTATTTTGGTTTTCATTTTGATTTTCTTTGACATATGTTGTTGTCAAATTGAATATTGGTTTTGTATTTTCAGTTGTAACATCAGTGCTTCCAGTATTTCTATTTTTCTACCAAAATTTTGGTTTGTCATTGTTTCCATAGTGATTTGTGTTGTTTGGTTTATCATTCTAGTGTTTAATCACTCCTCGTTTGACTAGGGCTTCTTCAATTTTAAGCCCATTCTCGATTACTTTTTCGAATGTTGGGGGACATTGCAATTCAAGTTTATAACACATCTGATCATTTAAGTTGTCTATAAATAATTCAATATTCTCCTCTTCGGGTATAGATCGAGGATATCTTGTGAACAACTTTCTCCATCTTTGTAGGAATGATAAGAATGTCTCACCATTTTTCTATTTCAAGTTATACAGATATTTTATGGTTACATCGTGTTGTATGCTGAAGGAGAATTGGGAGATGAATTTTTTGACCAGTTCTTCGAAGGATCGAATCCCTGGTTGTAACTTGGAGAACCATTCTATGTAATGGGCTCCCAAACTCCTAGGAAATAACCTCACAAGGTAAGTATCTTCTTGTGAAAACTCAAGGCTCATTATTCTGAATTCCCTTACATGGTCAATTGGGTCTGATTTACCATTGTATTTATCGTATTTAGGAAATTCACAGTGTCTAGGGAAGGGTATCATATCCACACATGGATGAAAAGGATAAGGACAAATGTCCTTTAATAAGTATTTTTTTGTGGTTCCTATTTGCATGTTTTGATATATTCCTGTAAAGTTTTCATTTGTGTTGTTAAAGCAACCACTTGATCTGTATCATGTGTGTTGGGTGGTTTTGTTTCGTTTGTTCTTGGTGTTTCATTCAATTGATTCATGTCAAAATCCTTTGGTAGTTTTGTGCCTAACTCTGCTAACATCAAGAGATATTTCTCCATGTCTTGTTCTAAGACTTTCTCCATAAATTTATGAAAACTTGGATCCTGTTGAACTTGTTGTATATCCTCTTGAGTTATTTCATTGGTATTATTTTGTTGGAATAGGTAAAAGGGGTTTTCTTCAGTCATGTTTGGATTTTCAAACTCCTCTCTGATTTTTTGCTTTTGCAACCCTGTCAAGATTGGCATATAAATTTTGTTTGTTTCCACTAAACTTTGATCTTTTGTGTTGGGATTAGTGTCAAATTGATTTTAATAAAGCCAAATAGAATGATGTATTCTATTGATGAGGCTAAGTTAAAAACTTGATTTACTGAGTTCTTGTTTCGTGATGGTAGGATGTTAGAATCCTGATGAGGAAACTTGACTCAACAATCTAGATTTGTTTTGATAATTTGATACTTTGTATTTTGCAAGATCTAGGTTTATGTTTGAAAACAACTTAACTTGTAAGAACCTACTTTGTTTCAAGTTTTTAGGACACTGTCTGATCTGTGAAATGTTTCTGACTGGTAAATTTATATGTTTCTGATGTCAATATATCTGACAGTTGTTTCAAAAGGTTCTCTATTTTTTTGTTCTATGGAAGTGCTAATACAGAGGGAAAAAGCGCTAAAATAGAATGCAAAAGCGCTAAATTTTTTGGAAAAAGTGTTGTCAAATAAATCAAAAGCGCTAAAACAGAGCGTAGATGCGCTAAAGGACTGATGGTTTCCTTGATACTGGTGATTTTTTTAACACTGATAGAAGTGCTATAAAGTTGATTAGAAGCAATGAAACAGACAATAGAAGTGCTATTTTTTTCATGGAAGTACTAAAAGATAGCACAAAAGTGCTAGAATAGTCTGTGGAAGCTTTATGATACTTTCTAATTACTGGCAAAGTTTGATTTTACTATTGACAGAAGCGCTATAATATTGCTCAGAAGCACTAAAATAGATGGCAGAAGCGCTATAGTTTTTGTTTAATGCCAAGCAGGGGGTGGTAATATGGGTCTCTCAGCTACTATGTCTGCTTTCTCTTCTTCTTCATCTAAGACTATGGATGTTGTGAGAAATTGATGGGGTGTTTCATTCTTTTCAAAAATAAATGTTCTCAAACTATTGATAATGTTTGTTTGGGTGCCTTCAATGTGTACGTTAACGGGCTCAAATATTGGTGTGGTTAGCCCTGGTTGTTGAATGGGAGTTGTAGGTCACCAAATGGTCATAAGGTATGTTGTACGATGGTTTCAATACCTTATTGTAATGTCATTCATTACCTATTTCCAGGTAGGAGATAGCAACATGGGTCTTCCTACTGCTATGTTTGTCTTTTCTTCTTCTTCATTCAGAATGATGGATGTTGTAAGAAATTGATGGGGTGTTTTTTTTTCCTCAAAAATGAATGCTCTCAAACTACCGATGATGTCGGTTTGGCCACTTTCAATGTGTATAAGGCTAGGTTGTATGATAGGTGTTATAAGGCCTGGTTGTTGAATGGGAGCTATAGGTCACCAAATGGTCATATGGTGGTAACTCCTTGATTTTGGATGTCAAACCTAATGTTTCCAAAGAATTTTCTATTGTAAGAACTGATCAGGTCTAGTGGAGTATTCTATGGTAGGTTGTGGGATTGAGGATTGACAAATACGTTGACTATGATTAGATTCCTGTGAAAGAGTGCTTCTTTGAATATAGCCTTGTGAATTCAAGGGTTCTATAGCATAATTGTCAGTGTAGCCCCTATCAAAATCATGAAACCTATGGAGGAATGTTCTATGATGAAGCAAAATCTTCCTATTCTGATATAAGAATTGTCTTCTTTTCTAAAGGTTTCTATAAATAAGTGGTTTCTTTTGTTTCGTAATTTTCTTGGCAAGAGATTTCTTGACAAACTTTGTGGTTTTCCAATCCCTAATCATGTATTTCTCAGTTTGATTTTGTCCAACTTGTTTGTATTTTTCAGGATGATCTTTTATCTAAAATTTAATGATTTTGAAATACACGGCAATCAAATGTAGACAGTTGTTTTTAAGAGCTTTAATCTAAATAGCTAGTGTATGTTCAAAAGAACCATGCATGGTCCTATTTTCACTGGTTTGATAACAATAAAGCACTTCAGACATTCTCACTCTTAATAGTCAAAAGGTCATCGTTATACTCAACAGCCCACATCTTAAAATTACGTCGACTCACACATTCATGTCACCCCCTAGAGGGCGCCTGCGTTTTTATCTTTTCCAGGTGCTTACTCAAGGTTAGATTTCTTGATCCCCTGAGCAAACAGTCCTTGGAAATTATATGGTGAGTGTCTTGGGGGCAGATTCTTCCCTCCCCTTGCACTACGAGTATTACAATGTCTGGTTAATGACTCAGCTAGATACTACACTAGGTTCTTAGAAAGGGTTTCCATTCGAAGCGGCAAGTGATAAACTCCCTCAAGAGACCTCCCAACCTTTAGAACAAAGGTTTTGGGGATGGTTATCTTGAACACTTATGGATTAAATGGGTTTCCCCAAATTTTCTTTAAATCTTAGAGTGGGGTGGAAAAACCTGGCTTTGGTTTGAACCCACTTAGGTCGTTCTCATAGGGTGAGTATTTTTTCCCACTATGGAAATCCTTCTACATGATTTAATAAAGCTTGAAAATGCATAAAATAAAGGATGAGTCTAGCGTTTTGATCACCCAATTAAGGGGAGAGCATATTCCTATCACCACACAAACACAGAAATCAACTTGTTCAATTTTTAGAGCCCAAACTACAATTTTCTATCTATGTGAAGATGTTGCTTCATAGTGAAGACATGGTGTTCATTTTTAATTCCAAATTGAACTGTTTGATGACTACCCTAGATTGATAAATTTTAAACCAATTTGAAAATGTGACTATCCTAGGATTGATTCATTGTTAAACCAACTGAAGAAATGTTTATCCTAGATTGATTCATTTTAAATCCAACTGAAGAAATGAAGTTTACTGGTCGCGGTCGTGTCGGATCTAGATAACGAAATACACATAAGTGTTATGATAGAGGTCAAAAGTGCTATAGAAATGCTTGAAAGCACTATAGAAAGTGTCAGAAGTGCTATAAGATTTTGCAAAATCACTATAGAATTATGGGAAAGTGCTAAAACAGATGTTGGAGGTAAACAGTCGGATTGTGCTAGAAGCCTTTTGATCAAAGCGCTAAAACAGTTCTTCAAAGAGCTATAGTTTTCTTCGAAAGTGCTAAAACAGGAAAAAGCGCTATAGTTTCATGTAGAACCACTATAGAATCTTCCAATCACGCTAAAAGAATCGTGTCAAATTCTTGTACGAAAGCTTTTCAGAAAAAATTATTAAAAACATGGGTTTAGCCCCATGGTGGGGGCCAAAATGTAAGTGTGAATAAGTAAAAAGTAAAAGAACAACTAAAACACTTCTTAATAAGACATTAGATCAAGATTAACATGAATTAAACTAATTTAAAACAAAAAAAATCCTGAAAGTGTCTCATTGTCTCCTATCTCCAAAGATTTATCAAGTTACAGGGGCTCTCAGATTTGTAAGCACTGTAATTGTTTAAAATGCCTATCTAGAGAACAAAATGGATTCTAAATGCCATGATGTGATGATTGACAATTATTTCTAAGTGTTATGAAGACACTATAAACTATTCTGACATGAAACCTGCTAAATGAAGCTACAGTAAAAACTAAAATGTTGTCGTGATATGAAATCTATTGATGCTATGATACTGTGATGCTATTGATAATGCTAATGCTTATGATATGGTTGATTGATTGCTCGATTGCTATGAATTCCTATTCCTGTAGAGTAAGTTTGCATAAATTGGGATTTCTCATATCATTTTCATGCTTTAGAAGGTTGTATATATAGATTTTTTATAGCAATTTTGCACAGGGGTAACACAACAGAGTTCTAGATTGAATCTTGAGATTTGAGTGGTGAGAGATTGAGGAGCTTGAGTTGATCATGGGGATTGTTCCTCCCCATGAAAAATTGGGCAAGATAGGAAATATCAGAGGAAGAATATTTAGAGGATTTCCTGCAAGTTTGTCTCTGAAGCTTTACCATAAATGCTAGTTTAATTAATTAAATTGAAAAATATAATTTTATTGGTGAGTGAATAGAGGAATATTTGATTTATACCTTTATTTGAATATTTTATGATTTTATTCAAATTTAGAAAAATAGGAAAATTTAATTAAATAAAACAAATATTTGACATTTGTTTATTTAATAAAGAGGAATATGATAATTAAATAAGACTTTTAGGATATCTTTATTTAATTAAGAGGAAATATGATAAGATAATTAAATTACACAAATTATCAAAGTTGTGTATTTAATTTAAGATAGAATTTAATGGATAAAGTATAGAAGAAATAATAATGATAATAATTAAATAAAACAAAGTATTTAATTTTGTTTATTTAATTAAGAGGAAAATAATATGAGAAAATAGAAGAATTAATAGTGAACTTAATATAAATAAATATTTCTATTTATTTACTAAGTAGATGAATTTAGGATTAATTAATCAAATAAATCATATTTAATTAATTATATTCTCTAGACCATTTTTAGGTGTATACATATAGATCTAATGTTTGTTGATCTAATGCATCATAAACATGTGCTATATTTTTGTTGATAGGGCACATAGTGAGATTCGTATCCAGAGCTCTAACCAACTCTCCTATCATGATGTAGGTTCACTTGAAGATCATGAGCGAGGAGGAGCAGGCAACAATGAAGACCAACACCAAACACCAACAAGTAATGATGGATATGTCTTTTATTATATGTTCCTTTATTACTTTCATCTTTAGATGTATAGGATATGTTATATGTTCCTTTAGTTCAGCTACTCACATGGCTTGTGTGGGACATTTGATTTCTCTTTTCTTTCCAATGAATACAAAAGAAACACTTATTCAATTTTGTATATATCTCTTTTACAAAGTGAATGCAACATTGTGAAATGAATAATTTTTTACAGAATTGAATGAAAGCGATATCTTATATCTTGTGTTTATGTAATCTCCTCTATGTTGCAAAGCATTGAATGACAAAATTGAATGCTTTCTTTTATTTTATAACACATTGCACCATAAAACTGAACTCTTTCTTTTCCAATCATTTTAAAATATGTAATGGTTAAGCATAGCAGAAATATATTAGGAACTTTTCACCTTAAAATGAAAATAAATTTCTTCAACTCTACCAAATTGAGTTGTAGGTGAAATTTTGGCAACATTTATGGCAATTTCTACTGAATGCTTTTTTGCTAAGCATATAGACCAGTTTCCTTAAACAATTCATTGGGTGAGGAGTCAAATTCACCCCTTCTCAAACTAAGAACACTATGAAACCCAATCATAAAATACTCCAAACAGCAGCAGGAAACCAAACTGAAAGCAAATTAAAAGGCCCTGGTGGCCAGTAAACATGTGCAGCAGCACTTAGGGAAAGAAAATAACTAAAATAAATGTGCCCAGAGCACCTATTAGAGGAAAACACTAACCCTACCCTACACTAACTAGCAAAAATGATACTCAGACAAAACCATTAACTAGTTTTGAAAAATAACTACCCCTTCTAACCAACAAAGGATGCTTTGTATGCTTATGAGTCAACCAAAAGAGATTGGGAAAGATCAAATACCCCACAAATTGTTACAACACCTCTCCAAGAAGAAAAATGTAGTCACTTACCCATCTTTCTTGATTGGTGAACCAGCGGTGATCAAGTGAATAAGTGGACTGGTTGTGCTCAACTTGGTACTCTCTTTGTTGGCCTGGATTAGTATTGTCATGGGGTTGCTCCTTGTTGTCTTCCATCTAAGCTAGATGCATAATAGGACATCCCCTTGAAAGCTTTGGACTAAAGAGAAAAAAATTTGAATGATTGGAAATAAAATCATCACCTTCACCTTGCATGATAGCTTTCCATGTCAATTCCTCCTGTAAAGTCAATGGACCATCCTCTTCCATTAGGGTAGCGAATAACTTATCAAAGCTATCAACTCTCGAAAGGCTCTTATGAATGATTGGTAAAAGCTCAAAATCCTCATTATTGCCTAAAGAAGAACCCTCTAGAATAGGATTTCCTTCTACAATGAAGGAAGGAAAATGCTCATACAATGAAATAGTCTCCAACAAACTTTCACTTGATACATTAGCCTCCAAGTCCTCTATATAACAAAAAGGTAGCTCCTCCAACCAGTCAAGATCATGTTGTTGGTTAGGTTGCTCCATAACCAGTGACTCATTCAGGAATACAGCGACTTCCACCTCTTGCCTTTATTGTTCAAGATAACCCTCCTCCAAATATGTTGGTATAACATCTAAGCGTGAGTAGAAAAGCTCAATTTTAGCTTGAAATAGATCCTCCTAAAGCTCTTGATCATTCAAATCAAGGTTGCTTTCACATATTTGTTCTTGGATCAACACCTTATCTAAATGGTCCTCATCACTGTGGGGGTCATAACTTGGAATAGCCATGCCATTTTCACTTTCATACTCAAAGTTAGGAAGCTTATCAAACAAATTAACTAGAAACTAAGGTTCAATACCAATTTCTTGCACATTATCTAAGTTTGTAACAAAGACCTTAAGATCATTCCAAAGAAATTTTTCTTCATAATTTTCTTGGTTTTTTTATGAAAAGGGGATGTCCTTTACCTCATGACAGATTTCACTAAGCTTATTGGGCTCCAAAATAGGTTCATCTTTATTCCCTTCTTCTTGACCCAAGGTTCTATTATCATATTGATGATATTCACTCATCAACACACCATAATGTTTGACATCTTCCTGCTCTTCATCTTCCTCATCATTGTACCAATTGGATACCTCAAAATAGTTATCAATAACCTACTACATTGGTTGATCCTTTGAGATAAATACTAAAACATTTTCATCATCTTCAATAAAACTGGGAAGCTCATCAGTAAAAACAAACAAATATTCATTTTGTGAAATCATTTCTTGTTCAATCTTTTGTTGCTCTAATTGGGAGCACTCCATAGTTAAAAGCGATAGATCTAACTTTTTGATCTTCTCCCAAAGGATTACAACATCTTGATCAAAGGGTTCCTCCTTAGATTCATCAAGTGAGGAAATTTGGGGAGCTTCTTGGGTTTCTTGTGAGGAAGAATATTGCTCAAGGGGTTGTTATGTTACTATCCTAGGATGAAACTAATCATTTTCTTCAACTTGAAAGGGATGAAGGCTTCTGAAACTTTGGATTTCAAGCTTAAGAGGTTGGTTTGGGGAGTAAAAGACCTTATCATGCCTAAAACTTGGAATCCCAACTTTAGGAATACTAAGAGGCTCATTTTGTCTAAAACTTGGAAACTTATATTTGTGAACCTCTTCTTGAACAAGTTGATCTGGAACTGCAAGAGATGTTTGGGCTTCGTGCCTTTGTGTTACCGACCCTTTCTCATAGAGATAGGATTGATAAGCCATCTCTTCCTAGTGTTGATTATACTCATGTTGCCTCTTGATCTCCTCTACCTGCTTTGTGAAGTCATGCATGAAGTCAAACAACATACTCTTTAAGCTTGCAATCTCCTCCTTTTCACACTCTTGGAGCTAGTTTTGAGTATATAAAGGCATATATGGAGGTTGGGTAGGGGTGGGTGGGAGGTAATTATATTTTACATGATCAAAGGAATTGGGGGTAAAACCAACATAATGTTCAGCTTGATAAGACTTGAAAGAGGGTATATGAGCAAGATTTTCATGATATGATAGATGGTATGACATTTTCATGAAACATTGACATATTCATTCATTGAAAAGCTAGAAAATGGAGTGAATAGATGATATTTGTAACATACCAACACTTAGATCTGCATGCAAAATCACATAATGGAGTCACTAGGTATACTTAAAACCTCTTAAGGTTGGAAACGTTGTTGCATCTACCAAAACAACAGCTTAAAAACTTTGAAATATTTCTCTGAAACAAGTTTCAGAGTCCCACCGGCGTGCCAAAAACTATTGTCAATCAAGATTGCACCCTAGCCAAGTTAAACTTAACTATCCTGCTGAAACATATAAACACTCTCAGGTTGTGGGTGACCTATGGCGAGAATGAATCTCCAAAGTGGGTTGGTTCCCCTGGAAAATCACCTTAACTACAAAATTATTCTGAGGAAAGGGTTTAGAAAGATAACTAAAATGAAATCCTAAACCTAATGGTGATGCACCATAACTTTACTTATTGTAATGGGTTCACTTACAATCAATCTCTCAAAACATTAGCTTTCACAATCTCACTTAAAACATACAACTCAATAGTAATTTGTATGAAGGCTTAAGACTAAACACAACACACAACCTAAATTACATGAAATTCTTGCACACAAATTTACAACAATGAGACATAAAAAAGGATCTAACTTTTATGACCATAATGAAACATCAAATCAACATTGCAAATATGAGATGGGAATGCTCTACTATTTTATTAAACTGAAGGAGTATGCAAAATTTGAGTACAAATGTCAAGCTTACAAATCTTTTTTCAAGTGAGCAAGAAAGTAAGAATCAAATTTGAATTTGAACTCCGAAAAAACTGTGTTTTTCCACCAACTTATAGCTCCAAAGTGTCTCCAATAGTGAGAATGGAAAAATCTCAATGAAAAGCTCTTTGAAATAGAAACTTGAATGCCTTTTTCGAGCTCAAGAGAAAAGCCTCAAAATCAATGCCCAAATTTCCTCCAAACTGGATGGAAAATATGGAAGCTTTCTATCTCGAGTGGGTCGATCCAAAAGACTAAAAAAATTAGGCTTGAACTGAATGAAAACTGAAATAGAAACTTTAGTTTGGCTAGTTTTTTCCTATTTCGCCCAAGAAGACTCAAATTCCGAAAAGAAAGTTTTTAGAGAACTCAATTGCACCATTTAACTGCATTTTCATAACAATTAATTAATAAATTTATATAAACATTTCTTAAATAATGTTTTACATCATTTACAGTTTTAACTTTACAAAGTAGAAAGACTCGAAAAGGCTTGAGTCTTGACTTGATTTTTTACAATTACACAAGGAAAATATAGTTCTTATTTGAATTTTTCCAAGTGCAAAATATCTTCACCTAAGTGCTTTGATTTTCTCTAAAAATCATAAAATGAAACTAAGGGACATGGCCATATGATTTCTCAAAAATCATAAAAGAAATAAAGTCATGAAAAAGACTTGACCTAGGGATGAAGGGGCCAAGGTATATATGATTTTCTCAAAAAACATAAAAATTAGTAAGGCACATATATGCAAAGCAAGACTTAATACCATGGAGGTATTAGTAAAGGCACTTTAATTCAAAACAATGTGATAAAAATCACAAAGTTTGAATTAGGGCAACAATGAGAACCCTAAAGAAAAACTCGAGCCCTAATCTTTCGGCCTCATTTCACATTTGATTTTTTTGAGTTTTTGGCTCTACACATGCCGCCACGATGAAAGTTAGGGTTTGAGCCCAAATCTTGAACCTTCTTCCATTGCTGCTACAAGTCAATTCTCCTCAAGAAACGAGTGGTGAGTATTTCTTTCTGTCAAATATGCAGAAATTTTTTCATTTCATTCATTTCAAATTCACTTTTGGGCCTTCTTAGTCGCGGCCTCCATTATTCTCTTATGCATTTTTCCATGTGTTTCTACTGTTGATGTCAGTTTTTTCTTGAGGCCGCTTACTGAAGAATTTCTAGAGCTTTCCATCAAGGGCATTTGAATGCATTTTCCAACAGCAAAATAGGTGAGTCCTTTACTATTCAATCTTTACATTATTCTTGTTTCTTCAATCGATAAAATGCTCACCTTGAGCTTCATGATGGAAAAAATGATGAATGTTTTTATTCCATGGTTCTTTATTTTGAATCGGTTCTTTATTTTGAATCGCTTCTATGTTGCATAGCCACAGCTAGATATAGAAGACTCTAAGGGTCCTATAATAATATAAAGCTCCTTGAATTCTAGATTATCATTCTCTTTATCTCTATCACTCCTCCTTGATTGTGCACATGAACTAGGATTTTCTTAAAGCTCATGCTTTCTCACAAAACATTTAGGCCACAGCCTTGAATCCCCTCTATTGTATGATTTTAATACTTTTGTTTTTGTAGAAACCCTCCACTGAACATTGTCTACTAGATTTTATTCTACCTTCAACATTGTAGACAACATGGCTTCTTTGTTTGTGTTTCAAAACCCTCAAGGGTTTGCACCTCTTTGTCTTCAAATTTTCTCTCTTGCTAAAGCATTTGTATTCTAAGTGCTTTCAAAATGACCACTTAAAGAGATATGTTGTTAATAGTTGTGTGCACGAATATTCTCCAAAATATTGATGGTAAAAGAAATGTTTATCATGCTCTGTATAATGAAATGGCACTGGATTTTGGTTTTTTTGAATCTAATGCTTAGAGGCACTATGTCAAAATTCATTTCTCTTATCCAAAATCTGTAAAATGATAATGCATTCTCATTGTACTTTGATTACATTATTTGATGATGTCTTGAGCATTTTAAGAGGATTGTATTGCTCAACCATATGTGATGCATTCAATTTCCTTGAAGGACCCACTGCTTTTATTGCGAATTCATTTGCTTCCCTAAGGTCTACGATTTGGTGAATCCTTGGCTTCAAAACAAGCATTTGCAATCATTTGGCATTATCACTTTGTCCCTTGAAAGTTATTTCCATGAGCTCTTCCTATAACATCAAAACATGCTCTATAGACTATCAACTTGTCTCATAGTTGAAAGCTTCCCTCAATAATTTATGACTACATTTTCAATATTTTCATGCATTCTTTATGATGACAGTCCAATCAATGAGGTCATAATCATAGACAATGATCCATTTCTCAATGCATATGTGGACTATAATAAAATAGTGAAATTTTCTCTTGACTGCCCTTTCAAGGTTCTTGGGTACTCTTTTGTCATGACTTTGCTTTATGAGATGCCTTGAATCATTTCCTTTTCGTGATAGCCATGACCTTCCACTAAGCTCATTTTACAGCACCAATTTTCCTTGTACTCCCATTTTCCTAGGTAACACTTGAATATTTCAAACTTCATGACAATACTATATAGTGTTGGCTCATGTGTTGTTCCATGTATAATAAGTGAAGAACCTTGACAATTGCTCATAATTGAGAACACGGATTGGAGTTGAAGAGCACTGTTGTTTATACTATGCTTGCAAACTTTGTTAAACCTATTGCTTCTTTTGTTATCTGATGAATGGGTTGTCATGTATGCATCTTATTATTATTATTTGATAAAGGCAGCAAGAAATGATGTTGAAATAGCCAATAGATGATGCAATTTTACTTCTTTTGCAAATTACTTAAACCTTCCAAATGATCTCTTTGCTCATTTATGAATCCCATTTCAAAGGAGTTGCCTCGTTGCACTTTTGGATTGGTTGTCATGAATGATCAATGCTACTTGAGGCTCTTACAGTCACTTTATGAGTTACTCCTTCAGCTGAAAATGTTTCTATTTGAGAATTATGAATATGAATTCCTATCTCATTTCTCCTTTTGAGAATTAGGGATAGCATGTTGGGCTCAACCCTTGTGGGAGCCCATTTTTGCACCACATGTTATTATGCCTTCAGAAATGGATTAGCAACATGATTTCACCTATACCTGCACAGTGAACAAACATGTTAGGTAAAAAAAAGTGAAGCTCAATGCTCCTGTGATATTTTATTTTTCAAGCTCTCTTGCATACATCTGATGTTTGTTGATCTAATGCATCATAAATATGTGTTATATTTCTATTGATAGGGCACATAGTGAGATTCATACCTGGAGCTCTAACCAACTCTCCTATCATGATGCAAGTTCACTTGAAGATCAGGAGTGAGGAGGAGTAGGTAGCAATGAAGACCAACACCAAACACCAATAGGAAATGATGGATATGTCTTTTATTATATGCCCCTTCATTAATTTCATCTTCAGATGTATAAGATATGTTATATTATTCTTTAGTTCAGCTACTCCCATGGCTTGTGTGGTACATTTGATTTCTCTTTTCTTTCCAATGAATACAAAATCAACACTTATTCAGTTTTGTTTATATCTCTTTTACAAAGTGAATGCAACATTGTGAAATGACAAAATCATTATAGAATTGAATGAAAGCAATGTCTTATATCTTGTGTTTATATAATCTCCTCTATGTTGCAAAGCATTGAATGACAAAATTGAATGCTTTCTTTTTTTTATAACACATTGCACCATAAAACTAAACTCTTTCTTTTCCAAGCATTTTTAAATATGCAATGGTTAAGCATATAGCAGAAATATGTTAGGAAATTTTCACCTTAAAATGAAAATAAACTGCTTCAGTTCTACCAAATTGAGCTGTAGGTGAAATTTTGGAAATATTTCTAGTGATTTCTATTGAATAATTTCCTACTAAGCATATAGACCAGTTGCCTTAAAAAATTCATTGGGTGCGGAGTCAAATTTTCCCCTTCTCAAACTCAGAAAACTATGAAACCCAATCAACAAATACTTCAAACAGCAACACAAAACCAAACTGAAAGCAAACTAAAAGGCCCTGGTGGCTAGTAAACATGTGAAGAAACACTTAGGGAATGAAAACAACTGAAATAAATGTGCCCAAAGCAGTTATTAGCAGAAAACACTAACCCTACCCTACACTAACTAGCAAAAATGATACTCAGAAAAAACCATTAATTGGTTTTGAAAAATAATTGCCCCTTCTAACCAACAGAGGATGCTTTATATGCTTGTGATTCAACTAAAAGAGATGGGGAAAGATCAAATACCCCACAAACTATTGCAACACCTCTTCAAGAAGAAAAATGTAGTCACTTACCCACCTTTCTTGACTGGTGAACCAATAGTGATTAGGTGAACAAGTGGATTGGTTGTGCTCAACTTGCTACCCTATTTGGTTCCCTAGATCAATATTTATATGGGGTTGCTCCTTCTTGTTGGCTTCTATCTGAGTTGGATGCCTAATAGGACATCTCGTTGAAAGCTTTGGACTAGAGAGAAAACAATTTGAATTATTGGAAATAACATCATCACCTTCACCTTGCATGATAGATTTCCATGTCAATTCCTCCTCCAAAGTCAATGGACCATCCTCTTCCATTAGGGTAGTGAATAACTCATCAAAGCTATCAACTCTCGGAAGGCTCTTATGAACAACTGGTACAACAACAAAATCCTCACTATTGCCCAAAGAGGTGTTGGAATATGTTTTCATTGATGTGAAAAGGGGATCAGAGGAGAAGTGTGTTGATCTTGTGCATAAGCACATAGTGTTGTCATTGATGTCATGAAGGTATCAAAAAGGTGATGAGTTAAATCATGTAAGGGAGATTGTTGGTATAATGACATAGGATGAGCGTGAGAGTAGTAAATCTAGTTTTGGAAGTTTGAGGATTGGTTTTTGGTGCAAAAGAGAAAGTTGCTCAATATGTTGCATAGTTGAAAAAATGTTCCATCTCTCTACAACAGTTGCTTCCAGGTTTTTGATGGAAAATTAGGTGGTAGATTTGATATGGTTTTTTTGAGATCATTCTAGTGATGTGCTCTGTAGGTCCAAAAAGTGAAGGATGCGCCCAAAAATGATTTATTTATGCTCTCGAGTGATATTAGGGTTTATAGATAAACCCTAATTTGTTTGTAATCATGGTGGAGCTGGTTATAGCGTTATATTTCTTCATTGACTTGTTGTGACAGGTTGCCAGTAACTTAAATGATAACTTAAGTCTATCTTCCTGTGTTGGTGACCGGCCCCATCGCCTAGGTTGGTAGTGTCCTGAAGGTGTAAGAAGGGCTTTATCGGCGAGAGTGAATGGTATCGGCGAAACTCATCCTAGAGTCTCCTTGACAACCCGATATCTATATGCTGGTGTATCGCGGGTTTTCATAACTTAGTAACCTCCGACAAGAGGTTCCAAAGTTCAAGTTTTTAGCAACTTAGCGATGGAGCAATAAGGAGGAAGGAAGTGCTCCAAGTGGGACCCATCCATAATGGTATGAGATGATAGATGATGATGAAGCAGATGCATAGCATGAAAAGATTGGGAAAATGGTAATCCACATCCTTGTTGTGGATTACAGAGCAGTGACATGGCAATGAGGTGGACAGGTGAAGTCATCAAGTTTTTTCATCAAAGTGATATTCCATCATTTGTAGGACTCTTAAGGCAGTCCATCCAATGCAGCGATGATCTTCCCATCGGCGTGACATAGTGATGTCAAAAAGATGTTGAAGGATGTCTCCCCAACAACCCGATGACCTTTCCATTGGTGAGACATCGGTAGTTCGGCAGGACTTTGAAGAATGTCTCTTTGACATGGCAATGAGAGAATGGATGTTGATTATGGGACCCAGTAAAGTGGACGTGGCAGTGAGACCTGATGAGATGAGAATCAACAGATTTGGTGGAAAGTGGCGTTTGGTGACATCAAAAGGTGTATATGTGGCATTAGCCTGCATACCCCACTAGTATTTTAGTGGGGCTTGATCAAGACCCACGAGGTCAGCAGGGAAAAGTGGTGATCAAATGTTTGATCAATGGATGCAATCAAGAAGATCTGATAGTTCTTGTAAATTTCGCTGAGTTTTTGGAGGATCCTGGCTAAGTTCCATGGAGTTAGCAAAGAATGGTGGAGATTTATCCATGATTGACAAATGTTGACTGTTGATGAAGATGGTGGGACCCGGTGAAGTAAGAAGCAAAGGTGATGATGGTGATGATGATGTGTGACAACAAGTGGCAGAAGAAGATTTGATAGATATACAAACTCACATCATTGTTGTGAGTTGTGTGGTGATGATGTGGAGGACAAATGGCAATAGCCCATAAACCCCACAAGGTTTGTGTGGGCTCGTTGTCTGAGCTCGCGAGGTGTGCGGGATTTAGATGTGTGTCCTAGTGGACCCCACGTTTGACGAGCAATGTATGAAGGATATTTGTGGTGGATATTTAAAGGATCGCTCATCTATCAATCAAGATTGTCATGATTTAAGGTTATTGTGATGCACTATGTGATCGCAATGGTTATGTGATCGACAATGGAGATCAAAAGGCGACTGATCCAACAGTGATCATCAATCTATGGAGATTGAAGGCACATGATTAAAGGTAACTGATTTGATGGTGATTATTTAAAGTTGCGACAGTGAATGGAAAGCACAGGATCGTGGTGTGAAGAAAGAGATTGTTGGCCCAGATTCAAAGATAAAGATCTACAATGACTATGACAGTGTGAACAAGGTTTTCAATTGGTAACTGACATAGAGGAAGGAATTAATTGGTCCAATTGCACCTATGACCAATGTTGGTAAAGAATGGATCTACTAAGTGGCAACACAGATAGCCATGTCGATGAAGATCAGAATCAGATCGATCAAAGAAGGAAACACATTTAATGTAGATCTGATCCTAGGGTTTTGCAAGATGCTATTCTTAGCAAACTTTCTAAGACAAAATTTAATATTGTGAGGCTTGATGCACAAGTATGGTGTAGAGAAAGATATGTGGTAAACCTTAACAGGTGATTAAGAATAAAGATCAAATTGAATGGACACCTGAATGCATGGAATGCATAATCAAATTTTAGGGTTTGACAAAGAGAATGAGGAAAATTCTCTGTAACCGAATTAAATATGGAATCAGCTCGATGCAGAGGTAGAGTGACAATGAATATATTTGATAGACCCTATCAAATGATTTAATGATGAGTTGGATAGAGTGTTTTTGGCTCAATGAACTGAAAACTTGCTAGTGAAGTTTTCAAGGAAGGGAAACTCTAATCTGATGCACGAGTTGATCTAGACGGTTGAGAGAATCTCGAGGCAGAGATAGCAAGTCAGTGGAGAATGAATACAATCAGATATTTTTGAAGTTAGGGGTTTGCAATAAGTAGGTACAAAGAGAGAGAACAACCTGCAATTGTATGGAGTATTGAATAGAGTTACATCTTGTTGAGTATGTTACAGAAATAGGAAGAGTGTTGTGTGTCTACAAGAAAGTGAGAGTAGTAGGGCAGATAGAGAATGCACATGTAAAGAATTCCTAGACTGTAATACACAACATTTTCTAGGATTACATTCAGAAGAGTGCAGATGTGTGAGACACTATAGAAAGGGAAAGAGGTGTAGTGCAGCAAGATAGAATAGTGATTGTTCTATGTGCATAGGAGAGTGCAGAGCAGGGGTGTGTTGCTGAGAGTGCAACTTCAACAATAGACTATGAGTTGGAGTAGGTGAAAAAATGTATTGAATGTAATGATGCATTATAGGTTAGGCAAAACCAATGTATGCATATATGAAATTGTTATCACAAAGGTGGTTGCCTCAATGTACTAAGTTGTAGCTCAAATCAGGGTGTTGTTGCATCCTTGAAGTAGTTGCTTCTAAAACTAGGGATTTGTTGCTTCCTTAGAGTTGTAGCTCCTAAAATAGGGTGTTGTTGCATCCTTGAATTTGTTGCTTCTAAATTAGGCAGTTGATGCTTCCTTGGGTTGTATCCCTAAAACATTGTAAAAAAATAATTCTTTTGTGATGCTGGATTTGAGTAGTAGACTCAAGCAGCCTTGGTCACCATGGTTTTTCCCATATTGGGTTTTCCACGTATATCCGGTGTTATGTGTTGATCTCTCTTGTACTTTTCGTTATTATATATGTTCATGTTTCAATCTGCACATCTGAGTTTAAGGTTGAATCTGCAAAAAGGTTGTCAAGTCTAAAAGTTTTAATATCTACTTATTCACCCCCCTCTCAGTAGATCATTGTGTTCCAATAAGAGGAACCCTCTGGAATAGGATTTCCTTCTTCAATGAAGGAAGGAAAATGCTTAAACAATGAAATATTCTCCTCCAACAAACTTTCAATCGATACATCAGCCTCCAACTCCTCTGTACAACAAAAGGCAGCTCCTCCAACTAGTCAAGATCATGCTGCTAGTTAGGCTACTCAATAACCAATGACTCATTCAAGAATATAGCCACTTCCACCTCTTTCCTTTGTTTTTCAAGATAACCCTCCTCTAAATATGTTGGTATAACATCCAAGCATGAGCAGAAAAGCTCAATTTTAGCTTGAAATAGATCCTCCTAAAGCTCTTGATCATTCAAATCAAGGTTGCTTTCACATATTTGTTCTTGGATCAACACCTTATCTAAATGCTCCTCATCACTATGGTGGTTAGAACTTGGCATAGCCATGCCATTTTCACTTTCATACTCAAAGTTAGGATGCTCATAAAATAGATTAACTAGAAATTGAGGTTTAACACCAATTTTTTGCACATTATCTAAGTTTGTAACAAAGACCTTAAGATCATTCCAAAGAAAATTTTCTTCACAATTTTCCTTGTTTTTTGATGAAAATGGAATGACTTTTACCTCATGACAGCTTTCAGTAAGCTTATTGATCTCCAAAATAGGTTCATCTTTATTCCCTTCTTCTTGACCCAAGGTTCTATTATAATATTGATGATCTTCACTCAATAACTCACCATAATGTTTGACATCTTCCTACTCTCCATCATCCTTATGGCTATACCAATTGGATACCTCAAAATAGTTATCAATATCCTACTACACTAGTTGATCTTTTGAGATAAATACTGAAACATTTTCATCCTCTTCAATAAAACTAGGAAGTACATTAGTAAAAATAAACAAAGATTCATTTTGTGAAATTATTTCTTGTTCAATCTTTTGTTGCTCTAATTGGGAACACTCCATAGTTAAAAGTGATAGATCTACCTTTCTAATCTTATCCCATAGGAGTGCAACATCCTGATCAAAGGGTTCCTCCTTAGATTCATCAAGTGAGGAAATTTGGGGAGCTTCTTGGGTTTCTTGCAAGGAAGAATATTTCTCAAGGGGATGTTCTATTACTATCCTAGGCTAAAATTGATCATTTTCTCCAACTTGCAAGGGATGAAGGCTTCTGAAACTTTGGATTTCAAGCTTAAGAGGTTGGTTTGGGGAGTTAAAGACCTTATCCTACCTAAAACTTGGAATCTCAACTTTAGGAATACTAAGAAGCTCATTTTGTCTAAAACTTGGAAACTTATATTTACAAACCTCTTCTTGAACAAGCTAATCTAGAACTATAGGAGTTGCTTGGGCTTTGTACCTTTGGGTTTTCAACCCTTTCTCATAGAGATCAACCTAATAAGCCATCTCTTCCTATTGTTGATTATACTCATGCTGCCTCTTGATCTCCTCTACCTGTTTTGTGAAGTCATGCAAGAAGTCAAACAACATACCCTTTATGCTTGCAATCTCCTCATTTTCACACTCTTGGAGCTAGTTTTGAGTATATGAAGGCTGATATGGAGGCTGAGAAGGGGTGGGTTGGTGGTAATTATATTGTACATGCTGGTTTCTCTGCAAATCAAAGAAATTGAAAGTAAAACTAGCATAATGATCAACTTGATAAGACTGGAAAGAGGGTATATGAGTAGGACTTTCATGATATGATGGATGGCATGACATATCGTCATGAAACATTGACATATTCATTCATTAAAAAGCTGGAAAATGGAGTGAATAGATGATTTTTGTAACATACTAGCACATATATTTGCATGCAAAATCAGAGAATGGAGTCATCAGGTATACTTAAAACCTCTAAAGGCTGGAAACATTGATGCGTATACCAGAACAACAGCTTAAAAACTTTGAAATATTTCTCTAAAAAAGTTTCAAAGTCCCACCAGGCATGCCAAAAACTATTGTCAATCAAGATTGCACCCTAGCCAAGTTAAACTTAACTATCCTACTGAAATGGAAACACTCTCAGGTTATGGGTGACCTATGGCGAAGAATGAATCTCCAGAGCGGGATGGTTCCCTTGGCATCACCTAAACTAGAGAATTCTTCTGAGGAAAGGGTTTAGAAAGATAACTGAAATGAAATCCTAAACTTGATGTTGATGCACCAGAACTTTTCTTATTTTAATGCCTTCACTCACAATCAATCTCTCAAAACATTAACTTTCACAATCTCACTTGGAACATACAACTCAACAGTAATTTGTATGAAGGCTCAAGACTAAACACAACACACAACCTGAATCACATGAAATTATTGCACACAAAATCACAACAATGAGACATAACAAAGGATCTAACTTTTATGATCACAATGAAAAATCAAATCAACACTACAAATAAGGAAGTGAGATAGGAATGATCTATTGTTTTATTAAACTGAAGGAGTATGCAAAATCTAAGTACAAATTTCAAGCTTACAAAGCTTTCTACAAGTGAGCAAGAAAGTAAGAAGCAAATTTGAATTTGAACTCCAAAAAAACTGTGTTTTTCCTCCAACTTGTAGCTCCAAAGTGTCTCCAATAGTGAGAATGGAAAAATCTCAATGAAAAAGTCTATGAAATAGAAACTTGAATGCCATTTTTGAGCTCAAGAGAAAAGCCTCAAAATCAGTGCCCACATTGCCTCCAAACTGGATGGAAAAGATGGAAACTTTCTATCTCGAGTGGGTTGATCCAAAAGACTCAAAAAATTAGGCTTGAACTAAATGAAAACTGAAATAGAAACTTCGGTTTGGCTAGTTTTTTCCTATTTCTCCCAAGAAGACTCAAATTCTAGGAAGAAGGTTTCTAGGAGAACTCAAGTGCACCATTTAACTACATTTTCATAACAATTAATTAAGCAATTTATAGAAACATTGCTTAAATAATATTTTACGTCATTTGTAGTTTTAACTTTACAAAGTAGAAAGACTCAAAAAGGCTTGAGTCTTGACTTGATTTTTTACAATTAATAAGGAAAATATAGTTCTGATTTGAGTTTTTCTAAGTGCAAAATATCTTCACCTAAGTACTTTTATTTTCTCTAAAAATTAGAAAATGAAACTAAGGGACATGGCCATATGATTTCTCAAAAATCATAAAAGAAATAAAGTCATGAAAAAGACTTGACCTAGGGATGAAGAGGCCAAGGTATATATGATTTTCTCAAAAAACATAAAAATGACTAAGGAACGTATATGCAAAGAAAGACTTAATACCATGGAGGTATTAGTAAAGGCACTTTAATTCAAAACAATGTGATAAAAATCACAAAATTCAAATTAGGGCAACAATGAGAAACCTAAAACAAAACTCGAGCCCTAATCTTTCGGCCTCATTTCACATTTGATTTTTTCAAGCTTCTGGCTTTGCATATGCCGCCACCATGAAGGTTAGGGTTTGAGCCTAAATCTTGAACCTTCTTCCACCATTCTTGCTGCTACAAGTCAATTCTCCTCAAGAAACGAGTGGTGAGTATTTCTTTCTGTCAAATATGCAAAAAAAATTGCATTTCCTTCATTTCAAATGCACTTTTGGTCCTTCTCAGTCGTAGCCTCCATTATTCTCTTATGCATTTTTCCATGTGTTTCTACTGTCGGTGCCCTTTCTTCCTTGAGGCCGCTTATTAAAGAATTTCTAGAGCTTGCCATCAAGGGAATTTGAATGCATTTTCCAACAGCAAAATAGGTGAGTCCTTCACTATTCGATCTTTGCATTATTCTTGTTTCTTTAGTCGATAAAATGCCCACCTCAAGCTTGATGAGGGAAAAAATAATGAATGTTTTGTTTTCCATGCTTCTTTATTTTGAAGCTCTTCTATGTTGCATATCCACGACTAGATATAGAAGACTCTAAGGGTCCTATAATAATATAAAGCTCCTTGCATTCTAGATTATCATTCTCTTTATCTCTATGACTCCTCTTTGATTGTGCAACATGAACTAGGCTTTTCTTAAAGCTCGTGCTTTCTCACAAAACATTCAGGCCATGGCCTTGAATCCCCTTTGTAGTATGATTTCAATACTTTTGTTTATGTAGAAACCCTCCACTGAACATTGTCTACTAGATTTTCCTTTACCTTCAGCACTGTAGACAACATGGCTTCTTTGTTTGTGTTTAGAAACCCTCAAGGGTTTGCACCTCTTCGCCTTCCAAATTTCTCTCTCGCTAAAGCATTTGTATTCTCAGTGCTTTCAAAATGGCCACTTAAAGAGATTTGATGTTAATAGTTGTGTGCATGAATATTCTCCAAAATATTGTTGGTAAAAGAAATTTTTATCATGCTCTGTATAATGAAATGGCACTGTATTTTTGTTTTTCTGAATCTAATGCTTAGAGGCACTATGTTGAAATTCATTTCTCTTATTTAGAATTTGTAAAATAATAATGCATTCTCATTGTACTTTGATTACATTATTTGATGATGTCTTGAGAATTTTAAGAGGATTGTATTGCTCAACCATATGTGATGCATTTGATTTCTTTGAAGGACCTACTACTTTTATTGTGAATGAATTTTCTGCCCTAAGGTCTACAAATTGGTGAAACGTTGGCTTCAAAACAAGCATTTGCAATCATTTGGCATTATCACTTCGTCCCTTGAAAGTTTCTTCCATGAGCTCTTCCTATAATATCAAAACATGCTCTATAGATTGTCAACTTGTCCTCACAACTAAAAGCTTCCCTCAATAATTTATGACTACATTTTCAATCTTTTCATGCATTCTTTATGATGGCAGTCCAATCAATGAGGTCATAATCATAGACAATGATCCATTTCTCAATGCATATGTGGACTATAATAAAATAGTGAAATCTGCTCCTGACTGCCCTTTCAAGGTTCTTGGGTACTTTTTTTTCATGACTTTTCTTTTTGACATGCCTTGAATCCTTTCCATTTCGTGATATCCATGACCCGCCACTAAGCTTATTTTAGAGTGACCAATTTTCCTTTAGCTCCCATTTGCCTAGGTAACACTTGAATACTTCCAACTTCATCAATAATACTATACAGTGTTGCCTCTTGTGTTGTTCCATGTATAATAAGTGAATATTTGTTTTGTTATGATGTTGCACCTTGATAATTTCTCATAATTGAGAACACATATTAGAGTTGAAGAGCATTGTTTTTTATACTATGCTTGCATACTTTGTTAAACCTGATGCTTCTTTTGTTATATGATGAATGGGTTGTCATGTATGCATCTTATTATTATTATTTGATAAAGGAAATGAGAAATGATGTTGAAACAACCAATAGATGATGCAATTTTACTTCTTTTGCAAATTACTTAAACCTTCCAAATGATCCCTTTGCTCATTTGTTACTCCCATTTCAAAGGGGCTGCCTCATTGCACTTTTGGATTGGTTGTCATGAATGATCAATGTTGCTTGAGGCTCTTGCAGTTACTTTATGAGTTACTCCTTCAATTGAAAAATGTTTCTATTTAAGCATTATGAATATGAATTCCTATCTCATTTCCCCTTTTGAGAATTAGGGGCAGCATGTTGGGCTCAACCCTTGTGGGAGCCCTTTTTTGCACCACATGCTATTATGCCTTCAGAAATGGATTAGCAACATGATTTCACCTATACCTTCACAGTAAACAAACATGTTAGATAAAAAACAGTGAAGCTCAATGCTCTTGTGATATTTTATTTTTTCAAGCTCTCTTGCATACATCTGATGTTTGTTGATCTAATGCATCATAAACATGTGCTATATTTTTGTTGATAGGGCACATAGTGAGATTCATATCTAGATGGATATGTCTTTTATTCTATGCTCCTTTATTACTTTCATCTTCAGATGTATAGTATATGTTATATGTTACTTTAGTTCAACTACTCCCACGGCTTGTGTGGGAAATTTGATTTATCTTTTCTTTCCAATGAATACAAAAGCAACAATTATTCAGTTTTGTATATATCTCTTTTGAAAAATAAATGCAACATTGTGAAATGAATAGAACGTTACATAATTGAATGAAACCAATATCTTGTATCTTGTGTTTATTTAATCTCCTCTATGATGCAAAGTATTGAATGAAAAAATTGAATGCTTTCTTTTATGTTTTAACACATTGCACCATAAAAATGAACTTTTTCTTTTCTAAGCATTTTAAAATATGAAATGGTTAAGCATAGCAGAAATATGCTAGGAACTTTTCATCTTAAAATGAAAATAAATTGCTTTAGCTTTGCCAAATTGAGTTGTAGGTGAAATTTTGGCAACACTTATCTCCATAGATAACTTCATCACTCATTTGTATAGGCTTATATTAAACTTTGGGAATGTACTTCTTATTCTGTTACATTTTAAGGCTCTTCCTTTTATCCATGGTATTGTTTGTTGGTATGCCTTGTTATTTGCTACAAAAAACATTTTTTTGTTTATCCATGACATGCTTCTATGTTTTGGTAGTTGAATTACCAACTCTTTATGATTGTAGAAGGAAATTTCTATTTCTTAACTTCTTTCCACTTTGGGCTTGCATAATGGTGGCATTAATAAGATCCTTAATGTTTTCATCTGAAGGCCTAGTCCACTTATATCTCTATTGCATAAGAGATCTCATATGCTCAAAATCATGAGCTAGAAGTTGATAGGGTTGAGAACCGAGTCTACCCTCAAGTTGGATGATATAATCATCTAAGTTAAGCTGGCACATAGCATCCTTTGTGTAATCATGGACCAGTTCATCAAATTGGTCAATGTTCCCCTCATAGTATTATATGTCCTACCTTCATCGTTTGGGAGTATAGGATGTTCGTAAAAGGGGTTTAAGTTGGTACTCACTTTTATCTTGATGCATGCACTTACATATATTGAAGAGATATATACATATATCACATATGTCGAAGATATATATATATTCTACATATCAGTCATTAGAACTTACAGTATAAATATCAATCATAATCTAAGCATGCTCTTATGTTAGAGAGCTAGTTTCCTATTGAGAAGACAATATTATAGCACTAACACATGGGTCATATTGGTGAGAAAAGTCTATAAGCATTAAAAATAAAAATCTTGTACGTGGGCTTATTAATTATTCTCTTGCATTTGATTTTTGTAAACATCACATTTGCAAAACCATGATCAATTTTATTGTAGTTCTCATAAATATTTTGGGTTACTAGACCTTATTCATTCTAATATATTTAATCTTGTATATATTCCTTATCAAAATATTTGTATTAT
Organism: Sequoia sempervirens; assembly: GCA_007258455.2. Classification (NCBI taxonomy): domain Eukaryota; kingdom Viridiplantae; phylum Streptophyta; class Pinopsida; order Cupressales; family Cupressaceae; genus Sequoia; species Sequoia sempervirens. Next base: position 136,095,911 of record VDFB02373365.1, on the reverse strand, counting down.
GTATCATTTATTGATGATTATTGTAGGAGGATATGGGTATATTTTCTCAAATGTAAATATGAGGTCTTTAGTCAATTTAGAGAGTTTAAGGTTTTGATGATTGATAATGATGGTGGGTATAGTTATGAAAATTTTAAAAAATTCTATGAGGATAACTTTATACAAATACATAATATGTAACTCCATACACCCCTCAATAGAATGGAGTTGTAGAATGCATGAACATGACATTGATGGAAAGGGATATGTGTATGATTAGTGGGTTTAGATCATAACAAAATTTCTAGCTAGAAGCTATTGCTAGAGCATATTACTTGATTCATGGGTCTTTTACATTAATTCCTGTGGAGAAAACCCCCTGGAGGTTTAGACAAGAAAAAAATTACACCTCAACTTCTCTAGGTATTTGGTTTCAATATATATGCTCATGTACCTAGGGAGAAGTGGTCAAAGTTGAATAATAAGATTGTGAAATATATTTTCATTGACTATGACATCAATGTGGAAGGATGCAAGATTTGGGATCACATGGCTATTTGAAAGTTCTTTATACTCAAAATTTAATTTTTAATGGATTCAAACCTTCCACTATAATTGAGTAGCCAGAGGACAATGAAAAGTTAGTTTTATAGCTACAACTAAAGAGTAAGAGTGTTACACCAAATATTGATCCAAAGGTTCAAGTATACCTGTTGCAAGTATGAGTAGATGGTTTTTTCATTGATGTCAACAAGCCTATGTTTTCATTGATGTCTATAGTTGAGTGAGATAGTTGCAAGAGTGTGAGTAGTTGATGCTTTGATTAGTTGCATTATGTTATCATTAGTAAATCTTGTGGTGTCAACCTTTAGTGTTTCCTTGAAAATATTTTGTCTACATTTGAGAAAGTGATGAAGATGATGAGGATATTTCTCTGGTGCTTGGTTTCCAAGTGATTTTGAGAAAATTTGATACAAAAGAGGAAACAATGTGTTGCAATGGTGTTCTAGGCAACAAAGTTGTATTATGGTTTTGCTCCATATTTCTTCTAGGTTGAAGATTTACCTTGTGATTCAGATATGTTGGTGAGAAGTGTACATAGGTGTTATATTAAAGAGTTGGTGTGTTGGATCCTTGTACAAAAGAAGTTATGTTCACCAGTGTGTGACTGTGCATTGCAGAAGTGTCTGGGAGAAATGTTTTTGCTTCATGTTTCTCCACATTTATGTTTTAGGTCTTACAATTTTGAAGGTGTGTTGACAGTGTTGCTAGTTTACCTTAGTCAAGAGGAATTGAGGTTTGGTGCTTCAGAAGATAGTTTTTCAAGTAGCAGTGTATGGTAGTGTTGTTTAAGTGTACGAGGTTTGTACATTCTTTAGGTGGAAGTTGTTGCGAAGGAGTTTGTTGGATTTTAGGGTGTTTGAGGAATATTCTAGATCATTTTCAAGAATGGTGTGTGGTTTTCAAGTTGTCCTTGGGTTTGAGGAAGCATGTACTTCAAAGATTAATGGTGTTTGTGTTGAGAAAATATGTCTCAACCTTGCAAATACATAAGTATTGTTGATACATCAATGCAGAGAGGTTGCAAGGGGTACCCCCCTATGGGGGTCCGAGGGGGATCATCCCCTTCGCTGAGGGTACAAGGGTAGCATGCCTCAATGAGGGTTCGGGGGCAGCACCCCTAAAAGCCACATTTCATGTATATTTTATTATTGTAAATCTGGATTTTTCATCATTAGGTTTCATATTTAACAGTAGATATTTTGTTGGCTTGAATTTCCCTAGAAGGAAACCCTATTTTATGAGGGCGTTATATTAAGAAGGTGTATTGTGATGTATTTTGAGAGTCTGATATAGGTTGTGTTACCTCTAGATCTTTGGTTGGTGATACTCCTATGAGAATCTTGCTTTGCTAGAATATTGTAATTTTTATGATTTTTGAATAATATATTGGGTAGTTTTTGGAGTGTGGGGTTTTTCTCCCGAAATGGTTTTCCCCACGTAAATCATTGTGTTGTGGTATCCATGATATTTATGTTTATTTCTATTTAAGTTTTTGTAACTGTTAAAGATCTGTAAAAGTTTTGCATTATTCTCCTCTCAAGATTAGTGTAGGAAGTTGTTTCGCTATCTTAGCTTCCTTACAAGTGGTATCAGAGCTTGATCACCCTTGGTTTTAGTTGTGGGTTGTTGGGTTTTTTGAACTAATCCATATTTGAGTGGGAGATCATGTAAAAGACACTTTGTGATCTTGTTGTAGGAATTTTCAAATGGCAAGTTCATCAGGGAGAATAGAGGTGGATCATTTTTTTAGAAATAATTTTGAAATGTGGAAGTTGAAGATGGAGGATTTGTTGATAGATCGAGATCTGTGGGATGTTGTTGATAAGATTTTTTCAAGGCCTACAGATCCTACTCAAGCTGCTCAATATGATGGTATGGACCGTAAAGCCAAGGGTTTAATCAGATTGTGCTTAGCAGACTGTGTTTTAATCAATGTCCATGAAGATACCTTTATACAGAAACTATGGAAGAATCTTGGTGAGATGTATCAATCCAAATATTTAATGAACAAAATTTTTTTGAGGAAGAAGTTATATTCCTTGAGAATGGAAGAGGGTGGATGAATTACAAACCACTTGGAAGCATTAAATATGTTGGTGGCTCAATTGGAATCAGTTGGTGTCAAAATGGATGAGGAGGAGAAATGTTAGATCTTGCTTTGTCCTTTTCCTGATTCTTGGGATTCTCATGTTATGGTTATTACGAGTACTTATGTTATATTGAAGACTGAAGATGTGATGGGTTCTTTGCTTTCTGAAGAGATGAGGAGGAAGGTATCCATCAGTTCCAAGGAATCCCTAAATTTTCATGGAAGACCTAAGGAAAAAGGAAAGAAAAATGAGAAGCGTGACAAATCCAATTCCAAGGGGAGATCTAAATCTCTTGGAAAGTCCAAAGTTATTTTTTGGAACTGTGGTAAGCCTGGACATGTTTGTAAGGAATGCAAAGAAGAAAATAAGAAGAAAAAGAAAGATTTGATTCTGATTATGAGTTTGAGAAGGAAGATGGTGATATATTCATTGCAACTTTTTTCAACTCGTGCAGGTAATGATGCATCGTTAATTGAATTAGGTGCATCTTTCCATATGACCTTTAATAGAGATTGGCTTTTTGAATATGAAGAATTTGATGGAGGTAAGGTGTACTCGTGTGATGATTGTTATTTAAATATTGTTGATCGTGGTAAAGTTAAAATTAGGTTTCCTGATGGTAGAATAAAAAGGATTAATAGTGTGTTGCATATCCCTAAATTAGCACGAAATCTATTATCTGTAAGCAAACTAATAGATGTGGGTGTGTAAGTAGTATTTTCTTATGTAGGATGCAAGATGATTAGAGGTGTTATGGTGATTGCTAGAGGTTTTAGATATGGCACATTGTATAAGCTTGATGCATGCACTATTGAGTGTACAATAGTACTTTTGTGAAAAGAAAGCCTATGGAAGAGGTGAGGGTTTCACCTTCAATGGGGTTTCACCTTCAATGGGTGGTCATGGCTTCTGGGTACCCAAGGGTGTTCTGTCTTCTAAATCAAAGTTAGGTGTAGAGAAAACTATGCTATGGCACCAAAGACTTGGCCATAGTGGAGAAAAGGTTCTAATGAACTTGAAAAATAAAACATCATTGAAGGTTTGTCTAATTGTAATCTTGAATTTGATTTCTGTGATTATTGCATTTATGGAAAACAAAACCACATTTAGTTTTACTCAAGTTCTCATAAATCTTGTGGTGTATTAGATCTTATTCATTCTGATGTGTTTGGTCCTGTAGATGTTTATTCAATTGGAAAATCCACATATTATGTTTCATTTATTGATGATTATAGTAAAAGGACATGGGTATATTTTCTAAAGAGTAAATCTTAAGTTTTCAGTCAATTTAATGAATTTAAAGCAATTGTTGAGTTGCAAACTGGAAAGAAAATAAAATGTTTGAGGACTGATAATGGCGGTGATTTTTTCTCTAACTATTTTGATAGATTCTATAAATATTGTGGTATTCATAGACAAAAGACAACTCCTTATTCTCCACAACAAAATGGAGTTGCAGAAAGAATGAATAGGATGCTAATGGAAAAGGCTAAGAGTATGTTGAGTGGTGTTGGCCTAAAACAATTTTTTTGGGTTGAAGTTGTTGTCACCGCTTGTTACTTGATTAATAAGTCTCCTACATCAGCTCTTGTTGATAAGACACCTTTAGAGGCATGGTTGGGTTACAATCCTTCATTAAGAAATCTTAGAGTTTTTGCTTGTGAGGCATATGCACATGTGTCAAAGGAGAAGTGAAGAAATGTGGATAACTTGGCCATGAAATCTAGCTTCATCATATATAGTTATGGTGTGAAAGGATACAACCTTTAGGATCTTGTTGCACAGAAGGTAATACATAGTGTTGTGCCCTCAACACACACGCCACGTTCGAAACGGGGACCCTCTCTTTTCTTTTCCTTTCTGAGTCATTTTGTCATCACCTCATTTTGCGTGCCCCCATTTTAGTGTCCTAGATGGTCAACATGCTTCCAAAGTCTCATCTTAAGACAGCCATGTTTCATCCCCTCCAATTTTGCTAAGTCTTGGTGCCTGCTAAGTTTTCTTGGCAGTTTGCTTCTGCCAACGGCCTTGGGGGCTCTCGGGCCCGCCTTGTTGGGTTTCCACTAGGTGTTCATCATTTCGAATGGCAGAAGGCTTCTACCTTCCCAAACCCTGGGACCTGGCTCCCTATTTTCTACCTCGTTTAACCTGCACTTGAAATTGGACTGCTTTTTCCACCATCGGGCCTGCCTCTCTGGACTTCCATGTCTGGAACTCTGTGTTATCTTCGTCATTCTTGACAGCCAAACTGTGATAGCGTTCCATCCTCCTAACCCCGTGTCCCCTTTCGCCGGTGATTTGAAAATTGAACTTTGAAGCGGTTGTCTAACCGCGTCCTTCTGGCCCTCAAACCCTAGACTTCCCGCCGCTGTCTGGGATTTAAACCCACCAACCCTCCTATCAACCGTATGAGCATTAAATGGGTGTATTAAATGCTAATTGGGGTATAAATATCTGGCTCAATCTATCATTTTCATCTGTCAAGTTTTCTAGAGGAGTTTAGAGAGATTTTGAGGAGCCTAGTGCCTTCGTCGCCGCCGCCCTCGTGGTTGTTGCCCTCGTTTGCTAATCCTTAGTGGATTTTGCAACTTCTTTCACCAGACTTTCAAGGTAGGTTTTCCATCTGCTCTCCCATAAGGTTTTTTGTGATTTTGTGCTTAAAAAAATGACCAAACATGGGCTAAAATGCTTTAATTACATGAAACAATATGACACCTAAAAAACCCATATGTCCAAATTTTCGAAAAACCTTCAAAACATCCTCAAAAATAAATCTGGAATTGATCCTCACCGCCGCCATTCCTCGCACAGGGAATTCACGCACTCTGGGCCCGCATCGGCTTGTCACCATCAAAACTTAACAATGACAATAATTTGACTCAACGGCAGGACCGCCTCTTGGGCCCACGACCCCGGACCTCCATCGGTCGATCGCCATCGGACTTAAGCAATTAAAATCGGCCTCAACCTGAGCTTCTCTGGCCTACTCCCGTGAGACTCTGTCCCTGGGACTTTGTGTCACTTTTGTTGTTCAAGACGGCAGGGCAACCCCATCCACCCGAGCCTCAGGGCCCGCCTCACCTTTCGCCATTCATGGTTGAATGCCCAAATCATCTATTTCATCATGTCCCCGAACCCCGGACCACGGATTTCCATCACAACTTCTCTGTTTCAAATGGCCGTCTAGCGATGTCCTTCTGCCTCCCAGGTCCCGACCCTACATTTTCCGTAAGGACTAACAATCAACGAACTTTGGCGTCCATGCCCTTGCCAGGCACCGACCTCTGGGATTTTGTCCCATCTCGGCTGACGAGCAAAGGAAAAGCAGGTCTATCTTCTCGACCTCGAGGACCCACTATCTGGATCACCGAAAGAAACTTAAGAGAAAACCTAGCAGCCAAGCTTGATGCTGGATCCAGTCCAACGGGCCGCTCCCACCGGATTTCCACCCAACGACCGCCATTCTAAAGGGTGAAACCCTAACGGCTTGCCGCCCCTTCAAACCCAAATTCTTTGAAGTTTAAAATTACATTGGCCATCCTTTAACCTCCAGGGTCCTGGATCTCAGAATTTCAACCTCGAGATTTCGTTTCCTTCTGGTTGTTCCAAACAGCGAAGCCTTGATAGCTTTTTGACCTTGTACCTCCAAGTGCCCCAAAAGTGATCCAAATGACCTTCAATTTGAAAATTGATCTCGACCCACGTGCTCAAATTTAGCCTACTCCTTCATTGACCTTTTAAATCATAAAAATATGAAGTCAAGAAAGATCACCCGGATTGCACTACCCTGTTTTCCATTCAAAACATCATTTCTATCAGGGAAGTCCGGCCCCTTGGGCCCGGGTTGTCCAAAATACCTCCAGTAGATTAATAACAACATCTAGAAGTAAAAGTTTGATTTTATGAATGATATATTGTCTGATTGGATTTTTTCCATGGGATTTTGACTAATGTTCATGCTTTCATAATTAGTTGTACTCATTGTGCCCTTGCTTGCAGGATATATGGAATTAGGTGTAGGACCCTCGGGGGCAACTGCAAAAAAAGGACAAAGGGAAAAAGGCAGGTAAGGCTCCTTGGGGAAAGGAGGATAAAGACCAAATGAAGTATAAGGTTCCAGTGAGAGCCTTTGCATTCAAAGATTATCACAGACTAGAAAGAAATCACAGATACTAATATCAGTCATGTTGATATTGAAGAGTTCAATCAAAGGGTAAGAATCCACCCTAAGACTGACAATGCAAGATTGATCAGACAAAGCGGAATTACTAAGGATGCAGGCTTCCCTCCATCCCTCATAGCTCCTAAATTGGTCATGGCTTGTCGGCAGGCATATCAACCACAGACACGAACAATTGTTGATAGAGATGGAAATATCCTTGCTGACATGTCGGGTGAGGCCATTACAAAAAAATTTCACATCCCCACCTTTGAATAAATGGAGGTGCCCACTATAGCAGAGTGTAAAGCAACATGGGATGAGGATCTGATAGGCTGCAAGAAGCTAATAAACCAATACTAGCTCAAAGAGAAAATGGGTAGCACTGCAAAGGTTCCTCAAGAACTCTTCCGCAACAACTTCCATAAAGACTATCATGACTTGGTCACCATGCTGAGCAGGGTGATGGGCCTCCCCACTGCTGCATATTTTTAGGAATGGATGGTATATTTCATAGAGTAGATCCTCTATGGGGATGAGGATGTCACCACAAAAGCCTCATTCTTCTAGGGAGGCATAATAAGCGATTGCTTCCATGAGCAATTCATGAATGTAAAGAAGACCTCCAGGTTCTACCTGACCTCCTATCTTGCGTACTCACTGGTCGAGCGGAGGAAATATAGTGGATTGTTTGTGGCACCTGATGAGGAACTAGGTCAAGCATTGAAGGTCTATGATAGGTATCCCCAACTCCAATTCAGGAACTTCAAGAAAGAGTATTGCAGGGTGAACAACGCCTTCATTGGCCACATCATCACATTACTTGGAGGGGATTTTGAAAGGAGGGTCTCTCATAGTGCTTGAGCGTTCTTGAAGCAATACGCCTTCCAATTCATCCAGTACCCCAAGTTCACATATATTCGTGCCCAAGGTTTCACAAAGAGGTTGAATAAGCTGCCTCGGTACCCCAATGACCGGATTATACTGTTAGAGCTCTCTCGGCAGTTGTAGCGTGTACATTTTGTCCTCGATAGCAAGCACTTGGTAGGGATCCCTTATCCCTTGGATTTTGGCCAGGGGATGTACAAATTGCAAATCTCCCAGTGTGTTGGGAATTTTGAGAAGGAATTGGTAGAATACCATTTTTGCCTACACTGCTCGCCCACAGATGTACCCATATAGGCATGTAAGGAAGGAACTAGGACCAGGGTATGCCATTTGCATCACATTGAAGACTACTGGGTAGATTTCCAAGATGACAAGGAGGTGCGTGCAAGCCACTACATGTAGATGATTGTGTACTTTGTAAAAAGAGTACAATTTTTTCCTATACCTAGTCAAGTTGAAGAGGATGAAAGCACCATCATGGACCCAAGATACAATGCAATCGCTAACCTACCACTGCCAACAATAGATTGGGATGAACAGGAGGTCGATGACCTCAACATTATAACCAAGTCAATTCAGTCTCTTACCAAAGAATGGGTTGATGGAAAAGTAGTCTAATTGAAGCAACAAGGGGTTGTCCTAACATATGAGGGACTCAAGAGTGAGCCTAGTGCTATGGAGGATGTTGTTGCCACAACTTCAATAGGAGGGACATCCAAGTCTCCTCCACTCACAAGATTGAAGAAGAGGATAGGGATTGAAGTGAAGCAATCGCCAAATCCAAAGGTTTATTCCAAAAAAGATTCAAGAATTTCACCCTCTAAGAAGCCCAAGCGGATGGGAAGCATTGCGGGGAAGCCAAAAATTCAAGAAGATCCCCTTCAAGAGGGTGAGGAAGGGAAAATAGATCAACCAAAACCTCCTCCAGCTCTCCCTATTTCTTCCACCCTTCCATCTATTTCCCAAGCCATGGTTGCCACATCCCCCCCTACGGTGGACATCTCGATCCATCTTGCTTCCTCTCCACCAACTGGGCCCATAATAATGGTTGACTCCTCCTTTGCTACAACTTCTCTGCTTTCCTTCACCTCCATGTCGCCCACTACATTGCTTCCATTGGGAGCAGTGACAATGTCAATGCCCGCACTCACATTGCTAGAGGCTTTCTCATGGCATATGTAGAATGTCCCCTCTGAGATTTACCAACTCTATTTGGATCCCACCATCCAAGTTTCCTTAGCACAGATCCTCACCAGTGCTTCACCCTCACAACCTCTGACAAGACCACCAGCAATGGAGGCCAAGATGCTAATCTCAGAAGAACAGAAAAAGCAGGAGATGGAGACTTCAAAGGCAATGGAGGAAGCAGATGATGAGTACCACGAACACCCAGAGTATGAACAATGGAAAATTGACAGGGTTGTCCATGAAGAAGAAGAAACAGGGTCTTCCGAAAGTGGAGATGAAGAGGAGGGTGCAAATGGTAGAACTATTGTACAAACCTTCGATGATGATTTTGAGGAGGAAATGGCCAGACAATTGAGGGATGATAAAGAAGAGGCAGAAAGGTCACCTCTTGGAGAAGAAAGGAAAGAAGATGATAAAGCAGCAGAAAATGTAGAACTCCCTATAGGGGAATAGTAGGAAAATGTATAACCTCCTTATAGAGAAGAAGAAAATGTAGAAGAAGACGAACCTGAGAGTGAGGTTCCAGCTGAAAAAAGTCTCAAAATTGAATAGCCCGAAGAGCATGAGCATAAGGATGAACAAGATGAAGAAAAGAGAGGGAAGGAAACTAAGAAACAAGAAAGTCCCTGGGAGTGGTTGTCGACTAAGCCTCCCATCAATAACCTTGTGTTCGTCCAAGACTCCAATGAGGAAGAGGGAGAATACACTAAAATGGAAGAAAAGGCTCCTGGAGATAAAGAAATAGAGATCCAAACAAAGGAGGATGAGGGTGATCATGAATTGCCTAAAGAAAAATCTGCTATGCCTAAATGGTTGGAAAGATAGCTTGAAAAGAAAACTCCTACCCCAAAGGATCCAAGAGCAAGACTGGAGGTTATCTTATCCTGAGCGTAGATCACAACTAGGAAAGAGAAGAAGCCCAAAATCATATCCAAGGTAACGATGGATGCTTCCATATCCAAAACTATGCAGGTAGCAACACCAGTGGTGGGAAAAGAAGGGATGAGCTATAATATCTCCACCATTGACTTGGGAACACCTACTAGAGAGCAGAAGGTGGAGCACCTCAAGGAATTTGTTTCCACGGTAGTGCATTTATTACAATAGGATAAGGTTTCGAAAGATGAGCTTAAGGCACAGGTAGTTGATTTGATAGCTTACATCCAACAATGGTCTTCAACTAAAGAAATGCCTACCACATCCGTAGATCCACCACAATTGTTGTCCAAGGAAAAAATTAATAAGCTGGAAAAGAGAAATAATTTGGAAAAAACCACAAAAAGTTGGTTCCAACAGGTTCTATATGTTGGAAATATGGGTATCAACCGGGCTGTTCGAATAGCCAACAAGTTCCTAGACTTACAACAGTCTCTCAAAAGCACAAAGAAACTTTGCTCTGACTTCCTGGCAAGATACGAGTCCACCTATCCAATGATCGAGGCTATGCTCAAGCTACCAAGCGTGACATGGGAAAGGGAGCTCATGCTCAAAAAGGACAATCACTGGCTGATGGATGTATGGAAATGGGACTTTGAGAACATAAAAGAAATATTAGAGTAGGTGATTGATAAAGTGGATCCAGATATTGAGTGGTTCAAAGATATTTGGGCGGATTGTGTCTGGTACTTGAAGCTAGTGACAGGCTATGAGATGCTCATTGTGCAAATGGACTCAGATAAAGTAAGGGCTCATTTCCAGAAAAAGATGGATGGGATGTCAGATGAAATAACCACAGACTTCATGAGTTTTGCAGCCTGAGCCTTTTCCCAGTCAGAGCTGCTCTAGGACCACGCTATTAAGTATAATGAAGACTAGAAAAGCCTTGAGGACAACTCCAACGACTGGAGTTATCAAGTATTGCGGTTTGAGGTCATAGAGGTCGACAAAATCCAACTGGTAATCTTGAAGTTCATGGAGTATGTAGATTTGAAGAAGTAGGAAGGTAACCCTATTGTTAGTGAAGAGCTTCTAAAAAAATAGCTACAACAAAAGGGCAATCAACAAAAAGACAAAATGCTACAGTGTTGTCACTAGAGGACAAAATGGGGATGAAGACAAAGTTGTATTTTAAATTGTAATATATTGGGGGGGTAGGTAGAACCCTAGTTTGTAGTGAATCTTGGCCACACAATAAGATTAAATCTTGGCCATTCGTTCTACTTTTTGGGCACTATAAATAGGGGGTCTCCTTTCATTTTCAAGAGAGAGTTGAGTTGTTGTAAAGACATGTTGTATAAATTTCTAATGAAAATACATTGACTTGGTGATTTTCTGAGTTCTTTACATGTTTGATTATTCAATCTCCATTGTTTGATGCTTTATTTAGATTTACACTATTGTTCTAGTTAACTTTAAATTTCTTAGATAGATTTTGGTAATGTTGTTCTATGATTGTAGAAATTTTTGTTGTGTTGATGCCTTCCAGTCCATACTTTTTGTTATTTGTTGTTGGTAAATGGTCTTGCAAAGTTAGTTTGGGCTGAAACTTGAAGCTTCTTTTAAAATTTTGTCTTTTTTCATGCATGTATGTGGTGGATGAATGGTAAAATATCTACAGACCTTTGAAGATTGCAAAAATTTCATGATACTGTAGGTTTCTTGGTTAAGTGGAATCTTGTTTGAATGAAGTTGTCCATAGCAGAACCTCCATGATCATTGTTCATCATTAGTTGTAGATCCAGGAACCTTCCCTCTTCCCTACTCTTTTTTTCTTTTTTTAGAAACAGCCTTTGCTAAGATTCATTGCACATTGTAAAGCTAAAAATTAAGGAAAACATTGAAGATTTAGATTATTGTTTGAACCTACAACAAAATGCACCTTAACTCCCATCTCAGAAACTTCATATTTTAAGATCCACCTCACATCCAGCTACATAAGTTTTCCCTATGATTACCAGCAAAATCACATCAAACATCAACTAAGGAGTTCCATGCAAGTCATGACCTAACACCCGAGAGACCTTGGGGAGATTTTCAGCAACTTGTTGGAGATTTCCTTTCAAGAGAGGTAGTGCACCTACGCACTGCTTGTGTTGAGAAAGTGTGCAAAACACCCATCAATAGAATTGGTGCTAGAAGGAGGGCCTTGTGAAGCGGGATCGAATCGGATCATTCTCCCAAGAAAGATTTCAAAGAGTTCTAAGGTCAACACCGAACAAGGGAGAGTTTCAAGAGTTACAACCCCCCACAAGGGAAAAATGAACTAAGGGAGGAGACGATCCTTCTTATTCTTCCTCCATTCCATCCACTTCCCTTCCACCTTCACCTCCATTCAGCTCTTGTCCATCCTCCACCCAGCCATACCAAACTACTTTTTCACCCCTCATTTCTGTTAGCCAGGGAGTTGCCTCTCTCTCGGTCCTTCAAGTTCAGAGCACAGTCCAAAAAGCCACAACCTAGGTACAGTCCCAAGCTACTGTCTTACTATAGGTGCAACCCCAGATTGTTGTCCCACAATAGCAATTACCACCTCTTCCTCCTGTCATGGTTTGGTTAGTGCAAAATCCTTCTCCATTGCACTTCACCGCTTACCACAACATGCCGAAGAATCCAGAGGGAATATGTTCAAAATTCAATCCTCATGACCCACAAAGGACAGCAGAAGAACACATCAAGATATTTGAAACAATAATTATAAATATGCAGATCAGTCATGAAGACGTTGCATGCCACCTTTTTCCGTACTCGTTGGGCGAGGAGGATTTTTACTTGTACATCAATCTACCGAGGGGGTCCATTACTTCGTGGGACCTCATTAAAAATGATTTCTTGTAGAAGTACAAGATTCCAATCAGCCCTTTAGAGCTATACCCATAGTTTATGTCTGTTTGGAGGGAAGTTAATGAACCTATTGGATCCTTCAATGATCGTTTCCATCGTGCCTTCATGAGACTTCAAGATCCATACATACACAATAATGTTGTAGCCCTCCCTATCTACTATGCAGCATTAGATAATCTCACTTCAGCATTGGTAAAAGGATGCGTCTGTTGCTCACCACACTAGTGACTACTTATGCGAAGGTTGTTTTCAATGCGGACTTGGGATAGAACATCTCCATTCCACTACCTTATTTGGGACCGGTAGCTCACCCAATGCAGGTTCAAGGGCTTAATCAAGCATTTCCTCATCAAACCCCTCTTATGAACCAGGTGCCTCAGCTTCCCATCATCCCGCACCTCGGACAACCAATGAATTATGCACCTCCCGTGCCTTCTTATTTGCAACTTCAACAACAAAAAAGCTATCCTCAGGCTCCCCAATAACAACAGGTGTACTCTAAGAAATCGCAAGTACCATTATACCTGTCGGGACCATAATTCCCTCTAGCACATCAGAACTAGCTAGTAGCCCCGCCTATATTTCTCCAAAATCCAGTACTGCAACCAAGCAGCGCTGAAAAGGACAAACTTGACGAGCTAATTGAAATGATAAATAAAATGTCCACATAGATGATGCACTTAAAAATCATAATAATTAGTTGCAGACCTCCCAGCATAGCCTCCAGGCCAATCTTAATCAAGATAGCCGAGACAACATGGATGGTAGGGACAGTCGCAAAGCGGGCACCTTTTCTAGGCAGAATTATGATAGAGGACATAATTCAAATCAAAGCTTCAAGAGGAGACACTCTCAGAGGAAAAATCACACATGGAAGACGAGGCCCAATAATGGAGGTGTCCCTACTCCTCTTGATTAGCCTGCCAGCAATGAAAAGATGACCAGTGGAGTGTATCTTGCCAAGGCGGCCTTGTCCAGATGGTGTCGAATTCACAAGACCAACAAACACTCCGAGTTGGATTGTCTTGAATTCTAGAAAACTGTTGAAATTTTCCAAGTGGAGGTCCAAAATGTTGTTGGTAGTCTTGGTTGTAGAGGCATCATCCCATCTGAGCCTTATGACTCTTCATGTCTCATGGTCAACCAAGTCCCATTTCTACAAAGCGACCACAACAAGCCCGAGGTGGAGCCCACCCCCGTTAAGAGTGAAGAAGTGCAAGAGGTAAGTAACGAACAAACCTTGGCTCAGCTTTTCGATTCAGTAGATAATGGTCTAGTAGATGAGGAATAATTGCATGTAAATTAAGTTCACATGTTCCACCAAAGAACAACTCCCTACTTCCTTAGAAATAGGTAGGAAGGTGGACCATTCATAACTTCTACCCCCACCAAACAATTTTACTACCCCCCTAACCCTAATGACAGAAATAACCCTGGGCTTCCCTATGTACCCACTCAATATCTCAACAAGGACAAGCCTCAAAATCAGTCACAGAATCAGCCTCAAGGCCAACCCCAAAACCAATCAAGTCAAACAAAATTCCAACCTTCTAGCTCTGCCATAGGCCAAGCCTTCGACTCTGAGATTGAACAAATGGGTGAATATGTAGCAAAAGAGTTCAAGAAAGTAAAAATTAGTTTATCTGCCTTCGAACTACTCAAAATCCCTATTGTAAGGCATGCCTTCTTTAGGGTACGTAATAGGACCCATCCTCTAGAACAACACAAGAGGCATCAGCTAAAAGAGTCACCTTTGAAGAACCTAAGAAAGAACCCATGATCTAGGATAACACAGGGAAAAGGAGGGATGTTCCTTCAAGTCAGTCTACAGGTAAATAGCCAAAAAAGGAGCCAGATCAGAATAATAGGCATATTTCCAACGATCAGCCATGTAGACAACCCATGGTTAGGACTGGCGATAAGAACAAAGCTCAAGTAGCTCAGGTAGACACGCCTACGAGCCTCTTTCAAGGAAAATTGGAAACACCACCATCCAAATATTCGAGAAGAATCTGCATATTGCCTCATTGATTCTGGAACATCAGTCAATGTCATGCCCCTGGCTATCTCCAAAGCCCTTGGGATTACCCCCACACCTTTAAGGAAAAAGGTGACCCAATTGGACAAAACAGAGATAAATATTGTGGGAGAAATTAATCAAATACCCATGCAGATTTCTGCAGACCTGAGGGTATAGCAGGTCATTGACATCCAAGTTGTGAATATTCCTAATGCTTATGGAATCATCTTGGGATGGGACTTTAGTCGTTCCTTGAACGGATATGTTGCTATGTATTTTTCGCATATGTGGCTACCTTGGAAGGGACTGCCTAATCAGATCCGCATCAACCGAGAGCCTCGTATGAAGTACATGATCACAAAGTACAAAAACCTAAATGAGGTGTTATTTTTTGAGACAAAATTGGGAAATTACTATCCCTTCACCTACCAAGATGAATTCGAACCCCACGAAGAATGTGTTGCCAAAGTACTCTTGGTGCAATGCAGCCCTCCAACCAACTTCACTCAAATGCCTCAGAGTACAGAGATACTGGTAGAGTCAGATGATAAACATGATGAAGATGAAAAAATTGGGACTACTCAATGGTTTTCAGGGATTCATGGAAAAGTGCGCAAAGGACCAACTCAGTTTGGGTGCCCGAATGGATTTCTAGGATCTCTTGCTTCCGAATTTGTGTAGAATTCACAATGCTTCCACTTTGAGTTTGATTGCTGCTTGTGCCAAATAGCAGTAGAGCATATCAAAGAATCAGCTATCCCTCAAAAGGAAATACCAAAAGAAGTGCCAACAGATCCACCCGCTATTAAACATGCTAAGCTAAAACTGTCCCCAATAGTCATGAAGGTAACCACCCAACCAAAAGAAAATAAGAGCTTAGTTGGGCCTGGAGTCAAGGAGCTTTCCAGCTTTTGGACACTTCGATTTGATGGATCTAAATCAAAACAAGGAGTTGGTGATGGGTTCGAACTCATCATCCAAACGGGTAAGACCTTTCTTGTTGTACATAGGTTGCAGTTTTATTGCACCAATAATGTAGCAGAATACGAGGCATTAGTCCATGATCTTCTTATGGGCTTAAAGAAAAATGTCAAAATGCTGCAAGTTTTTGAGGATTCAGAACTCGTAGTCAAACAAGTTCAGAAATTGTATTCCTGCCATGATAGAAGACTTGCAAACTATAGGCACAGGGTTTGGGATCTCTTAGAAGGTTTAGATGCATTCAATATACAACTAATCCCTCGTGCTTAGAATCATATAGCCGATGCATTGGCTCAGGCAGCTAGCACTTTGCAACCCCTCTCCTTGTCCGGACTTAATAATTTTACCGTTGAGTTGACATCCACACTATTTGTGTCACTCATTTTCAAGTCTTCAATGACGATAAGCATATCCTTGAATTCATCATGAGTTCTGATATCTTTTCCACCCAGATAATTGATGAGGTTGACCCGGAAGAAGCTGAATTGGATATAGAAGGAGTTATCAACCTCAAAACCAACACAATTCCCAAAGGCATGGTTAAGCTTGAATGCATATTTGATTTGGACCAGATCAAAGATCGGGATAGGAAAACAAAGAAGGAAGCCATAAGCAACCAGTGAGATGCTCACAACATTGGGACTATAGAGGAGATCAAAAATGTTTTTATTGGAAAAGTATGCACGCCTGAGGGAAAGAAGGGGATCATTGATGCTTTGTAGAGGTATCACGACGTGGTGGCATAGAGCTATGAGGATCTAAAGACCTATGACACCTCCATCATCATGCACACCATCCCTCTCAAGATATAAGTGAGGCCATTCCGCCAACAACAACGTCCTATTAACACCTTATTGGAGCCCATCATTTACAAAGAAGTACAGAAGTTTCTTTCAGCAAGAATTATATTCCCTATCAGGCATTCCACATGGGTGGCTAACCTAGTCTCGATCAAAAAAAAGAATGGAGAAATTAGATTGTGTGTAGACTTCTACAATTTGAACTGAGCTTCAGAAAAGGACAACTATCCAGTGCCTTCATTGGACGAGGTACTACAGATCGTCAACGACTCCCAAATGATGTCCTTCCTTGATGGGTACTCTGGATATAACCAAGTTATGGTGCAGTACGAAGACCGCCATAAGATAACGTTCACCACCAAGTGGGGGACCTTTGCTTACAGGAGAATGCCCTTCGGGCTCATCAACGCTGGTGCCACTTTCTAGCACGCCATGGATATTGCCTTCAAAGATTTGATTGGAAAGTGCATAATCATCTACATGGATGATTTGACTGTGTTCTCTAAAATTTGAAGTGATCATGTCTCTGATTTATGCAAGGTGTTTCAGAGGTGTAGGGAGTTTGGAGTTTCCCTTAACCCAAAAAAGTGCATTTTCGGTGTGACTGAGGGTAGATTGCTTGGACATGTCATTTTAGAGCAGGGAATCTCCATAGACTTTGAACGCATCCAATCTTTGCTAAAGTTCCCCCACTAGGAAACAAGAAAGAATTAAAATCCTTCTTCAGAAAGATCAACTTTGTCAGGATATTCATCACAGGTTTTGTTGAGATTGTTAAACCACTCAACGCCATGTTAAAATAGGATGCCAAAGTTGAGTGGACTCCCAAAGCCAAATATGTTTTTGAAGAAATCAAATGGGCCATTGTTGAGGCACCTATACTAAACAACCCAAACTATATGAAGTTGTTCTATATCTACTCATTCGGTTTAGAGCATTCTTGTGCCAACATTCTGACTCAGAAAGATGATGAAGGAAATGAGCACCTGATTGCCTTCATGAGTGCTCCTTTGAAATATGTTGAATTACACTACCACAATGTAGAAAAGAAAGCATATTCCCTTGTTAGGGGAGTGAAGAAATTTAGGCATTATATCTTGTGCAATAAAGTGTTCGTCATTGTCCCCGACCCAGCAGTGAAAATGTTGCTCATGCATAATGAATTAGGCGAATGAAGAGCCAAGTGGGTCACATTGCTCCAAGAGTATGATATGGAAATCCAACCAATGTCATTTGTGAGAGGACAAGCACTCACCCAGACAATTTTTGAAACTATAGCAGAAGCAGGACTTGAACTTACAGTGCAACAACACCAACTCAAGGATGTTTCCCCGGCAGAATGGTACAAGGACATTGTCTATTATTTATTGCACCACAGGTGTCCACCTCACTTACAAGGAATCCAAAAACATGCTCTCAGGCTGAAAATTAGCAGTTACATGTTGCAGGGGTCCATTTTATACAAGAAAAATCATGAAGGAATTTACTTGAGATGCCTTGGCAAGGAAGAAGAAGATCGATTCTTGAAGGAGTTTCATGACAAATTTACCACTGGTCATGGATTCAGGCCTTCCACTGCACATTAGATACTAAGAGCAGGATATTATTGGCCAACAGTCTTCAAGGATGCTTATTGTCATATTCGCTCATGTCACACATGTCAAACTACCGCCACCAAAGAAAAGAACGATGTTGTCCCACTACAACCCATGTTGGAGGTGAGACTATTTGCACAATGGGGTCTCAATTTCATTAGTCTGGTAAGCCCTCCATCATCTGCAGGACACAGGTACATTCTTACTGCACTGGATGGACAGAAGCAATTCTATGTAAGCAATGCACAAATGAGGTAGTTACAAATTTTTTGGAAGGTTTCATTTTAAATCACTTTGGTTGTCCTTATGCATTGGTGTGTGATAATGGACCTGCATTTTCTTCATTAAAATTTTCTAGTTGGGCCTTCGACTATGGGATTTCCCTTAAGTTTTCATCTAATTACTACCCTTAAGGCAATGGCCTTGCTGAGTCCACAAACAAGAACTTGATCATAGTGATCAAGAAATTGCTCGATAGGAATCCCAAGGACTGGAATACCTAGCTCTGATTCACCCTTTGGGTAGACCGCACTCACCACAAGGTTTCCCTTGGTGACTCCCCATTCCATCTTGTTTATGACTTAGAGCCCATATTTCTTATCCACCTGAAGATTCCCACTCTCTAATTTATCAATGACTTTTACGAAGGGGGGAATCGTAGAGAAGCTCAGTTAGCTGAGCTCTTTCATTTAGAAGAAGTATGAGACCATACAATAGAAAATTTCACCAAACATCAGGGTGTAGTTAAGAGATGGTTTGACCGCCGAGCCAAAATCAAGGCCTTTAGAATTGCAGATTTAGTCCTATATTGGGACAAGGCCCATGAAAAGAAAGGGGGACACAACAAATTCGACAAGCTTTGGCTTGGCCCTTTTCAAATAGTTGAAATTTTGGGAGATAACACTTTCCACCTAAAGACCTTAGTTGGTGAAGACGTCTCGTTGCCAGTCAATGGGCAACACCTGAAGCATTACTTCCAAGCCTGAGCTTCATCGAGCTCTTGTAAATATTTGTACATAGGTTAGGTTAGGTTTCCTTTTGGTTTGCTTGTGTTTTTTTTGTTTTGCGTCGCTTTGTTTTGCTTGTTCCCTGGCTATTTTGTTTCGAAAGGGTATCCTCTGTCCCATTGTGGTGGTCATGCTCGTTCGACAAATGGTTCACTTTGCTACCCACCTGTGGTGTCCCTTGGCTAAACATTCACTCTCAACTATTGGTCCCTAAAAGTTTCCTAGGAGAGGTTTCCTCATTTGAACTCTGCCTTAGAACTCGACCCTTGGTTGGATCTTTTTATGCACATCTCAGGTCTTGCACAAAACACATGTTAATTATTTCTAAAGGACTATACAATGGCTACTATGATATCCTAGTAAGTGAAAAATCTTAAGTTTTCTCCAGTGACCACTGTGGTTCCCAAACCCATTGTAGGCTTTAGTGCTTACACGGTCGAGCAAAAGATAAGTGAGAAAATGGAACATTGAAAGAAATATCAAGACAAATAGGAGGAAGAAATTTTTGAAATTAAACGACCATATGGGTGTACAGGTAACTTTACCGGGACTATGGATGTCCGGTTGGTAGTAGAGCAATATCTGTGGGTCCATAGTGGCAACTCTGTCGGAGCTATGGACACCTAACCGACAGTGAGGCAATGCCCAGGTTACTCTTGGTGTTGGACAGTTTATGTAGCTTGCTCGATTGGAGTAGTAGCCACTTGTCATAGTTTCCATGGAAAGGAATGAATTCACTACACACACTTTTGAGATGTCCTGTAGATTGACCCAACTAAGGACCTTTTTCTCCTAATTCACTCTTGGAAATTTTCCCCTGGTCTACAAAACTAGAGATTTTGGGTTCAAAATGAACGTTTATCTTTAGAAGACTTAGGAGTGTTCCCCAATAAAGTCGCCATTTGTTGTGCCCTGAGCACACACGCCCCGTTCAGAATGGGGACCCTCTCTTTTCTTCACCTTGCTGAGTCATTTTGTCACCGCCTCACTTCGCATGCCCCCATTTTAGTGTCCTAGATGGTCAACATGCTTCCAAAGTCTCATCTTAAGATGACCATGTTTCATCCCCTCCAATTTTGCTAAGTCCCGGTGCCTTGCTAACTTTTCTTAGTAGTTTGCTTCTGCCAACGGCCTTGGGGCATCCCAAGCCCGCCTTGCCGGGTTTACGTCGGGTGTTCATCGTTCTGAACGACAGAAGGCTTCCACCGTCCTAAACCCCGAGACCCAGCTCCCTATTTTCTACCTCGTTTAACCTGCGCTTGAAATTGGACTAATTTTTCCCCCACTGGGCCCACCTCTTTGGACTTCCGTGTCTAGAACTTCGTGTTATCTTTTCCATTTTCGATGGAAAAATTGCGGCAGTGTTCCATCCTCTAGACCCTAGGTTCCCTTTCGCCGATGATTTGCAAAATGAACTTTGAAGCGGTCATTTGACCACGTCCTTCTAGCCCCTAGACCCCGGACCTCCTATCACCGTCTGAGATTTCAACCCACCAACCATCCTATCATTCGTATGGGCATTAAATGGGCATATTAAATGCTAATTGGGGTATAAATATCTGGCCCGACCTATCATTTTCATCTGCTAGGTTTGCTAGAGGAGTTCAGAGATATTTTGAGGAGCCCAGTGCCTTCGTCGCCCACCGCCCTCACGCCCGTTGCCCTCATTTGTCGATCCTTAGTGGATTTTGCAACTTCTTTCATTGGACTTCCGAGGTAGGTTTTTTGTCCGCTCTACCATAAGGATTTTTGTGATTTTGCGCTTTAAAAAATGAATAAACATGGGCTAAAATGCTTTAATTAGATGAAACAATATGACACCTAAAAAACCCATATGTCCAAATTTTTGAAAAACCTTCAAAACATCCTCAAAAATAAATTTGGAACTGGACCTCACTGCTACCATTCTTCACACAGGGCATTCACTCCCTCTAGGCCTGCGTCAACTTGTTGCCGTCAAAACTTAACAATGACAATAATCTAACTCAATGGTGGGACCGTCTCCCAGGCCCGCAACCCCGGACCTCCATCGATCGATCACCGTCAAACTTAAGCAATTAAACTTGGCCTCCGTCTGAGCTTCCTGGGCCCGCTACCTTGGGACTTCATCCTCGGGACTCTGTGTCACTTCTATCATTCCAAACAACGGGGCGACCCCGTCCACCTGAGCCCTGGGGCCTACCTCACCTTTCGCCATTCAGGGTTGAATGCTCAAATCATCTGTTCTGTCATGTCCCCGGACCCTGGACCCTAGAATTCCATCTGAGAATTTTTGTGGCAACTTCGTCATTTCAAACGACAGTCTAGCGACGTCCTTCCACCTCCTGGGTCTTGACCCTCCATATTTCACAAGGACCAACAATCGACGAACTTTGGTGTCCTTGCCCTCGCTGGGCCCTGACCTTCGGGATTCTATCTCATCTCGGTCGATGTGCAAGGGAAAAGTAGGTCCGTCTTCCCAACCTCTAGGACCCACCATCTGGATCACCGAAAGAAACTTAAGAGAAAACCTAGCGGCCAAGCTCGATGTCGGGTTCGGTCCACTAGGCCACTCCCACAGGATTTCCGCCCAACCACCGCCGTTCTAAAGGGAAAAACCCTGATGGCTTCCTGCCCCTTCAAGCTTGAATTCTTTGAAGTTAAAAATTACATTGGCTGTCCTTTGACCTCCTGGGTCCCGAATCTCGAAATTCTGACCCTGAGATTTCATTTCCTTCTGGCTGATCCAGACAGCGAAGCCCTGACAACTTTCCAACCTTGTACCTCTAGGTGCCCCAAAAGTGATCCAAATGACCTTCAATTTGAAAACTAGTCTCAACCCACATGCTCAAATTTAGCCTTCTCCTTAATTGACCTTTTAAATCATCAAAATCCAAAGTCAGGAAAGATCACCTAGATTGCACTACCCTATTTTCCCTTTAAAACAACATTTTTGCTAGGGAAGTTCGGCCCCCTAGGCCCGAGTTGTCCAAAATCCCTCCAATAGATTAATAACGACATCTGGAAGTAAAATTTTGATTTCATGAATGATATATTGTCTGATTAGATTTCGTCCATAGGATTTTGACTAATTTTCATGCTTTCATAATTGGTTGTACTCATTATGCCCTTGCTTGCAGGATATATGGAATCGGGTGCAGGATCCTTGGGGGAAACTGTAGAAAGGACAAAGGGAAAAAGGCAGGAAAGGCTCCTCGGGGAAAGGAGGATAAAAAAAAAATGAAATACCAGTTCTAGGAAGATCCTTTGCATTCGAATATTATCATAGACTGGAAATAAATCATAGATACCAATATCAGTCATGTTGATATTGAAGAGTTCAAGCAAAGGGTCAGAATCCACCCTAAGACCGACAATGCAAGATTGATCAGACAAAGCGGAATTGCTAAGGTTGCATGCTTCCCTCCATCCCTCGTAGCTCTTGAATTGATCATGACTTCCCGGCAGGCATATCAACCACAGACACGAACAATTGTTGATAGAGATGGAAATATCCTTGTTGACATGTTGGGTGTGGCCATTACAAAAAAAATTCACATCTCCACCTTTGAGGAAATGGAGGTGCCCACTATAGCGGAGTGTAAAGCAACATGGTATGATGACCCAATGGGCTGCAAAAAGCTAATAAACCAATACTGGCTCAATGAGAAAAGGGGCAGCACTGCAAAGGTTCCTCAAGAGCTCTTCCGCAACGACTTCCATCAAGACTACCATGACTTGGTCACCATGCTAATTAGGGTGATGGGTCTCCCCACTACTGCATATTTTTAGGAATGAATGGTATATTTCATAGAGCAACTCCTCCGTGGGGATGAGGATGTCACCACAAAATCCTCATTCTACTAGGGAGGAATAATAAGTGATTGCTTCCACGAGTAGTTCATGAATGTAAAGAAGACCTCCAAGTTCTACATGACCTCCTATCTTGTGTACTCATTGGCTGAGCAAAGGAAATACAGTGGATTGTTTGTGGCACCTAATGAGGAACCGGGTTGAGCATTGAAGGTCTATGATAGGTATCCCTAGCTCCAATTCAGGAACTTCAAGAAAGAGTATTGCAGGGTGAATGACGCCTTCATCAGCCACATCATCAGATTACTTGGAGGGGATTTTGAAAGGAGGGTCTCTCACAGTGCTCGGGCATTCTTGAAGCAATATGCCTTCCTATTCATTCAGTACCCCAAGTTCACATATATTCATGCCCAAAGTTTCACAAAGAAGCCGAATAAGCTGCCTCGGTACCCCAATGACTGGATTATATTGATAGAGTTCTCCCAGCAACTGCAGCATGTGCATTTAGTCTACGGCGGCAAGCACTTGGCAGGGATCCCTTATCCCTTGGCTTTCAGCTAGGGGATGTACAAATTGCAAACCTCCTAGTGTGCTGGGAATTCTGAGAAGGAATTGGCAGAATACCATTTTTGCCTACACATTGCTCGCCCATGGATGGACCCATATGGGCATGTAAGGAAGGCACTAGGACCAAGGTATGCCCATTTACATCATGTCAAAGAGTTTTGGGAAAATTTCTAGGATGACAAGGAGGTGCGTGCAAGGCACTACATGCAAATGACTGCGTACTTCATAAAAAGAGTACAATTGTTTCATGTACCTGATCAATTTGAAGAGGATGAAAGCACCATCATGGACCCTAGGTACAACACAGTCGCTAACCTACCACTACCAATAATAGATTGGGATGAGCAAGAGGTCGATGACCTTGACATTATAACCAAAGCCAATTTAGGCTCATACCAAAGAATGGGTTGATGGACAAGTAGTCCTATTGAAGCAACAAGGAATTGTCCTAACATATGAGGGACTAAAGTGTGAGCCTAGTGCTATGGAGGATGTTGCTTCCACAACTTCAATAGGAGGTACATCCAAGTCTCCTCTGCTCACAAGATCGAAGAAGAGGAAAGGGATTGAAGCAGAGCAGTCACCAGAACCAAAGGTTTATTCCAAAAAATATTTAGGAGGTTCACCTTCTAAGAAGCCCAAGCAAACGAGAAGCATCGTGGGGCAGCCAGAAATTGAAGAAGATCCCCTTCAAGAGGGTGAGAAAGGGAAAATAGATCAGCCAAAACCTCCTCCAGCTCTCCCTATTTCCGCCGCCCTTCCATCTATTTCCTAGGCCATGGTTGCCACATCCCCACCTGTGGTAGACATCGTGGTCTATCTCGCTTCCTCTCCACCAGTTGGGCCCATAATAATGGTTGACTCCTCCTCTGCTGTAACTTCTCTTCTTTCCTCCACCTCCATGTCACCCACTACATCGCTTCCATTGGCAGCAATGACAATGCCAATGCCCGCACTCACATTGCCAAAGGCTTTCTCGCGGCATATGTATAATGTCCCCTCTGAGATTTCCCAAATCCTTTTGGATCCCACCATCCAAGCTACCTTAGTGCAGGTCCTCGCTAATGCTTCACCCTTGCAACCTCCAACTAGACCACCAGTAATGGAGGCCACGATGCTAATCTCAAAAGAATGGGAAAAGCGAGAGATGGAGACTTCAAAGGCAGTGGAGGAAAAAGCCAATGAGTACCACGAACACCCAGAGTATGAACACCGAAAAATTGATAGGGTGGTCTGCGAAGAAGAAGAAACAGGATCTTCCAAAAGTGGAGATGAAGAGGAGGGTACAGGTGGTAGAGCTATTGTACAAACCTTCGATGATGATTTTGAGGAGGAAATGGCCAGACAATTGAGGGATGATAAATAAGAGGCAGAAAGGTCACCTCCTAGAGAAGAAAGGCAAAAAGATGATAAGGTAGTAGAAAATGTAGAACTCCCTACAGGGGAACAATAGGAGAATGTATCACCTCCTTATAGAGAAGAAGAAAATGTAGAAGAAGACGAACCTGAGAGTGAGGCTCCAGCCAACAAAAGTCTTGAAATTGAACAGCTCGAAGAGCATGAGCATAAGGATGAACAAGATGAAGAAAAGAAAGGGAAGGAAACTAAGAAAGAAGAAAGTCCCTAGGAGTGGTTGCCTACTAAGCCTCCCATCAAGCACCTTGTGTTCATCCAAGACTCTGATGAGGAAGAGGGAGAAGACACTAAAATAGAAGAAAAGGCTCCCGGAGATAAAGAAATAGAGATCTGAACAAAGGAGGACGAGGGTGATCGTGAATCGCCTAAAGGAAAATCTGCTATGCCCGAATGGTTGGAAAGAATGCTTGAAAACAAAACTCCTGCCCCAAAGGATCCAAGAGCAAGACTGGAAGCTATCTTGGCCTAAGCGCAGATCACAACTAGGAAATAGAAGAAGCCCAAAATCATATCCAAGGTAACGATGGACACTTTCGGATCCCAAACTGTGCAGGTAACAATGCCAGTGGTGGGCAAAGAAGGGATGAGCTATAATGTTTCCACCATTGACTTGGGAACAACTACTAGAGAGCAGAAGGTGGAGAACCTTGAGGAATTTGTTGCCATGGTAGTGGATTCGATACAACAGGATAAGGTTTCGAAAGATAAGCTTAAGGCACAGGTAGCTAATTTGACAGCTTACATTCAACAATGGTCTTCAACTAAAGAAGTGCCTACCACGTCCACGGCTCCACCACAATTGTTGTCCAAGGAACAAATTGATAAGATGGAAAAGAGAAATAATTTGGAAAAAACCATAGAAAGCTAGTTCCAACAGGTTCTATACATCGAAAATATAAGTATCAGCTGGGCTATTCAAACAACCAACAAGTTCCTAGACCTACAATAGTCTCTTGAAAGCATGAAGAAAATTTTCTCTGACTTCTCAGCAAGATACAAGTCCACCTATCCAAAGATCGAGGCTATCCTCAAGCTGCCAAGCACGATATGGGAAAGGGAGCTTGTGCTCAAAAGGGACGATCACTGACTGATGGATGTATGGAAATGAGACTTTGAGAACAGAAAAGAAAAATTGGAGTAGATGATTGATAAAGTGGATCCAAATATTGAGTGGGTCAAAGAGATTTGGGTGGATTGCGTCTGGTACTTGAAGCTAGTGACAGGCTATGAGATGCTCATTGTGCAAATGGACCCAGATAAAGTAAGGCCTCATTTCTAGAAAAAGATGGAGGATGGGATGTCAGATGAAATAACCACAAACTTCATGAGTTTTGCAGCCTGAGCCTTTTCCCAGTCAGATTTTTTCTGGGACCACATTGCTAAGTATGATGAAGACTGGAAAAGGCTTGAGGACAACTCTAAGGAGTGTAGTTATCAAGTATTGTGGTCTGAGGTCATAGTGGTTGACAAACTCCAACCGGTAATCTTCAAGTTCATGGAGTATGCAGCTTTGAAGAAGTAGGAAGGAAACTGTATTGTTAATGAAGAGCTTCTAAAGGAATAGCTATAGAAAAAGGGCAATCAACAAAAAGACAAAATTCTATAGTGTTGTCACTAGAGGACAAAATGGGGATGAAGACAAAGTTGTATTTTAAATTGTAATATATTGGGGGGGTAGGTAGAACCCTAGTTTGTAGTGAATCTTGGCCACACAATAAGATTAAATCTTGGCCATTCGTTCTACTTTCTGGGCACTATAAATAGGGGGTCTCCTCTCATTTTCAAGAGAGAGTTGAGTTGTTGTAAAGACATGTTGCATAAATTTCTAATGAAAATGCATTGACTTGGTGCATTTTCTGAGTTCTTCACATGTTTCATGATTCAATCTCCATTGTTTGATGCTTTATTTAGATTTACACTATTGTTCTAGTTAACTTTAAATTTCTTAGATAGATTTTGGTAATGTTGTTCTGTGATTGTAGAAATTTATGTTGTTTTGATGCCTTCCAGTCCATACTTTTTGCTATTTGCTACTAGTAAATGGTCTTGTAAATTTATTCTGGGTTGAAAATTGAAGTTGCTTTTAAAATTTTATCTTTCTTCATGCATGTATGTGGTGGATGAATGGTAAAATATATGCAGACCTTTGAAGATAGCACAAATTTCATGATATTGTAGGTTTCTTGGTTAAGTGGAATCTTTTTTGAAGGAATCTATCCATAGCAAAACCTCCATGATCACTTTTTATCATTAGTTGCAGATCCAGGAACCTTCCCTCTTCCTTGCTCTTTTTTTCTTTTTTTAGAAATAGCCTGTGCTGAGGTTCATTGCACATTTTAAAGCCAAAACTTAAGGAAAACATTGAAGATTTAGATTGTTGTTCGAACCTACAGCAAAATTCACCTTAACTCCCATCTCATAAACTTCATATTTTAAGATCCACCTCACATCCAACTACGTAAGTCTGCCCTGTGATTACCAGCAAAATCACATCAAACATCAACTTAGGAGTTCCATGCAAGTCATGACCTGACACCTGAGAGACCTTGGGGATATTTTCAGCAACTTGTTGGAGATTTCCTTTCAAGAGAGGTAGTGCACCTATGCACTTCCTGTTGATAAAGTGTGCAAAACACCCATCAACACATAATAGAAGTGTTATTTTTAGAGAAACTAATCCTTCTTCTATTGCATTGCAACCAGAACAAAGTAAACAGGAAGATGTGATTCAATTTCCTTCTACACTTGAGAAATTTGAATCGAGACCCATGGATAGACAAGAAGTTAAGAAGAGCTCATCTAGCTCTGAATCTTCAGAAGAGGAGGAAGAATCTCTTAATCAGCCTATTCGTAGGTCTACAAGGTATAGACAACCACCTAAAAGGTATACACTTGATGATTGGAGATGTATTTTTGCTTTAATTACTAACATGGATGACCCTAGATCAATAGAAGAGGCATTAGGTATGAATGATATATAATCCTGGAAGATTGGAATGGATGAAGAAATGGCAGTTTTGAAAAAGAATGATACAGGGGTCTTGTACCATTTCCTGAAAGATGAAAACCTATTGGTTGCAAATGGGTGTTCAAGAAAAATATTGGTTCAGATGGAAGTATTGAGAAATACAAATCAAGGTTGGTTGCGAAAGGTTACTCTCAAGTTGAGGGTGTTGATTATGGTGAGATATTTTCTCCTATTGCAAAAATTACACCCATTAGATTTTTGCTTTCTATTGCTACTGCTTATGATTTAGAGGTTGAGAAAATGGATGTGAAAACTACTTTCCTTCATGGTGACTTGGAGGAGGATATTTATATGACATAGCCAGAGCACTACATGGTAAAATTTAAAAGTAAATTGGTTTGCAAATTGAAGAAATATTTGTATGGCTTAAAACAGAGTAGAAATTTAATACATATGTGTTGAGTTTGGTGATTGAGCATTCTAAATTAGATCATTGTGTTTATTATAAAACTGGTGGTGATCATTTCTTGTTTATTGCATTATATGTTTACGATGTGTTATTTATTGGTAGAGGGAAAGGTATGATTTTGAAACTGAAATCTTAACTTGCTGCTAAATTTGAAATGAAAGATCTTGGTGCAACTAAACACATTCTTGGGATGGAAATTAAAAGAGGTAGACTGAACAAAAAGATGTGGCTTTTTCAAAGTAAGTATATCAATTCAACTTTATAAAGGTTTGATATACATGATTGTAGACCATTGTGTGTTCCTCTTTCAGTTGGAACAAAGTTATCTATTTTAGATTGTCCAACATCCCCATCAGAGATGAAAGACATGAGCAGAGTGCCTTACCAGAGTGCAGTTGGAAGTTTGATGTATGTTATGGTTTGTACAAGACCAAACATTTCCCATGTAGTGGGATTCCTCTCCAGATATATGTCTAATCTTGGTAGAGTTCATTGGGATGCAGTTAAAAGAGTCATTAGATATTTGCATGGTACCTTAGATTATTCCTTATGTTATCATAGTAATATGACTAAAGATGAGATTTCCCTTGATACTCATGGTTATGTGGATTCAAACTAGGCAGGTGATATTGATAGTAGAAGATCCACCAATGCTTATGTGCTTACTTTATTTGGTGGTGCAATTAGTTGGATGAGTAAGCGATAGGATGTAATTGCTTTTAGCACTACTAAAGCAAAGTATATGGTAGCTACCCATGCTTGTAAAGAAGCCATTTGGATTAAAATATTGTTTAGATGTTAGAATAAAACAAGGTGTAGTTACAATTTATTATGACAGTCAAAGTGCGATATGTCTAGCCAAGAGCCTGACATTTCATGCCAGGACCAAGCACATTGATGTATAGTATCATTTTGTTAGAGATATCATCAAAGATGGTAGGGTGAATCTGGTTAAGGTAGAGACTTTGATGAATTTTGTTGATTCTTTAACTAAGCTTGTGAGCATAGAGAATTCCAGATGGTGT
The DNA here is from genome assembly GCA_007258455.2 of Sequoia sempervirens. NCBI lineage: Eukaryota > Viridiplantae > Streptophyta > Pinopsida > Cupressales > Cupressaceae > Sequoia > Sequoia sempervirens. The sequence continues at coordinate 136,066,623 of VDFB02373365.1, read as the reverse complement.
TCAGAGGCTATGGGACTCTTGGCCCCTAGCAATTAAGAGATGATGTTTTTACACCCTCCCATTGCTCTTGCAAGGTGTTCGAAAAGTGAGATTTGTTGAGAAAATATGTCTCAGCCTTGCAAATACATAAAGTATTGTTGATACATCAACGCGAGGGAGGGGGGTTGCAAGGGGGTACCCCCGTGGGGTACGGGGGCATTGTGCCCTGATAGGGGTTCAAGGGTAGTGTCCCCGAAAGCCACATTTTATGTATATTTTATTATTGTAAATCTGGACTATTCATCATTAGGATTCATATCTAACGGTCGATATTTTGTTGGCTTGACTTGCCCTAAAAGAAAACCCTATTTTATGAGGGCGTTGTATTACGACTGTGCATTGTGACATATTCTAAGAGTCTGATAGTGGTTGTGTTACCTCTAGATCTTTGGTTGGTGATACTCCTATGAGAAGCTTGCTTTGCAAGTATATTGCAATCTTCATGATTTTTGAATAATATATTAGGCGGTTTTTGGAGTGCGGGGTTTTTCTCTCGAAATGGTTTTCCCCACATAAATCACTGTGTTGTGGTATGCATAATATTTATGTTTATTTGTGTTTAATTTTTTGTAACCATTAAAGATTTGTAAAATTTTTGCATTATTCTCCTCTCAATTAGTGTAGGAAGTTGTTTTGCTACCTTAGCTTCCTTATAGTTTGCATGGGTAACGACCAACTTAGTGTTTACACTACATGCGAAGGATAAATATTGTTTGTGGTAGCATGTGGTTGAGTGATGTTGTTGATTTGGGTCCCGATTAAGTTTTGATGTGGTCTACATTCACTTCTATCTACCATAAAAGTGTTTTGGCCCTGACCTAATTTGAATTTGGACATTTGAGGTGCATATTTGACCTTGGATAGGGTTTCAAGGTTGAGAATGGTATAAGTATGAGTTGATTTGTTGAGAGATGTTAAGATAGATGAAAGATAGAAGCAAGAGATGTGAAATGATGTGAAGTGCAGTGTGTTAGAGTGTGAAATTGAGAAATGGAGTGCAATCTTTCAAGTGTTAGTTTACTAGATGCGATGAGTAGAAGGTGGCTAAAATTCTTCAATAAAATTGAGAAGGTGTTGATGTCATTGTGGTGGATTTTTTTTTACATTGAGATGTTTTTCTCTATGTAACATTCCTTCTCTATCTTCTTTACTATTATGGTAGTGAGCCTTTCTTCTTTGGGCAATGAGCCCTATTGTATTTGGTGTTGATATTACATATATTGTGAGCTAATCCTCAGTATGGTTTTTCCCTTCTTGGGTTTCCACATAAATTTGGTGTTCTCTTGTGTATGGTGTTGAGTTTTTTAAGCTTTTGTTATTTTATTTTCATGCTAATTCATCATAACATATTTAAGGGTTTAATGAATGAATGTGGATTTGAATATTAATGAGGGTTTTGAAGTTTTAAGGCACAACTAATTCACCCCCCTCTCAATTGTATTGTGCATTCAACAAGACCAAATGAGGAAAATTATATAGATAAATTAGATATTTTGGAAGTAGAACCTCCACCTCAACATTTGAGAAGGTCAACTCAACAAAGGAGGTAACCAAAGAGGTACAACTAATGTAATTATAGAATTGATTTATTAACTAAAACTAATGATCCTAGAATAGTTAAAGAGGTAATAGAAATGGAAAATTTTGAGTCCTATAAAGTGGCCATGGATGATACAGTTTCACCAAGGAAAAATGATACAAGGTACTTGGTTCAATTACTTGAAGGATAAAAACCTATTGGCTATAAATGGTAACATTAAGAAGTATAAATCACAATTGATTGCCAAAGTGTAGGAGTTGAATGTGAACTCCTAACACCTTAGGATCAGCTACCAAACCAAAATATCTTCCACAAAAGAGAAATGGAAAGAATAGGTTGCTATGATTAAAAGGAGGCAAGATTAATTGATTGAATATGAATGTACATATGATTCCTTTCTTATAAAGGCAAGGTTGTGAGATAGGATTAGGCAAAATCATGACACGTGTCTTAATCTTGTATAATGAAAAAACTACCTCAACAATTATTAATGACCTGGTACACACGTATTAAATGTCATGATAAGATATAATAGTTTCACATGACACCTAATACTTCTAAAAATATTTCTAGAACCATCAAACTTAACATGTGAATAGGACCTACTAGTGAACTAGTTAGGTAAAATACCCAATTCACAACAACACCCCCCTTAAGTGCAACTTAGGAAGTAGTGGATTATTATGAAAATGATGCAAATAAGGTTCCCCACTATGAGGCCATGTTAGGTACCCATGTACACATGCAATCTCTCACAAATGAAGAAAAGAAGAAAACCAAGTGGGACAAAAAATCCTCTCCAAAAGAGAGAAAAGATATAATAAAATTCCCCTCCATAAGAAGGAAATAAGAGAGACTACATAGCCCCCCATAATGAGATAACCTATTGCAAAGAAACACTAGAAGCACATTGTGGGGTAAAATCTAGAACCTTAATCCAAGAAAAAAAGGACAAGGTGAGTATGATGTCAGAAATACTGGAAACTCTTTAGAGCAACATTGGAATCATGATAAAGAAATAGAAATAAAGATTGACTATCTCAATGCCAAAGACCACTGGAAAACTCTCAATACGGAGCAACCCTAGAATTTGATTGAAGCAACATGAGATAGATACAATATTGAGAACTAAAATTGTCACACCTCATCTTGTTGTTACTGATTTACTTTTACCTTCATGGGTAAATAGGATGGTAAATGCAATCATGATTTTGATATATTTGTTAAATGAATGGAATATTAAAATAGGTATTATGAGAAAGTGTTGATAAATGCTTTGAAAGAGTAATTATGTTTACATGGATGAAGAACATACATTGCTATATGAATATGCTTAAGTTTTATGATGCATATGGATTTATTATGAACATCTAACTACCATTGCAAATGTGTTGAGTTGGTTAAAGGGGCAAGTTCAATCCTCTAAAAGGGAGGGGAAGTATCACTCAAGAGAAGTGATTGGTTGGGTAACCTTTATGAAACCTATCTGAGCTTAAACAGACACTCACAGTGGAATGGTTGAGTCTAGTCATAGTTTTTGGAATTGGTAAGTCATCCTTAAGTATGATGTGTTTGCATTAGTAAGGATCTTGATTACTATTGAATGCATTCTTGGATGATGTTTATGTGTTTGGAGCTTATGAGTTCTTCCTTATATTACTATGCTTTATTGATGAGTTGAATATACATTGAATGTGTATATATATGTATGCAAATGCATGTTGATGATAGACCATACACATGGAGGAACACACGCATGAGAATACATAGGTAGATATACCTATACACAACTATGAACAGGTTGCTTATGAGCATGGTGTTATCGTAGGGACAATGCAACATGTACATATGTATGTATATATACATCACACATATATTTTCTATCAATAACATGGTAATTGTATGTATGTTGTGTTTGAGTTTGACAAGCAAGATATATATATATATATATATATATATATATATATATATATATATATATATATATATATATATTGGTATGGACATATATTGTATGTTTGAAGAAACATATAAACATATGTGTGCTAATATATGAATATATGTGTGTGTGTGTGTGTGTTTATATACTTGTTGGTTTGGAAATTAATGAAATTGAATTAACATGATCATATATATTGTGTTAATATATATGTATATATGCATGCATTGATAATACATACATACATATTTATATGTAATGATATACATTATACCTTGGGATATATATTTATATGTGGTTATGGTAACATCATAACATGCAATAAAAACTATGTATAAATGTGTATATATGTACGTAGTATTATGGATTTGTATTTGTGAGTATATATATATATATGAATGGATTTTGAAAGATAATCAAAGCGCTTATATGTAGGAATGCATATAATGTGTTGAGTAGTTTATATGTCATAAATTGAGGATAATGCATGGGGTGCATGGAATGGCATAGCCCATAATGGTGTTTAGCTTTTCAAATTGAAACTATGTGAGGGCGCCAAAATAGTGCACAACCCATTAATGAGCTAGGCGCTACATATACCAGCATGTAAATCTTATAAGACAGTCAAACATAGTGAATATAAGCCAACATTAAGTCTTGAACATTGTGCTAAAGAGGAGAGGTGAATATATGAGTAATGAGGCCGAACCATATGCAAAGTATTACATAGAAATAAAGGTCGATATGGAAGTAAAACATAGTCAATACTATTGGAAATGCATCTTTAAATTGTTAACAACAAGCTTGGATGGTTTTATACAAAGCAATGGAATATTTATAAGCTACATTATAAAGTGTAGAATGCATGAGAATAGGAAAAGTGTACAACAAGTTATAAAATGGTCAAAGCATCAATTATATGCTATTATTGTGGAGCAACTCATCTCTACTCTATTGCTCAACAAAACTATGACCAAGTCGACATGGTATAGGTGTTTCCTATAAGTAAAGGACTATTTCAATGAGAATAAATGTGCCAAGAGATAAGGAAGTTGGCTGAATACTTGGCACCAACATATAAAAGCTCTTATATTTGTAGAATTCTATTTTTGTTGCAATTTGACTGTCATCATTTGGGCATGTGTACATTTGAATTTTTATTTTGTTGTTGTCAAGTAGAAAGGTCGATCTGTAGCATTTTATGTTGAGTTTTCACTTATTTTGTTGCCCCTTTTAGTTTTATGTTGTGAGTTGACTTGCATTGAGAAAGGTTTTGATAGGCATTCCTTTTCTATAGGTTGCAATGTCTTTATTTTCTATATAAAAAGAGAGGCTAGTTCTCTCATTTGGGGGGCACACTTTTCTGCAAACTTATTCTATTGCAAATAATCAGAGTTATACTTTGTGAGAGCTGAGAGTTATTTGTGAGAGTTTAGTGTTATTTTGAGAGAGTATAGTGTTTCCTTGAGTAAGAGGCTATAGTGAAGAATTGATGTGAGTAGTAAGCTAGAAGCTGTTGTTGGAAGGTTGTGCAACAAGTCAGTCAAATTGGGTTAAGTGTATATAGGAATGAGGATCTAGTCTTCTCTTTTTGTCTTTATTTGTGAAAGAATAAGATTTGTATGCTTTGTTTGAACTACTTGAGAATATTAGCATTAGAAAATGATAGCATTTGCTTTGGAAAGGAAAAATAAGTTGTTTTATTCTTTTTCTATGAGAGTGCTTGTATTTACTACATAATAGGAGGGATTGTTTGTCATTAGTATTAAGATACTAGGAATGATGAAGCAAGAATAACTTAAGGGTTAGTAATAATGTGAAATGTATCAATGTCACGAATTGGCTTGACACTATTGGCTTATGTTGTTAGGAAACCTTAGGAATGATAAGGTTTAGTTGTACATCAATAGATTGGATTAAATGATAGGATGAGTCATTACTAATCCGTACTAGTATGATCACTTCATCATTGCTTAACTATTGGATAAAACCCTAGGTTGGGAATAACCTATTTGGGTTGAGAAGTATATTGAAACCTAGGTTAAGATTAACCTATCAAGTTGGAATATTTACTTGATTACCCATTAGAACCAATAGGTTAAGAATAAATTGCTTGGATGGGTTGAATGTTGTTCTTGTTGGACACATAGGTTTAGGTTAACCTACTTGATTACACTGATTGTTGATTATTGATTATATTTGGGATTAGGGCATATTAAGGTTGAGACTCACCTATGTGAATAAGTAAATCACTTGAGTTTAAAAGATACTATATGTATGGAGACATAGATGGGATTACCCATTGAGTTAGAGTTGCTACTTGATTAGTTGCATTACACTCTTGAAATGAATTCACATTGTTGACAAGGTTCTACTTTGGTAAACCCTTTTTATTAAGGAGGTTACACTCTTGAATGGAATCATCTATTGATATGATTATTCTTTGATTGAGTTCAATCATGGAAGAGACTACTCTCTTGATAAGATTCATGTAATAACATGAAGTATTGTTGAATGAAGTTAGTTATTCATGAGTATTTAATCTATGATTAAATAAAGCTTATGAAGCTAGAATTTAGATTATAAAGTTATACTTGGGACTAGATTGTCTATTGAATAGAACAACTTGTTTATGCAAAGTTAATTTGTAAACTAGAAAATCTCATATGTTATACCCGAGATAGGATGATCCATTGAAGGGGTAACTAGTGCTTAGGCTTATTGGTAGAGATACCATAGTGTTTTGGAAAAAGGGGAATAGATTATTTATGAGGTTAGGGATTACCTATGGAAGGAAATTACCTAGGCACAGTATATGAACGGTCATCATCCAAACCGAGCTATAGAAGTGTATGTGAATAGGAAGACTGTCACTTGAAGTACTGGGTAAGAATACTTTGGCCAAAGTAGTGTAAGTCGCCACTATTTACACTGTCAGTTTCACTGTGTTCCTCTTATGCATTCTAGTTCAGGATTTTCATACTCGTCAGAGAAACAAACATATGATTAGGTTCTAGTTTGTAGGACACAACACTAATCTTAGATAGACTATTGTTATGGGGTTTACCAACCAATCTCTTCATTGAAGGGTAAGGTTGATGTGACAAAAAAAAATGTCTCTTCTATTAGCTAAATAAAAGCATGTATTTTGCTTAATTATGAAGTTTATATGGACTGAGCATGATGAGGAAAGTAAGAGATTTTCAGTTGGAACAGTCGAGATTTCATCATATCTTAAAAATTACAATTTAGGTTCTTGAGATTTTTGGAGAAAAATTAGGAGACAAGAAGACTAAAAAACCCATTAAATTTGACAAAAACTCAGTTTATGGTTTGAGAGAAAACTTCACCAGTATGATGCTCTAGAACTTTGCTTTCATGCTCCAAAATTTTTGAAGCTAAGAAGGATCTAAGTGAAGAATAAGTATGATAGCATTTATGAAGACGTTGAGCAGTTTGGGTTTCTATGAGCGGTTAAGGGACATAATTTGAGAGCATCTAGGGAGAAATTCAAAGCATCTAAGTGTTGGAAATAGGATTCCATTTAATTGCAATCCTAAACATTATTTATTTCATGTGTCTCCTAAGTCCTTGGAAAGTGTTCTCAAACACTAGGATTAGAGAGAGATTAATTTTGGATGAAATAATCATGTTAATTGACATTTGTAATTAATTCTAAATAATAGGAGCATGTGGGGGCATCCAAAAAGAGCTCCTACAAAATAGGAGCACATAGTGCACCCACATGGAAGGTGGAACCCACCTTGAGTTCAGTTAAATATTTGGAGAAAAAGACAACACTTTTGAAATGCATGTAAAGATCCTAGAAGTTAGGGATTGATGTTTACATGCATGAAGTTTAGTTTAGTTTAGTTTAGTTTAGTTCAATTTGGTTTAGTTTGGTTTAGTTCAATTATGGTTTAGTTATCTTCAGTTAGTTTTAGTTGAATGCTAGTTGACTTCAGTTAACTTGGAATGCATGACTAATGACTTGAGTTGTGTGACAGATAATAGGTGACTTCCTTCAGTTAATGGGGGATGACCATTCTCGCATGAATGGTGGAGATAGATGTTTCAGTTAACAGAAAATCACTTGGACCCACTTTGGGTGCCCAAGTTGGCTTCTTGGAATTAACTCCTTTGCATGTTAAGATATTTCAGAAGGCTGAGTTAAGTGGGCCCACTCTTGGGTGCCTACTTTGAGGATAAAGCCTTGAAGATATTTACGGAATAAAGGTTGAGTTACTACTTTAGTTTGGGATGCCCAAATGGATGAAGATGATGATTTGGCATTGTTCTTCACGGTTAAACTCTACTTGGAAGAGATAGGCGTACCTTTTAGGAGATAGGGATTGAGCTTTGTAATTGTAACTCTTTTGGAGTTTAAAAAGTTGTTTATTGCCTATATATCTCAAACAAGTTGAAGAGAGTTTGTATCAATGTTATTGCAAGTTGTGAAGAATATTTGGTGAAGGAAAAAGAAGCATTCTCAAGCAAGGATTGGAATTATTGTAATCTACTTTAGAGATTAAATAATACATTGTTTCTTGGTGGAGTTTTTTCCCAAAAGGATTTTTCGATGGTATATGTTGTGTATCTTCTGATATTTTGTCTATTTCTTCTACAACCTTCTGTCTTCATTCTACAAATAATAAAATGAATTAATCAGATAATCACCCACAAAGAATCTGTAACAAAGAATACATACTTAGATCAGCAAGTATAATAGTTTTACAAAGTATTAAGCTACATAAACACCTCAATTTTCAACATTTGGTATCAAAGATAATAGTTTAGTAGAGTTTGGGATGCCTTTCTCTTAAAATATTGGAGGTTTTTTAGCTGTAGTGGGAGTTTTTACTATTTTTTGTTATTGTTGATTTTGGAAAATAAGTTTGTTACAAGAGGTATATATTCTTGCTTTAGAAGATGGTTATCATGTGTCATTGAGAGCTTGGATTCACAGGTTTGGTGTGAGATTATGAAAAAAATGTGGTTTTGATTATGTGCATCATGATGCCATGGGATTGTTCAGTATCACGGTTTAGTGGGAGCATTTGGCAATGAAGTGGATTCTTGGTTGTAGGATGATTTTGTTATTATGTCATGGTATTGTTATGCCTTGCATAACCACCCCATTTTAAATTTGATTAAAATGGGAGCCACCCCTCTTTTGCTTTCACTCTTTGTGTTTTGCCCCATTCGATTTTGAGATTTTTCTTTGCCTTGGCATGTGCTTAATATGATTATCTTGCTTGCCCAAGTTTTTTTCCCAAGTTAAATTTTGAAAATCTTATGTTTTGGGTGAAGTTCAGGTTTTTACCCTGGTTCGGGATTTTCCAGTCCATCCTGATTTTCCCGGTTTTCTTTGAAACTCTGATTTTCACTATTGTTGGGGTTTTTGAGGCAGTTGGGGATTTTTCGCCCCGATTAGATTTTCCCGGATTGTGCTTGAAGTCCGGCTCGGCCTATTTTTTGTTGAGCTCGGGGATTTCTGGCCTTCATGGAATTCTGCTTGGGTCAGATTTTTTTGGATTTTGTTTTGCCGTCGGGTTTCCGAATTTCAGGTCATTGAGACATCTACCATCGCTGTGAGATCATTTCGACTAACCAAGGGTCACGCCGATCTCCGGGTTTTTGCCTAACCTCGGGATTTTCCTGCCCGGTTGAATTTTTCCAGTTTCCTTCAATTTTCCAAAGTTCAGAGTTTTGGGTCATCTGCGAAATTTTGGTCAGGCTTGATTTTTTTGAATTCTCTGTTATGCTTTGTGGAATTTAAGAAATGGGATAAAATTGATGAATCTAATGATGAATGTTTAAACATATCTTTCTTTAGCTTGATGAATTTCACTGTTGTATGCTACTTGTGTTCATTATGATGATCTATTGTTGATGATTGGTGCCTCATTGGGAGAATCCACCTAGTCCGAAATTTTTCAAAATTCCTCCTACGCTAGTTTTCCCCGGTTAGCTTGAAATCTCAAACTTCTTAGTTTTGATGCTTAAGGGCTAATTTAATGGTTTTATCATGATTTTGAGCTAACACTTTGATGAAATGTTATCAATAATTATATTCTCACATTGGTGTTTGATGGATGCAGGCTGAGTCTAGCAAGATAGCGGCTAGAAAGGCTAAGAAGAACACAAAGAGATCATCCATCTCTAGAGCAAAAGAAAGAGATGAAGTTGGACGAAAAGGGTAGGATTCCTGAGGGTAGGATGACGTCAATCTGGTTCAAGATTTCAGATCCTAATGTGAACACCTTGCTACGAAGGACTAAGGCCATCATGAGATACAGTAACTAGACACTACCTGGATGATGTAGCGACCTACAGTGCAACCATTAATGAATGTCAATCCAACAAGAGAGACTAGGACAATACGATGGGACAGATCTAAAGAATAATATCAGCACTATTGAATGGAAAACTAGGGTTTTCCTATGCCACTTGTGAATGGCTTGCAGAGGACGTTCTTGATGACAAAGGCCAAAATGGAGCAACATATGGGCGATGTGGGGGAAGCAGTTAATGCAAAGCTGCATCGAAATTCATGCTTCCTCATTGTTTCTCTTTGCCTCTTCTTCACATATTTTGGTCTATTTCTTGCCTCTAGTTGGTGCCCTTGCATTTAATGCATGTTGACTTTGTTTCAAACTCTTCTAGGGCCGATGTGTTTTGTAACCGACTTATTTTGTAAACCCTAAGTTGTGCCGATGCATCTGACGCATTTTATAAATATGGTGTTTCACCTCGTTTGTAAAGGATCTTTTGCTTGTTAGAGAAGTTAGAAAGTTTTTAGAGACAGGTTAGAAAAGATCAAGTTAGGGTTAGATGAGTTAGAAGAAGGTAAAAGAAGGATTCAAAAGGTAGAGGATGGGATAGAAAAAAAGAAAGTAAGGGATTTGAAGAAAGTTAGACATTTTTTTGTAGTTCAATAGTAAGAGGATGGTGATGTATCTTCTTGATATTCTTAGCATAGATGTAGATAGTTTAAAGACATGGGTTTCTGTACACTGGTGATTTTTTCAAATTTGTAGATGCTACTTACCTATTTCATTAACAGTAGGAGCAATCGGATTTAAACCTACTTTATATTATGCTCTAGAATGGTATTCATTTTGGGTTAATCATTTGATTTGAAAAGCTTTCAAGGAATGAAATTTTATCTTATGTTTTGTTTGAATGATGATTTACAATCTACTGTTAAAAAGTTTGCACTGTGAATGAATGAAACTTTGTATCAATTACAAGTTAATTTTATTTTGCAGTTCTAGTTTAGGAATTCCTTGGAAGGTAACAAGTCTGATTAGTTGAATGAATCAACATTCTTTTCAGTTTAAAAACTTTGATCTATCTTTTTCTATTTCTTTAAAACCCCTAGTTAAAGTAGGTTTAGATAGATGTTTGATCTTGTAACAATCCAAAAGCTCAAAACCAGCAGGCCCCTTGAACATTACAACTATATTGACCACTTTGTGAAACAACAACGTTGTGAACCAACATCAAAGACCTTGGCAGGTGCTTAGTTTGATTACTAATTGTCTTTTTCAGGAGAGGTGAGATATTTTTACTTTTATCTTACCTGCATGTTGTGGGTCAATTTGGCACATCAATAGGAAACTAGCGCTAGAAGGAGGGCCAGAAGAGAAAACTAGATAACATTGGGTTTTTCTCACCATAGAGGTCCCATAGAGTTCTTCGATCAACTAAAAACCCACCACCTTTGGTAGAACTCAACACCCCAACAAGACACAAGATTCACAAGGCAACCATTCTACCACCCTTGTTAGCTCCACTCACTCCACCAGGTTTTTCACCAATACCCCAGTTTATACCCATGAATCTGCTACCAAATCCACCCCAATTGCAATTATAGCTGGTTCAGCCCATCCAATAGCTAGCTCAACCTCCACCATCGCCACCAATGGAATTTTTTGTGAATAATCCCTCTCAGAATCAAGGTAGTTATGCTAATCAAGGTAATTACCCTTATCAGAATAATAATAATCAGGGTAATTATCAGAACAACAATAATCACAACCAAAGGAATTATCAAGGCCAAAACTTTCCTAACCAAGGCTATCAAAATTAGAATAGAGGATATAACCAGAGGCCTAATAACAACAGACAATAGAACACAAGGCCAAATAATGGTGGAGTTTCTCACAATTATCAAGTTAATGAGGACAGGCCACATACTGCAAATGTGGTTGACCTCAATTTTATGACTAACTGGTGCATGCTACATGATACTGCAACTCATTCTGAGGTGAACTGTCATGAAATGGAGAAGGTCATGAAGATGGCACAGGAAGATTCCCAAACATTCCAAGGGAATTCATAAAGGAGGTGGCTCAGTGGATACAACAATGGCTTATGACCTCTTTGAAGAAGAACCTTCGTTCCCAAGGCAGAATGAGAATGAACCAGAAGAAGATGTGTATGATGCCCAAGCCTTTCAGACAAAGGGAGGACACTTCCTAAGAAACCAAAATAAGGGTTCGTTCACTACATCAGCACCACCTAACTACATGGTGCCTCTGAATTAGAGTGTTGATAACAACCCTCCTCCACTAAAGGGTCCACCTGACTTCCCTAGCAAAGGTAATTCATCTGGTATTTTCAAATATAATATAAGTTATAACACATAATTTGATATTGTTTCTGAGATGCAGAAATAGAAAACAACTTTATCATACTTTGACATCCTAAAATGGTGCCCTTCCCAACGAGATATAGTGTTGAAAGCTTTGGAAGAAGCTGATAAATCAAAAGGGAAAACCAAGGTGGCACCTGTTGCGGACATGAACGACTTGTTGTTTAGAAACAAGGTAGGGACCCCACCATTTCTTTTAAGTTTGAGAATCTGTGGGAAGAATCTGCACAATTATCTGCTAGATTCAGGGGCTTCTGGCAATGTTATGCCATTTTCTATATGCAGGAAATTGGGATTGAATCTTGTCCAAACAAATAAGAAGGTCATCCAACTTGATAAAACAGAGGTTAATGTCATTGGAGAATTGAGAAATATACATGTGCAAGTAGGGTCTGACCCTAGGATTCTAACCAATATGGATATTCAAGTAGCAGACATTCCTGAGACTTACGGTATGCTTTTAAGCAAAGATCTGATGAAGAGTATAGGGGGATATCTCTCCCTTGAATTTTCACATATGTGGTTACCATGGAGGGGAATGCCTACCCAAATTAGGATTGAGAGTGAACCTCGCCTCAAACATATCATCACTGAGTATGACTGTCCCAACGAGGTAGCTTATTTTGAAACCAAGATAGGGGTTTATAAAAGAGAGGAAATTCTAACTCTTTCAGTTCTTGATTCTAATGATTCGTCAATGCAATAATTTCCTAATCCCATGATTATTGTAAACCAGAAGGTATTGATCGGGAAGCTGCAACAGGATCATCTAGTCTTGGGGGAAGATATTGATTTGTGGAGTCTTGTACTCCCAAATTGGTGCAGGGTGCACTACCAAAATCATTCAGAACTGACCTACCAACCCTGCATCAGTGTTATGAATCATGTTTTCCAAACTGAAGAAACTAGCCCAAGTCACCTCAAGACTGTTTCATATCACTTCTCATTTGAAGCCAAAAATGCAATAATGTTAACTAGGAATAATATAACTTCAGAGGAAGTCCCTCCTCAAACTGAACTTACCCCAGTCATAATACCGGACCAACATAGTTGTGTTGAACAACCCCAGGGTTTGTTTGATACCCCTGCACTCACAAGTATACCAAAACCCAAGGGGTTAATCAAAGATACAGGTAACTATTAGAAAGATATCCTAGGATTACATGATATATCTGAGCGGGAATTGGATATTGCACCTGATGAACCCATTGAACACCCATTCCCAATATTTGATGCAAAAGATCAGGTGGCCCCACCTATAGTTCATCTTATCCAAGCATCCACAATAAACTCAAAGAGATCAACCCCAGTTCATAATTAGCTATGGACCCTCACATTTGATGGATCCAAATCTAAAACAAGGTGTGGTGTTGGAATTGAGTTAACCAGCCCGAAAGGGAAAACATTTTTTTCTTCTTACAGGTTGTAGTTTGGATGCACTAACAATATGACAGAATATGAAGCCTTAATTCGGGGACTGATGTTTGCACATCAGAAGAAAGTTACTGCCTTGATAGTTAAAGTAGATTCATAAGTGATTATCAAGCAAGTACGCAGCCAGTACACATGTCACAATAAAAGGTTGGCAGATTATAGAAATCAGGTGTGGAACTTGATTGAAAACTTTGATGCTTTTGGGATTAGTTTAATCCCTAGAGAGGACAATCAAATAGTTGATTCATTAGTTGTTGCTGCAAGTACCCTGGAGCCCATGCAAGACTCCAAACTCAAGAGATTCTCAGTAGAATTGATATCCACCCCCGTTGTCCCTGATAATGTCAGGAACTTCCAAGTCTTCAACGATGATCGACATATCCTTGCTTTTCTAGCAAGCTTAGATGTTTTCAAAGGACATATCATCGATGAGTCTAACAAGGATCAAGGAGACTGGAACCCTGAGGACTGCGATACATAAGGTGTCCTCAACTTAAAAAGTAATAGCATTCCCAAGGGAATGCTGGCATTATAAAGAATTTTTGATTCAGATCCAAGGGCTTGGGAAAAGGTATCAACCGAAGATAAGGGAGGTGAATATGAAACTATTAACTTAGCTGACTCTGGCCCTGAAAGGAATGTTTACATAGGGAAAGTCTGCCCTGAACAATTAGAAAAGATATATTGAGGGCACTAAAGAAAGATATTGTTGCAAAAGCTTGGGGGTATGAAGATCTAAAAACATTTGATACCTCTGTGATAACTCATACTATTCCTTTGAAGCCTGAAGCCAAACCATTTCGGCAGAAACAACGTCCTGTCAACGCCTTGATTGAACCATTAATCTTTAAGGAAGTTCAAAAATTGCTTTCTGCAAGAATAATCTTCCCTATACGACATTCAACATGGGTGGCTAACTTGGTTCTAGTTTGTAAAAAGAATGGGGAGATCAGGCTATGTGTGGATTTTAGGAATTTGAATAGAGCTTTGGAAAAAGACAACTACCCACTTCCTTCTCTGGACGAAGTCTTGCAAACTATCAATGGGTCTCAAATGATGTCATTCCTGGATGGTTATTCTGGGTACAATCAAGTGATCATTAATTATGAAGACATAATGAAGACAACCTTCACTACTAAGTGGGGAACATTTTCCTATAGGAGGATGCCATTTGGTTTGATAAACGCTGGAGCAACCTTTCAGCGTGCAATGGACGTAGTGTTCAAAAATTTGATTGGTAAGTGCATCATCTTTTATATGGATGACCTGACAATATTCTCTAAAGATAGACTAAATCATGCTACATACTTGGCTAAAGTTCTTGAAAGATGTATCCAATATGGTGTTTCTCTGAATCCAAAAAAGTGTGTGTTCGGGGTTTCTGAAGGGAAACTTTTGGGACACATAATCTCGGAAAGAGGGATATTGATAGATCCAGATCGAGTTGAGTCTATTATGAAGTTAACCATGCCAAGAAGTAAGAAGGAGATGAGATCTTTCTTCGGAAAGATCAACTTTGTGAGGAAGTTTATCACGGGTTTTGTAGAAATTGTTAAACCTTTGAATGAAATGATGAAGAAAGATGCTAGAATAGAATGGAGAAATGAGGCAAAGGCTGCCTTTTCTCAGGTTAAGTAATCCATTTCGGAGGCACCAGTCCTCACCAATCTCAACTACTTGAAGCCATTTTATATTTATTCTTTTGCTTTTGAACACTCATGTGCAGCTGTCTTGACACAACGAAGAGAAGAGGGGGATGAAAGGCCAATTGCCTTCATGAGCTCTCCGTTTAAGAATGTTGAAGTCAAGTACCCACTTCTTGAGAAACAAGCTTTTTCATTGGTTAGAGCTTTCAAGAAGTTCAAACATTATATCCTTCAAAGTCAGATCATTGTTGTGGTTCCTAATGTTGTTGTGAAGTCTCTACTTATGCAAAGCGAGTTGGGAGAATGAAGGGGGAAATGGATGGCTTTTTTGTAGGAGTTTGATCTAAAGATTCACCCTATGAAACTTGTCCAAGGTCAAGGCTTGTCTAAAGTAATGGAAGATGCTGGTAAGAACATTACTTGTTAGCAGTACACAACACAGTCCTTTTCCAATGACCCTTGGTATGCCGATATTATTTATTTCATGCTCAATAATCGATGCCTAGAGGGAATGAATACAACTTAGAGGAGAGCACTGAGACTGAAAAGCTCTCATTATATGCTCAAAGGAGGATTGTTATACAGAAAGAATTTTGAGGGGGTTTATCTACAATGCCTTGATCAACAAGAAGATAAGCACGCAATTGTTGAATTTCATGGGAAACATGGCACAGGTCATGGTTTTGCAGATTCTTTAGTACATCAGATCCTCATATCTGGTTATTATTGGTCATGTGTGTTTAAGGATGCTCACCAACATGTGAGGACATGTCATATATTTCAAATTTCTGCATCAAGAGAGTGTCATCCAGCCATGCCATTGCAACTTGTTTATGAGGTAAGGCCATTTGCCCAATGGGCACTTGATTTTATTGGGGTAATTAACCCAAATTCTTCTGCAGGACATAAATTCATTTTGACTGCCACAGATTACTACACGAGATGGAAAAAAGCTATACCTTGCAAGAATAACACAACGGAGGTAGTAATCAAGTTCCTCACTGGAATGCATCACAACTAGGTTTGGAGTACCCTTTGCACTGATATGTGACAATGGCCCTGCCTTTTCTTCTATCGAGTTCATTTCATGGGCTTATGATCATAAGATTGTTTTAAAGTATTCTTCAAACTATTATCTGCAGGAAATGGATTTGTATAATCAACTAATAAGAATCTCCTATGATTAATCAAAAACTGTTAGAGAACAATCCTAGAGACTGACACACCCAGTTAAGATTTGTGTTATGGGCAGATAGGACTAGGATCAAGATTGCGTTGAAGACTTCACCATTTAAGCTAGTGTATGGCCAATAACCTGTGTTCCCTATTCACTTGCAAATACCTATCCTAAAATTTATGCAGGAATTTTACTCTAGTGATGATAGGATTAAAGTAAGGTTAGCTGGTTTGTTGAAATTAGAAGAGCAGAGAGATGTTGCTTTGCAACAATTCTTTAGGCATCAGGCTGTTGTCAAATGTTGGTTTGAAAAAAGAGCCAAATTCAAGGCTTTCAGGATATCAGACCTTATCTTACTATGGGATAAAGCCAATGAAAAGAAGGATGGCCACTAGAAGTTTGATAAGCTTTGGTTGGGTCCCTATCAAATTGTTGAAATCCTAGGAGAAAATGTTTTTCGGCTGAGTAGTTTAACAGGAGAACCTGTTCCATTTCCTGTCAATGGGCAGTTTCTCAAACATTATTTTGGGTCGTAAGCGGGTCTAGTATTTTGTTGGGTTGTAATTATGTAAATAGTTTTTTTTCGTTCGTTTTGTTATTTTTTCCTTTTTTTGTGGGGCCCTTCATTTTATCCAGTTGAGTAAAGGGGTTGTTATCTGAAGTATACTTTGGTTACTCAAAGAGAAGTTGGTTTAGATATTTTCAAGTTTTCTGATTGGATGATTTTGTCCTAAATTCATTGTTTTATATCCATTATCAATAAGAGTTGTGGAAAGTCATTGAGAACAAGGTGTAAAGTAAGCAATCTTCACTAACTACGATTGAATCTATCACAAATAATCAGAAACATCTCCTTTTGTAATGGTATATTTGTCTTAGGATGATGGTGTTGCAAGATTTGACTGAAAAATCTGATTCCCCAAATGTTGTTATGAGGTTCATGGTAGTTTTCAACCAATACAGATGTTGGACATCTAACATATTGAGAAAGAATTGAATAAAAAAAAAGAAAGAAAAGAGAACTATCTAAGAAAAGAGAACTCAATACTAAATGGGTGATTCCAATATCTCTATAGGGGCTATGAACGCCTGACCGGTAGTAGAGCAATGATGTGAGAAAAACTAGAGGTATCTCTGTCAGAGCTATGGACGCTTGACTGGCAGCAGATCAATGCCTAGGATATCATTGCACAATAGTTAAAGGGAATCAACTTATGTAGTTCAGATCTTGGACATGATTGTTCAAAAGATGAGGAAAACTTTGTAAAAGGGTGATGCACCATCAAGCACACATAGATTCAAGGGTAGCCAATGTTGATTTACATTTGAGATTCTAGCTCAACCTTGTTTGCTAAGACTGACCTGACTGGAATTGTGATGTCCATAAACCAGGAGTTCTAGGTAACTAAATCCCTCAGTTTCCTAAAAATGGTTAAACCATTTTCCCAGCCAAGTCGCCAATTGTTATTCCTTGCATAACCACCCCATTTTAAATTTGATTAAAATGGGACCCCCCCTCTTTTGCTTTTGCTCTTTGTGTTTTGCCCCCTTTGATTTTGAGATTTTGCTTTGCCTTGGCATGTGCTTAATATGATTATCTTGCTTGCCCAAGTGTTTTTCCCAAGTTAAATTTTGAAAATCTTATATTTTAGGCAAAGTTCGGGTTTTTACCCTGGTTTGGGATTTTCCAGTCCATCCAGATGTTCCTAGTTTTCTTTGAAACTCCGATTTTCGTTGTTGTTCGGGTTTTTGAGTCAGTTGGGGATTTTTCGCCCTAGTTAGATTTTCCCAGATTGTGCCCGAAGTCCAGCTCGGCCTATTTTGTGTTGAGCTCAAGGATTTCTGGCCTTCTTGAAATTCCACCTGGGTCAAATTTTTCCAGATTCTGTTTCGTCGTTGGGTTTCCAAATTTCGGGTTGCTGAGACATCTACCATCGTCGTGAGATCATTCTGACTAACCAAGGGTCATGTCGATCTCCGGGTTTTTGCCTAACCTTGGGATTTTCCTGCCCGGTTGAATTTTTCCAGTTTCTTTCATTTTTCTGAAGTTCAGAGTTTTGGGTCATCTGCGAAATTCTGGTCAAGCTGGATTTTTTTGAATTCTCTGCTATGCTTTATGGAATTTAAGAAATGGGATAAAATTGATGAATCTAATGATGAATGTTTAAGCATATCTTGCTTTAGCTTGATGAATTTCACTGTTGTATGCTACTTGTGTTCATTATGATGATCTATTGTTGATGATTGGTGCCTCATCGAGAGAATCCACTTGGTCTAAAATTTTTCAAAATTCCTCCCAGGCTAGTTTTCCCCGGCTAGCTCGAAATCCCAAACTTCTTAGTTTTGATGCTTAAGGGCTAATTTAATGGTTTTATCATGATTTTGAGCTAACACTTTGATGAAATGTTGTCAATAATTAGATTCTCACACTAGTGTTTGATGGATGCAGGCTAAGTCTAGCAAGATAGTGGCTAGAAAGGCTAAGAAGAACACAAAGAGATCATTCATCTCTAGAGCAGAAGAAAGAGATGAAGTTGGACGAAAAAGGCAGGATTCCTAAGGGCAGGATGACGTCAGTCTAGTTCAAGATTTCATATCCTAATGTGAACACCTTGCTTCAAAGGACTAAGGCCATCATAAGATACAATAACTGGACACTAGCTAGATGATGCAACGACCTACAATGCAATCATTAATGAATGTCAATCCAGCAAGAGAGACTGGGACAATACGATGGGATAGATCTGAAGAATAATATCAACGCTATTGAATGGAAAACTAGGGTTTCACCTATGCCACTTGTGAATGGCTTGTAGAGGATGTTCTTGATGACAAAGGCCAAAATGGAGCAACATATGGGCGACGTGGGGGAAGCAATTAATGCAAAGCTGCATTGAAAGCTGTGCTTCCTCATCATTTTGGTTTGCCTTTTCTTCACGCATTTTGGTTTGTTTTTGGCTTCTAGTCGATGCCCTTGTATTTAATGCATGTTGACTTTGTTTCAAACTCTTCTAGGGCTGACATGTTTTGTAACCAAATTATTTTGTAAACCCTAAATTGCGCCGACGCATTTGACATGTTTTATAAACATGGTGTTTCACCTCTTTTGTAAAGGATCTTTTGGTTGTTAGAGAAGTTAGAATTTTTTTAGAGACAGGTTATAAAAGATTGAGTTAGGGTTAGACAAGTTAGAAGAAGGTAAAAGAAGGATTCAAAAGGTAGAGGATGGGATAGTGAAAAAGCAAGTTAGGGTTTTGAAGAAAGTTAGACATTTGTTTTGCAGTTCAGTAGTAAGAGGATGGTGATGTATCTTCTTGATCTTCTTAGCATAGATGGAGATAGTTTAAAGACATGGGTTTCTGTAGACAGGTGATTTTGCCAGATTTGTAGATGTTGCTTACTTGTTTCATTAACAGTAGGAGCAGTCAGATTTAAACCTACTTTATATTATGCTCTAGAATGGTATTCATTTTGGGTTAATCATTTGATTTGAAAAGCTTTCAAGGAATGAAATTTTATCTTATGTTTTGTTTGAATGATAATTTGCAATCTACTATTAAAAAGTTTGCACTGTGAATGAATGAAACTTTGTATCAATTACAAATTAATTTTATTCTGCAGTTCTAGTTTAGGAATTCCTTGGAAGGTAACAAGTCTGATTAGTTGAATGAATCAACATTTTTTTCAGTTTAAAAACCTTGATCTATCTTTTTCTATTTCTTTAAAACCCCTGGTTAAAGTAGGTTTAGATAGATGTTTGATCTTGTAACAATCCAGAAGCTCAAAACCAACAGGCCCCTTGAATATTACAGCCATATTGACCACTTTGTGAAACAACAACGTTGTGAACCAACATCAAAGACCTTGGGAGGTGATTAGTTTGATTACTGATTATCTTTTTCAAGAGAGGTGAGATATTTTTACTTTTATCTTACCTGCATGTTGTGGGTCAATTTGGCACATCAACAGGTATACTCTTGATTAGCAGTTTAGAGTTGTGGCATGGTACATGTTATGATAATTTTGATCATGAGGAAATGTTTGAAATTCCATATGCCTTTGATAGTGATTGTTTGATGTTTATCTTGTTGCCATGTATTGCTTGGTATCATAGTTCAGTGGGAGATTTGGTAGGATATAGTGATCTTCATGAAGAGGATGGTAGTCATGATGCCATGTGTGACTCGGTACCACAGTTCAATGAGAGTTATTGGTAGTGACGTGGATGCATCATTGGTAAGGTTATCCTCATATGATTGGGGATATGGTTTTTTCTTGGTTTAGAGCGGTTGTTATTATGTCATGGTTTACTCTTGTTGCTTTTAGAGTTTGGCATGGTTTTCTTGAGACCAGGATGTTTAAGTGTGTTATGGTGCATGTGATCTCCTAAGAGGAGATGGTTAGATCATGGATGTCATGTTTATGTTCCAAATTGGAGCTTTGACATTGATCTTATGTAGTTCTCTTAAGTATTGGGTACATTAATCATTTGCTTGATTACTTAATGATAGTACTATGTTGTATTTGGAGTTTGGCATGGATTGGTTGTTTACAGGTCCTCATGGATACTTGCAGAAATAGGTGAGGCTTGATTTCTCTTATGGTAAGAGATATATGTTGGAATAGTCACTAGTAAGAAAAGTTATTTTCAACAGAAAAGATCGAGGAGCCTACACCTTGGTTGAACGTGATTTCAACACACTCGGCGGTTTCACATGCCTCCAAAGACGTAGTTTGGATACAAAGACTTGGGAAAGGTATTGGTTTTAATTGCAAGTAAGTTAAACTTGAATGCTATAGTCAGAGTGCTATGTGTTTAGCCAAAAATCCTATGTATCATGCTTGTACTAAGCATGTTGATGGGAAGAGTTTTATAAAATAATAGAATTTAGTTTTTAGCAGTAGTAGTGTAATTGTTTGTAGTTTTCATTTCATAGTTTATTTTTCAGTAATCTTTCATTTCCCTATTATTTACATTTCCAAAATTTTCCTTTGAATGCTTCTTAAGATAGATTTCATTCCAACATTTTTATTTACCAGCTTTTAGATTAGATTTGTTTCCAACAATTTCTTTCATGCATTGTCTTTCAATTTTGTTTGTAGAAAAATAATGTCATGCAAATGATTTCTTCTCCCTCTTACATATTGTCATGGACACCGCCCTGGATTGACATTTATAATTAAATGATGAGGATTGCAGTGACCTTCATCATTTTGGTGTCGTTGCCGGGGACATGTGTCATTAGGGAGTTGTTGATCTAGTGATAGTAGGTCAAAAAAAAAAATAGTTTGACAAGATTTTTAGGTTTATTATTTTAAAAATTCCCTTTTTTTAGGTTTATTATTTTAGAAACTCCCCCAAAACAACAGATCCAAAGGAAAAGGTTCTTGCATGCAAAGGTGACAGCTCTTATGCAATCTCCTCAACTTGAGGATCATGACTTCAAGCCCCAACAAGCAAAATATTATTGATTAGACACCTTCAAAGTCTAAGGAGGGTTGCCTGATCAAATATTTGAAGGACAAGGAGTTGCATCTAGACATGCATGCAACAAAATGTGATGAAGGATTTCAAGATCTTTCCAATCAGCCCATGCATCTACTAGAATTAGAAATTATGGAGAAGACTGTTATTTCAAATGAAGGAGGAGCATTAGAGTTCAAATATTTAACCATCTTCTTCTCATGGTTTTCCTCTTTTTTCAAAAAGTTGAATACATGGATCCATCATTTGAGAAAATGATGCTATTTTTCACAACCAATTAATGGTTTTGTGTAACCTATATCTACATTAATAAGTAGAGTAGGATAGAGTAGGTTTCTTTTCTGAAAATAAGTGCTTTACACATGTTATATATTCTTCTCTAAAGTTAAAAAATATGCATTTCTCTATAAAAGTTGCTACTCCCAAGAGCTTTTACATATTCATTTTGGAATTTGAAGAATTGACCATGACGAAAAGACAACAAGCTCTAGATAGTTCCAGAGTAACTTAGAATATCTTCAGAAGCGTCTCTAGTGCACCTCTCAGAAAATCTCCAGAGCAATTGCAATAAAAGTGAAAAAAATTGACTCTCGAAGCTCACTATAAGTTGCAGGAAGACTTGCAACATTTTAGGTGTGGGGGAGATGACGAGACAAAAAAAATGTCTCATCTATTAGCTAAATAAAAGCATGTATTTTGCTTAATTATGAAGTTTATCAAGACTGAACATGATGAGGAAAGTAAGAGATTTTCAGTTGGAACAGTCAAGATTTAATTATATCTTAAAAATTACAATTTGGGTTCTTGAGATTTTTAGACAAAAATTAGGAGACAAAAAGGAAAAAAATCTCATTAAATTTCAAGAAAACCCAGTTCTTGGTTTGAGAGAAAATTTCACTAGTCTGATGCTCCAGAACTTTACTTTCATGCTCCAAAATTTCCAGAGCTATGAAGGATCTAAGTGAAGGATAAGTATGATAGCATTTATGATGAGGTTGAATAATTTGTGCTTCTATGAGTAGTTAAGAGACAATAGTTGAGAGCATTTAGGGGAAATTCAAAGTATCTAAGGCATGCTGTTGGGTTGTGCAAACAAATGGAGCATATCTAGGAGGTAGTTTTAGGCAGTTTGAACCTTTTTGCAAGCATCTAGGAGCTATTTTATGATTTTAATAATACACAAGGGAAAAATATGACTTTTTCAGCATTCAAATGTCTATTTGGAGCTTGTTTAGGGGCTACAAAAATAGGCATATTTTTTTTGGACAACCAAAAAAGATTGACTCAACAAGATGAAGAAAAGACTTGTCTTTTTCCCTCAACACATGTTCCTATCTTCTAGCAAGTTGTTGCATAACTATGAGGCTCATCTTTCATAATTCTATAAATTCATTGTAATCAAGGAATCAAATGGGGAAGAGTTTTATAAAATAATAGAATTTAATTTTTAGCAGTGGTAGTGTAATTGTTTGTAGTTTTCATTTCATAGTTTATTTTCCAACAATATTTTTATTCTCTATTATTTACATTTCCAAAATTTCCCTTTGAATGCTTCTTAAGATATATTTCATTCCAACAATAATAGTTAAGAGACAATAGTTGAGAGCATTTAAGAGACAATAGTTGAGAGCATAGTTGAATGCTTCTTAAGATATATTTCTATGAGTAGTTAAGAGACAATAGTTGAGAGCATTTAGGGGAAATTCAAAGTATCTAAGGCATGTTGTTGGGTTGTACAAACAAATGGAGCATATCTAGGAGGTAGTTTTAGGCAATTTGAACCTTTTTGCAAGCATCTAGGAGCTATTTTATGATTTTAATAATACACAAGGGAAAAATAAGACTTTTTCAGCATTCAAATGTCTATTTGGAGCTTGTTTAGGGGCTACAAAAATAGGCATATTTTTTTTGGACAACCAAAAAAGATTGACTCAACAAGATGAAGAAAAGACTTGTTTTTTTCCCTTAACACATGTTCCTATCTTCTAGCAAGTTGTTGCATAACTATGAGGCTCATCTTTCATAATTCTATAAATTCATTGTAATCAAGGAATCAAATGGGGAAGAGTTTTATAAAATAATAGAATTTAATTTTTAGCAGTAGTAGTGTAATTGTTTTTAGTTTTCATTTCATAGTTTATTTTCCAACAATATTTTTATTCTCTATTATTTACATTTCCAAAATTTCCCTTTAAATGCTTCTTAAGATATATTGCATTCCAACATTTTCATTTATCAGCTCTTAGATTAGATTTGTTTCCAACAATTTTTTCATGCATTTCCTTTCGATTACGTTTGTAGAAAAATAATGTCATGCAAATGATTTTTTCTCCCTCTTGCATACTACCATGGACATCGCCCTGGATTGACATTTATAATTAAATGATGAGGATTGCAACAACTTTCATCAAGGGCCATCTTGTCATATGTGACAGATGTGTGAGGGATCACATTTGAGTCTATGGTTGGTGGAAAATCACTTGAGTGATTCTTCTCATTAGATGGTAGTCGAGGTTTGTGGATGTTTGCACTAGCATTGTGGACAAGTGGGGTGTATGCACTAAAGAGTGAGGACATCCAAAATGTATGCACCATTGCAACGACATCAGGACCAATTTGCATATCTATTGCCAGATGAAGCTCATAAGAGTTATGTATGTATCATGTACCTGTTTATATGGAAGGATGTAATCTTGAATGACAAACTTGAGTTTATTCAATATGAAATTAATGTTATGGGAAGATTTGTGAAATTACAATGAAATGCAATGGAAGTTTGGAAATAGTGTTATTTCAAATGTGCATGTAACTTACATTATGGAAAATAATTTTTTTTATTGATATGTCATGGTATCATAGAATATTCACTTAACGTGAAATCTTTGGAATTTTACTGAGTAGAACAGTAGGGTTGTTATAAAAATAAAGTGTAAGGATTGATCAAAACAACTCCTTCCCAAGTGATAGGATGTCCACGTGATCAACCAGAACGTGAATACACACAAATCTAAACAAAAGATACCTAGGGTTGAATATGGAAAAAGTGCATGGATGGCATGATAAAGCTCCTCAATACCTTTCCAATGTTGCAAGAATCATGAAAATTACAGATTGTGGCAAATAGTTATGATCTTGGGATCCAAAAATGAAGATCTAACCCCAAATAATAAATACTAAAACCAAACAATAGAATCTAGAAAAATAACCTCCTCCACTACAAAGTACATTGAACCAACTTTCTGATGATATTTTGTTTTCAAAATTTTGATATCTTGGCAAAAAGTTATGGCCATTTGAAAAACAAATTGTGCAATTGAGGCATTAGGGGGGAAATTTTGGGCCCTTGGGCCATCAACCCTTGGACACCCATATAACCAAGCGCGCAGGCTTTTTAAAAATATTATTACCTCCCAAGCAGTGGCAAAGTGGGGCTCCTACGCACCATTGGTGGTAGGTCCACTATTGGGGGCCCACCCCCTTCGTCCTATTGGTTGGAACCACAAGGGTTCAAACCTTGCAACCAAGGGTGTAATGAACCCATTGGTATTAAGCAAAACAATTTTTTAATTTAAAAAAACCTCTACAAAAACCTACCATCTAATGATAAAAGACCAAGTACCTTATGATGACATAGGTTGATAACCAAGTGCAATACACCTTTTGCAGATTGACATAGAATATGTAGCTCAAGTACTGTAGATCTTGATAGTGATGGTGTTGTATACTATGGCCGAGTATGGATTCGTACGATCATACAAAAAATATCGACCGCTAAAAAAATCTCTAATTCCTTCGAGACAAAGTGTCCAACTTCAACGATTTGACAAGCAATCTTTAAGTTTTCGAACCTTCCAAATGCAATGGCAGGTTTAGTTTTGTCCCAAAGTGCTCCAAAAATTGAGCCACCTCTTGATTTGACAACCTTCACCCAATTTGAAACCCTTATAAATCTAACCTAATATGTCAAGTTTTGATGAAACAAAAGTCAATCTTGACTTTCTCTGATGTCCTAGATTCAATCGTGAGATCCTTGAAACCCCAAATTGCACCCAAAAAATTCTTCAATCAAAAATATTTCCCTTAGATCCGAAAAGGGTTCTATATCATTGGAGCTCTGATACCATGTAAGAGTTGAATGTGAACTCCCAACACCCTAGGATTAGTTGGTAGACCAAAATATCTTCCACAAGAGAGAAATGGAAAAAATAGCTTACTATGATTAAGAATGCAAGATTGATTGATTGAATAAGAAATGTACATATGATGCCTTGCTTATAAAGGCAAGGTTGTGAGTAATGATTATACAAGATAACAATATGTGTCTTAATCATGTATAATGAGACAACTACCTCAACAAGTATTAAATGGTGTAGGACACAAGTATTAAATTCCATGATAAGATTATGATAATATCACATGACACCGAAGACTTCTAGAAAGATTCCTAGGACCTAAGTAATAGGACCTACTAGTGAACTAGTTAGGTAAAACACCTAATTGACACCCACAAAGGTCATTCCAAGTTGAGAGAAGAAATTTTAGTGAGATTTTCTCCCCTATTACAAAGTCGACATCTATTGGTATGATATTATCTTGTGTTTCTACTTTTTATTTAGTGTAATGGGTCAAAATTTGGAAACTATTTTTTTTTTCTTGAAAGTGTTTTCTAGGATATGTCATTGTGTTATGGTAGATGATTGCATTGTGTTGTTTCTTTCTTGGAAATTATTTTAGATCAAAATTTATATTCATCTTTCCTCTTAGGTTAGTGTAAGAGGTGTTCATGCACCTTAGATTCCTTTCATAAATATGTGTATAAGACCAAAAATAATAGACAAGCACCTTAGAATGATGTATGTATATTTGTTACTCCTTGTAAGTACATCAAATCCAAATGTTTCATTGTTAGTTAATCCTTAGATTCTTCTATAATAAGAGAGGATGATTGAATGTGTCAGATGTCAAACAATACAAATGAATTATTTTAAACTCAAGCACATAGCATCCAATTATGCAAATATGTACTTAGTTGGCTTGTAATAGCTAATAGAATGGGTGAGTTAACCAAATTTAAATTTAAATTTTGAAAAAGCAAGGCCAAGTTTGTGATTGTGGGCTCAAACTCGTGACTACATAAGGAAAATAATCAATATCAAGAAGGGTGACGAATTTATTGGGATAGGTGTATAGATAGACAAAATTAGTGCATGGTTTAGGTGAATGTATTAGAATGCGATAAGGTTTAGATAAATATATCAAGATTTGTGTGTATGGGAATAGCCAAAGATTAGGGTCATGAGGCCAAATTTACAAAAGATTATGTCATTTATCAATATGTGCATGCATTAAGACATTCCCCCAAAATGGATGCAAAACTAAATAGAAAAAAGAATAGGTAAGCAGATTACACCATTACAAATGTATATTAATAATATTATATTTATAAATCTAATGCGTTTTGAAATATATATCCATTTAAATTCCAAATAATATTTGATTGTTATTGTCAATATTATCTAATATAAAATCTAACAATTTGACAAATATCATAAAAAAATAAATATCAATATAAAACATTCAAATTCAAAACTCAAATTTCAAAAAAAATTATAACTCCACAATTTATAAAACCACTAATACTAGCTAATTAAACATAATTACTACATTTCCTTTCCTTTTAGCGTAAGAGAAGCAATAATGAGTTCCCTCTTATATGTAGTCCATGTATAGAGGTGAAAGAAAGCGATTCGGGGAGAAATACAGGCCTTAAAAACGCAAATGAGTAGTTCGTTCATCTGGTACACCTCCTTTCCCTGTTCATCTATACCTCTCTGAAAGAGCGACTTTTATTATCTGATTGCCCTTTCTTGGCATTGAAACCAGAGGCTAAAACATGTCCTCCTCGTTGGAACTTGATGAAATGGCAGTGTCGGAGAGAGGACAAGACTTGGACATTGTAATTGCAGGTGGGGGATTGGCAGGGTTGGCTCTTACGCTTGCCCTTCAATACAGAGAAATTGAAGCCCATGTCTTCGAATGCCACCCATCCTTTAAGTCTGATACCGCCACTGCAATAGGCATCGGTCCCAATGGTGTTTCTGCTCTTGAAGGGATTAAGCCTGGCTTAAGCTCCATCATCTCCCAAGCAGGCTCTTACACGAATTCAATCATAGTCAACCTGTTAAGGAACGGGAAGGAAGATCCGCCCAGAGTAACAAACATGCCGCCCAAGGAATATATTAATGTTAGGTGGAAATCTGTGCAGGAAATCCTGGCAAGTTTAGTTGATGACAACAGAATTGTGTTTTCCCATAAGCTCATAGGTTATCGGCCTTCTAAGGTCTGTGTCTCTGTATTTCGCTCTGTTATTGTTGTAAGTTCACAAAAATGTCTGATAACTTATTGTATACTATTGTTTGCAACTTCAGGGCGGTGTTGAGGCCTATTTTAGATGTGGAAATGGCTTGGATAGAATTAAAGTTGTCTGGACTAAGCTTTTAATTGGAGCAGATGGAATATGGTCTGCTGTAAGAAAACAGATGGTAGGGGATCCTCCAAGGTACCTCAACATGGTGGACTGGAATGCACTGCTGTACAATCCGGATCTCAAGTAAGCATTAGAGTGAGTTGAATTCTGAACCAGTGAGTTCACATTTTTTGGGTAGTTGTAAAGGAGAGAAGGCATGCTACGCCTTATTTTTTTACTTTCCTTTTCACTTTTTTCATATTTATTTTGATTCTTGTCTTCAAATAGCAGTTTGACAGGTCATAACTATTCATAATTGTAGATCATTAAATATACTATGAAACACAAAGTGGACAGGTTGTTGTGAGTAGTTGTGCATTAAATTATAATAGTTTGGTATCAGAGTATACTTTTTCTTATGAAAAACAAAGTAGACCCATAGTTGTGAGTAGTTGTGCATTAAATCATAATAGTTTTGTATCAAGTCATGTTCTATCATGTGATATCACATAATTTGCTACTTTTTACATCTAAAGATTACATTTCATTCAATTATTCTCTTATTTATATTTATATTTAATGACAATTTTTTAAATTTATTAATTCTTTTAATTTTAATTGTTGGAATATATTCTGATTTATACATATTTCTTCTTATTTAGTGCACCTTTACTCCAAAATTGAAGTATAAGAGATTGGATCACATTGAGAGTGTTTTCAACCGACTTGAAGTATAAGAGACTACATCTCATTGAGAGTGTTTTTGATGAATTTTTATAGGACATTCTATGATAACTGATTGTTGGTAACAATACAACTACTAATATTCTCTATCAGAAAAAAAAATATGAAGTAGGGGGAGAGGATCTAGTAGTTGAGCACTTTAACTTCACACTTGTCAAAATCCTATTTGGAAATTTCAAATCACTCTCATTTTTTTACAACAATGTACTTGGCAAGTTCTCTGCTTATTAAGGTTTCAAGACCATATCATCAAATATGGTGCCACATCAACATGTATTCTTTTGAGGTGTCCAAAAAGGTTCAAAAAAAAAGTTAGACTGATAGTTGTGTACTAAGTCATATTTAATTAACTTGCTGATGTAGCATCACATGATTTCTTGTTTTTTAGATCTAAAGAATGCATTTTAAGATACTCATCATCAACACTAACAATTTTAAAATCACAACCATTGATGTAATATTGATAAAAATATTGAAATTAAATGAAGAAATATTATATGAACTATTGGAACATGCTCAACTAATGAGTCCTTCCTCCTATAAAATCAATCTTGTAAGTTAGGTTTATATTTTGTGATCAGCAGAGTTTATCACGGCATAAAAGGAGAAGAAGTTATTGTGCGATCAGAGGAGAATATGCAGGTCCACAGCATCATAGCCCATGCAGGTACCAAGTACCAATTTCTCTTTTAATTTGAGCTTTGGGAATCACGATCCACTGTAAATTTCTCCATTAATTTTTATAGAAGCCCAAAATGGGATTGTTTTTCATACTCCTAGATTTTGATATCATGGCTTACTTTTAGTAGTAAGTTTGAACTTACGATCCATATAAACAGGGGAAGTAGAAGTTTTCGTAGATTTACATGGCTAACTAAATTTCTGATTTAATGAATAATTATAGGGGATTACACTCTGTGGATTCTCCGTAAGAGAGATGAATCGGAGGAATTGGCAAACTCATTGGTGGGAGGACGAGGCGGCCTTGGTATCCCTGGTTGTAAAGCTCGTGCTCTTAAACAATTGGATGGCCTTGAAGGATGGGATAGTCTTCGAGAAGCTATCGATGTAACCAGTGAGGACATTATATCAGAAAGGAAGATCATGGACAGGCTACCCCTAGATAAATGGAGTGATGTAGATGGTCATGTCCTGCTCATTGGTGATGGTATTTACTGTTTTCCTCTCGATTTTGATTTCACTATTCTTCAAACCCTAAACCTATATGAATGGTAGTCCCAATCATGTGGGCTTCGTTCAATGTGAAGTGAGAATTAATCCTTTAACCCATTTTTGGGGGTGGCTTGCTGCTTACATTTTTAGGTAGCTTAATCCCACCCCCACAGACAAACTTCATCCATTAGTGGAAGTTTTCTTTCCAGTTATAGAGTTGAAGGAATTGATTGTTTGATGGTTGGTAATGGTGGAATCATACAGCTGCGCATGCTCAGTATGTTGGACCAGGACAAGGCGCCAGAACTGCATTTGAAGATGCCCATCAACTCTCCCTTCTTCTTCAACTTGCAAGTCACTCATCTTTTACAGAGGAAAGCATTAGAGATGCTGTCAAAAGGTAATAAATCAGAAACAGTGATAATATTTCATATATTTGGTGTTAATGAATTCCTTAGATTCAATACAGATGTATAATAAAATGCTATTAGCAACTTTTGACCATGAAAGTTTAACAGGTTTGAGGAGTTGAGAATTCCTAGGCTGAAAAGAATGCAGCAGTATGCAGCCTATTCCACAAGGCTTCCTAAATTTCAACCTGAGGGGTTCCAGAATTTGACAATGGAAGAAAGAATGAGAATGGGTGGGGAATACATGAAATGGGTTCATTCATATCCCCACAAGCAGGAGTGTGACCCTGACTCCACCTATTTCAAGTGAATATGTTTCTAAAGTTGTTAAAATTCCTGCACGCCAGTATTAGCGTCTTCTTGACCTGATATAAAATTCATAAATTAGTCTTATTTTGTCCAACTAGACCAATTATCAAAATGCCAGTGCAGTGCTTGCCTCCTTACATTATTAAGGTTTAGTTCAGCTGGCAAGCAGTGAAATGAGATCTATCAAACTGAAGTGCCTTAAGTAACTCACACAATTGGAATGAATCTGAACCATCCATAAACCATTTATTTGAACAATTCTATTTAACGCCAAACTAATTTAATACTTTGACAGGGAAATCATTAATGTGAAAGCATTAAAGTGGGAACATGTACTCAAATTTTACTTCATAGTTGTGAAGTTTGGCCAATGTTTTACTGTTCATATTGACTTAAGGTTCAAAACTTCAGTCTATAATCCATTCCAAGTGAATCTAGATACAAAAATATATCTTTATAAATAAAATATGTTAGGGGAGAGGGGTTCATAGTGGTGCACCCTAGCTTTGGAGGTCCACATGGTGTGTCACGTGGACCCAAAAGTAAACAAAATTTGCTCACCACATCACTCCTTCTGTTGTGGACCTATTTTTTTTTTCAATTTCCCCCATCCCACCACGTGTCATGTATCAATTGGTCCATGTTGTTCTTGACTAGCCCATTTTGGGGTCCGCCCGATAGTGGAGCGGGTCCACCTTCGAAGGCTGTGTCAAGTAGATCAGGTGTTGGGTCGAACAGACATGTGGCACCCAAACACCTTGCCACCTTGAATGTCCAATTGAGAGCATTAATCACATGCTGCCCCCTTTGTTAGCTCCATTCGACAACTTGCCTTATGCGTCCCTTCCCATTTACTCTGCCTGATTGGTGCATTATTCAGAGAACAAGGTTCATTCAATGCTCCAAATTCTCGCTTATCCCACTCATTGTTATTCCTTTCGTTTGCATTTGTTCTTGAGTCTTTGTTTGGTTAGGCACCCATATATGTTCAACTTTGTACGATTCATTGTTCGGCTCTGCACTTTTGAAAGCTCCCTTTGTCTTTCAGGTAAGGTTTTTTACCTCACTAGGCCTATGCCATTATCTTTCATTTCGACAATATTTTGCCATGCACTTATATTATATTGTTCTTCATTGCACAAACTTTCATTATGTAATTTGCTTATTATATTTGATTACTACTACAAAACATGAAAAGGGTTTCACTAGTTTTCATTCTGATGATACTTTGCCACACACTTGTACTCTTATGTTCTTCATTGCATGAAGTTTTACTCTGCAATTGGCTTTTAATATTTGCTTGCTACTATGAAATATGAAAAGGGTTCCACTAGTTTTCATTTTGATGATATTCTGCCATGCACTTGTATTATTCTATTTTTCATTGCACAAAGTTTAACTTTGCATTTTGTTTTTTATGTGTGTTTCGTATTATGATATATGATAAGGGTTTCACTGGTTTTTATTTTGACGATTTTATGCCATGCACTTCTACTATTTTGATCTTCAATGCACAAACATTCACTCTGCATTTTGCTTTGAATATTTGTTTGTTAGTACAAAATATGAAAAGGGTTTTACTACTTTTCATTTCGACGGTTTTGTGCCATGCACTTCTACAATTTTGTTCTTCATTGCACAAACATTTACTCCACAATTTGCTTTTTATATTTGTTTGTTACTACAAAATATGAAGAGGGTTTCACTGCTTTTCAATTCGACTATTTTTTGCCATGCACTTGTATTATTTTGTTCTACATTGCACAAACATTAACTCTGCAATTTGCTTTTTATATTTGTTTGTTATTCTGAAATATGAAAAGTTTTTCATTGGTTCTCATTTGACGATATTCTGCCTTGCACTTATATTATTATGTTATTCATTGCACAATCATTCAATTTGCAATTTGATTTTTATATTTGATTGTTACTATGAAATATGGAAAAGGGTTTCACTGGTTCTCATTTCGACGATTTTTTGCCATGCACTAATATTCTTGTGTTCTTCATTGGACAAACATTAACTCTGCAATTTGTTTTTTATATTTGTTTGTTATTACGAAATATGAAAAAGGTTTCACTGGTTTTCATTTCAAAGATATTCTTCTATGCACTTGTATTATTCTATTCTTCATTGCATAATCATTCAATATGCAATTTGTTTTTTATATTTCTTTGTTACTACGAAATATGGAAAGGGTCTCACTAGTTCTCATTTCAAGGGGTTTCTACCATGCACTTCTATTATTGTGTTCTTCATCGCACAAACATTAACTTTGCAATTTGTTTTTTATATTTTTTTGTTATTCCAAAATATGAAAATGGTTTCATTGGGTTTCATTTCAAAGATATTCTGCCATGCAATTGTATTATTTTGTTCTTCATTGCATGATCATGAACTTTGCAATTATATTGTTCTTCACTGGACAAATAAATGATCATTGTGTAGGTTCTCCTATTTGTCTTAATGTGTGATATTAATTAGGTCGATTAGATCATTGTCAAAAAATATCATGAAAATTTTGACATCCATTTAGGTTTAGCCTATTATTGTTTATCGATTAAAATTATTTCAATTGTTTAGACCTTTGCCAAAACATACCATAGGGTTAATGTTGGTAATCATTTAGGTTATCTTGTTATTGTTCATTCGTGGTAAAATGTTGGATCAATTAGACCAATGTTAACGCATGTTATTGTGAGGGATTTGGTAACCTTTTAGGTTATCTGATTATGATTCATCTATGGTAATTTGTTTAGTGTAGACCATTGTTAAATCATTTATTCATTAAAGCATTAGATAACCAAAAGGTGATCCTAATATTGTTTTTATATGGGTCGGATAGACCATTGTCATAACATGTCCATAAACCATTCAATAATCATTTAGGTTGGTTTGTTAAAATGTTCTTCTATGATATTAATAAAGTCGATTAGACACACATTAAAACATGTCTTTGTTAAATTGCTCTTCAATACACTTCTATTATTCTATTCTTCATTGCACAAACATTCACTCTACCATTTTATATTTATATTTGTTTTTATTACAAAATGTGAAAAGGGTTTCATTGGTTCTCATTTCGAGGTATTCTCCCATGCACTTCTATTTTTTTGTTCTTCATTGCACAACCATTCACTTTGCAAATTGTTTTTTATCTTTGTTTGTTACTACAAAATATGAAAGGGTTTCACTGGTTTTCATTTCGATGATATTTTTCCAAACACTTCTATTAGTGTGTTCTACATTGCACAAACATTCACTTTGCAATTTGTTTTATATATATGTTTGTTATTACGAAATAAGAAAAAGGGTTTCATTGATATGACAATTAACCACAATCTGTTTTCTCCCAGTGTTTAACCAATGTTTGTTGATATCTTAGTATAGTATTTCTATAATATATATGTACAAACATACACACACACACATATATCGATATATTTATATAGTTGAAATGAACAACATATTAAAACTAATAGAGTAATGTATACATTCCTTTGCCACCTCAAACGTCCAGTTGAGAGCATTAATTGCATGATGCCCCCTTTTATTACACCCCATTGTGTAATTGTGGAGGCTGAGACATAGGGGCAACTCCACGAGGGCCCTTCCCCTTACCATAGACAATGAGCCTCGACACCGTGGGCAAGATGGGAACTTCAAATATTTGATGCTTGGCCTTCTGCCAAGTAGGCACAATCAGACTCCTCATGTAAGGCATGGGAGCAAAGGCCGAAGGTGCCACAGCAGGGTGAGAGGTAGAAGTAGATGGAACAGTAGAGGAAGAGGAATGCTCTTGGGCATGAGCAAGCCTCCCCTTCCCCTTTTGTTGAGAGGAGGAGGTAGCTAGCTGCTGCGCGATCATGCAACCCTTAACAGAGGTGGTATAGGGGGATGCAGGGTAGGTCACCTTTGGCATTATGCCCTCGGTCTTGTACTTGACATAGGTGCGATACATGTCCGTCCTCAAGGGAAACAAGCTGACCGGGGCAAGCCAAAAATGATCTAATGAGTAGCCCCCATGTGACACCAGAGGCTTATATCTGGTGTCATGCACAATGTGCATAAAGCCCTCATAAGAAAACTTAAGACATTTATGAATAATCAAAGCGATCCCATTCATGGAAACCAGCGACGGGATGCCTAGTTTCACCTTGAACAAGTCCGACTTCGGGATGATATCAAAAGGAGTATTTACAGTCCTGGGTCCTACCAAGACTAAGAGAGTGATGGAACTAATGGGAGGAATCGAGAGTTCATCGTGTGTGCGTATTGTGCTCTTTGATTCATCATACCCATCCTTATGTAAGAAATTTATCAACAAAGTCTCCTCTATTATAACATTCACATGGCCTGTGGGATCAACTAGAATACCAGTTACAATGTTTCCATTGATGCAAATGAGAATGTACAGAGGAGAAGGCTCTTTGTTCATAAGTAGTTCATGCGATGTGAAAGTTATATCTGGTGATCCATTCATAGGTTGAGTGGAAGGGAGATGCATAAAAGAGACCATGTTTACATACTTCAAGAGGACTTAGAGTACTCCAAAGGTTCAAAAATCAGATGGTGACCTATTTAAATCTCACCTCCCAATATCTAGGAGCCCCTTCGACTATGCCACTAGGAGTTGTAGGTTAGGTTGCAAGGCTACGCGCCCTACAACACGCCTAAGATACGAGAGAAGGTTCTTCAATACCTAGATGCAAAATAAAAACAATTCACATTAGGTTCACCAAAATGTAGATAAGGGGTGTCAGCTACCTCGGGACTCTAGGTCACATGAGAGTCTTGAACAACAGGTTGCCCTAAACTACCTCAAGCTTTGTTAAGTGATTCAGGAAGGTTGAGATGTTAAGGTCGAAAAGGAAGAGCAATCTGGTTGCAGATATCCTTTTGCTAACCTGAGTATTTTAGAGGGTCAGATGAGCTGATTTCCAGAGTCCAACCTATTGCTCAGACAACTCTCTACTTCAGGATGATGGTGCAGGATATAGAATCTAGCATGGCGCGTTGGTGTCTTAGTGGTGCGCTGGCTTTCGTACAGACAAAAGGTCTGAGAGACATATTAAAACACTAGAAATCTAACTAACAACCTGACTGGTGACATTTTATTCTATGACAAAATAATATACAAATACAGAAATGAAATACAAGAAGAAGAATACTTTAACTAAGCTATTCTTGAATCGATGAAGAGGAGGTGAGAAAAGCAGACCTTTCTACTCAAGAATCAAATCTTCAAAGAGCTCCACACGAAAGTACCTACACACACAAGAACAAATAAAATGTTGGGGGCTATTTTTAGAGGATTGCCTCGGTCAGTCCCTCGCTTTGGTGTTTCCACCTCCACGAGCAATCATATAGCAACAAGTATAGAAAATGATAAATAAATGTATGGAAGTAGAAGTGCCAAGCAATAACACAAACAACAATATGCTACTACGCAAGTACAATGATGCAAAAGCAAATGTCAATGGAAGATATCAACTTCACAACTACGTGCTCTCAAGGCAAGTAGAGGAAGGAGTGAGCTTGCAAGTTCTCCAACAACAATGTTGTTGCAACAAACGGAGTGGAGGAGCCAAGAAACCAGTAGCTTGCAGCTACAATTGAGTGGTGGTGAAGCTTGAAGTGTGTAGTTGATCAATAAAGCATGAAGGATTCAACCAAGAGTTCAAGAATGGTCCAAAAGTTGGATAGAATGAAGAGTTAGGCAATTTGAATGGAAAAGAGGCAAAAGGCCTGTTTGGCATCAATCAAGGGAGGCAAAGATGTTACACTTCATCGCCAATGGAGAAACGTAATGCCTCTATGGATTTCAAAGGTGGGAATCTTGTTAGCATGGCAGCGTGACACATAGACATTTGCACAGTGCGTGTGCGTCCATGAAAAAATCCCTCCATCGACACAAAAACAAGCTGTCGAGTGAACAGGGAAAGGTGGTGGATGTGGGAATTGCATCATTGGGCTTCATTTTCTAAGGTAAGGGTGATGTAAATGGGGAATTTTCCTAGGGGTGTGAATTCGCTCCATTACTGTAATGCCCAAAACTTTACACCAAAAAGCAGTTAAGGACAAAACATAAATTCCAAATTTTGTTCACTTACACTTGCAAAACTCTCAAATTTTGCTACCAATGTACTGTCAAAAGATAAAATACTAGTCTTGAATATAACTACATACATAGGTTTCATTTGCACAATGATCTTGATCAACAAAGTTAATGATACATAAAGATCAAATTAAATACCTAATAATAGTCTCATCATTTATCTACAAACAGATCTTAGAAAAATAAGGATTCAAGATTTAATACGGAGATTTAGACTAAGGAACCCCTTTTTTTTTACTATTCCTTACTCAATACAATGTCATAGATTATCTTCTAACATTACTATTTCATAATACAATACTAATTTATTAAATAATCTGAAGTGGGAACCACTATACTATATGTACTAAACAAGCTAACAACTTTAATGACATGAAAGGGTATAGATCGAATCCAAGAGAAATGCATATATATATAAATTTCCAATATGCTGATTTCTAGCCAAACAGGGTATTGTTCAAATAGACATAACTTTTACATAACTTATCCAAATTTTAAAATTCAAAATGTTTTGGAAAGGTGAAACGAATAAAATAAAACCCAGAAAGCATTTAATAAGATTCTAACAAATGTGAGAGCAGTTTTCTTGCAATCAGCCACTATTTTTTTTTTCTATCTAAATACTTAGAAAATCCATATATATATAGGCAGAAGAGTGATAATATCATATCAAATCAATGACTCAACCCTCCAGTTTCACGAATTAATGATAATTGTATTTATTTACTACAAGTGAAATAATAGATTGTAAAGTAGGGAAAGATAATAAAAAGATATGATGAAATATAATAACAAATTTTATACTGCAAGTAAATAACTCCTTATCTTTATAAACAGGAAATAAACAAATAAAATTCACTCTTTTCCTTCTATTTTATTTAATGTCCATAACTAATTTTATTAGATAGAACCTCAACATTAAAAGGAAAACAAAGTTATTGATGTGATTGTGAATAGGAAGCAATGAATTCTGGATTGGTCTATTGCTGCTCAAAGTCAATGTATTCTTACTTATTAAAATTATTTGTCTTGGTTTTATGGTGACAATTCTTTACATTCAGACATCATAATTTAAACATGATGTTTCTTTTATCTCTCATTCACAAAGAGCAATCCATGAACACACGGATGTTGTTGTAGTAGCAAATATTTAAGGCAATTCATGGAATGAAATAGCCATTTTATCATAATATTAGTTCTAAATTTGAAAGCAATGCAAAGGAATGTAAGAGACTACAAATTTTTGACAGGTCAACGGCACTCCTAAACAAGTTTATAATTTATGAATTGTTTGCATTCATGTTATTACATCACTGTTTGTATAAACTTTTTCAATTATTTCCAATGGACAGAAAATTGGCATAAGTATTTTGTTCTCTTTTTTTAATAATGAATCTTCACTAATGTTTCATTCTTCTAACTAATTAGTACAAAAGAAATTATCACATACATCCTAAGTTTGTTACTATCAGCTCATTGTTTTCTTAGCAGTATCATGGACAACACAACACATTTTGTGTAGAATCTTGACTTCCTATTTTGGCATGGCTGGGAGGATGCTACCAAGTTTGAGGGATATGACTTTAAGCCTGTGAATTGTTTTTATTTTCTTTGGGGCATCATTGGAGCCATTGGTAAGAGGCTACATAGATTAAACATGTGAGATACTTTGACAATCATTGCAGAGCTCTTTTTTTTCTTTTTCTTTTTCTTTTTCTTTTTCTTTTTCTTTTTAGAGACATCCTTCCCGAGTATGAGTTCTAAGTTTGATGGTTTGCTAAAGATATATCTATTTGACAATTTTACGTTTGATTTTGTGGCTTGAATTTGCTAATGGCATGCATGAGAAGTGTATAAATAGCATCCTTCGACTGTTCATGCTTGAGACTCTTTAAATGGGCAATAAGCTGAATTTATATGCAACTATATAGTTGAATGAGATTCTAGTTATCATAACAAAACAGTGTTTAGCTCTTAAAAATTAGGCACAAAACATAAAAGATAAACACAACCAAAGAAGACATTCCAAAGCATCAACATATTTAATTATACCAAATCTCTAGCAATAGGTCCAACATCATATGAAAATGAGCATAATTGTTGGGGTCTCTTACAGATTGGGGAAAAATTGGCCTAGCAGAAGCTCCTGTAGTTGTGTTCAACTCTCCATTCGCTCTTTGCAACTCGTCACACCCCATTCATCCTTCTTCCCACACTTTTTTTTTTCCTGCAACTCTTTTCTCTCTCTCTCTCACCTATGCAATTCCACTCCCCCTCTCGTCAAAAGCCCCAATATAGAATGGCTAATTTCCCCTCTTCCAACTGTCTTTTGGACCTTAAAATCCTATCCCCAATCTCAATAGAAAGAATTCTGATTAATAAGGTAAAAAAACCTTTCCTCCATTACCCGCCCCCAAGATAAAACATCCCTCCATTATAACTGCCACTGAGACAGTAAGAACACCCTCTGGTTTTGCGTAAACCATCCCACCCCTCTTTTTATTTTCCTCCTTCTGATCAACAGTCCTTTTTTTTTTAACTGGGCTCCAGCTTGTAAATTAAAAATCTCCACACCAAACAACCCATCCACTATCCTTTCCCCATTATTATACACTACAATGCCATTAAATACTCTTTTAACACCACCATGAAAAGTTAAAAGCCAAGCACCAGAAGGTACCTAAACTAGCCAGTACAATAGCACGATTACTAGTCAAAGAGACAAAAACCAATCACGAAACAAGATGTGAAGAGACACTCCCAGGCGATTTTGGGTGAAAAAGCAAGATCTAGTTAATAAATACACAATAGTGCTCTGAGGGAAAATATTAAGAAGTTGACATCGTTTTTGGATTTGGGTAGCGCTTTAATCAAGGAAGTCTAGCTTTACTTGCTAGGTTGTTCGTGCCTTAAATGACCCTTCAGACACCATCATCAAAAGGTCGTTGCAAGTTTTCCAAGGTATAAATAAGTTGCCTGAGGAATAATAAATTTATTTAAAATTCTAACCAACCAAGATCTCCAATCTTTCTTGAACTCCCATAAAATATATGATCATTCTCATTAAGCTATTGATTATTACAAACGCTGTTATAATTAAAGTTTATATGATATTTAAGAAGGCTATCTATGTTAAAGTAGATGTTAATTAATAATATTATTATCTTCATCGATTATTCTATGATTTATTAATAATAATATTATTAAAGATAAGCGGTTAAATAAACAATAGTACTAATACTTTTCAGGTATTGAATAAATAATAATTTTATAAGTATTATTTAAAAAGTTCATCCAATCTTCTGGTGCTGCACTGTGTGTAGCTTGTGCGAGTTTCTAACGGGGTTTTCTTTCCTCATTCTCAATGCCTTGTGGTCGGAGCTTGGTGCATGCTTGGGGAGGGGCGCTTCTTCCTCCTTTGGGTTGCTGACTTTTGTTTTGGTGTGCCCGATCTGGGCTCTTGGTTAGGTCTTGGCCTGGTGCGCGGGGAGTTGCGGAGCCCCATTTCGTTGATTTTAATGGCTGCTCATGTGTCTTTAGACATGGCGGGTTTGGATTCTGCTTCAACCAGGGTGAATGTTGGAACTCCCTCGCAACCTGCTTCTGGCTCAGGTGGGGTTCGAAATGGTGCCCTAAAACTTCATAAGGTGAATGGATGTCTGGAGAGGACTCAAGAAAGACCAGTTTTAGTTGTTCAATCAGAATCGGTAGCTGAAGATATCGAGTACTATTGCAACCATGTTTTGATTTGTAAGTTCTTAGGGATGAGGGTTTCTTTCGCTTTCCTTGATAATTGGATCCATAAGACATGGAACCCGGAAGGTGACTTTGATATTCTAATGGCTGCGAATAATTTCTTTATGGTAGATTTCTCGTGTGTTTCTGATCGAAATAGGGCGTTTGAAGGTGGTCCGTACTTCTACAACCAGGTGGGTCTTTTCATCAAACCATGGCATGCTGGCTTTAACTCGGCAGAGGAATTACCTTCTAAAGTCCCAGTTTGGGTTCGTCTGCCTCGACTACCTCTAGAATGTTGGAGAAGCGATATACTACAGTCAATTGCATTGTTGCTAGGGAGGCCTATTGGCCCTTCTCAACAAACTCTAAATAAGAGAATTTTTTCTTATGCTAGGGTTTGTGTTGAAATTGATTTGAGTAAGCCGTTACCAGATTCCATAGATATGACTGTTGGATCCTGTTCCTGGACTCAACCATTAGACTATGAGATGCTACCCTTCAGGTGTAGAATATGTCATGAATATGGGCATCTCCAACGAAGATGTCCCCGTGCTTCAGGTGTTTTTGGTACAATCAATGCCTCTTCTCAACCCTCTTTGAATGCAGACAAGGGTAAAGCCCCCATGCAGGGTGGGGGGGCTGATAAGGAGGGATTTATCCCAGTTAAGCCTCGAAATCGAAATCGAGGCCAAAAGAGATCATTTAAAGATAGGCAAGAGGAAGAGACTCTCAACAGGTTTGAGGCACTTGAAGATTTAGTTCAAGAGG
The DNA here is from genome assembly GCA_007258455.2 of Sequoia sempervirens. Taxonomy (NCBI): domain Eukaryota; kingdom Viridiplantae; phylum Streptophyta; class Pinopsida; order Cupressales; family Cupressaceae; genus Sequoia; species Sequoia sempervirens. Next base: position 136,024,977 of record VDFB02373365.1, on the reverse strand, counting down.
AGGGTTTTCAAGAAGTTCTACAGAGATCAGGGAATTCTACAGCTGTGGAGGTGCCTGGAGTTCAGGCTTCTGGGCCTCCAAGTCTGATTCAGATAGGAGTACAGGGTGCCCAGATAGCTACTGTTGAATCTTCTCCTGACCCTGTTTTGGCTTCGACTGATTTGGTGATGGAGGCGTCTAGTGGGCCTGCTGACATTGGTGGAGTTCTCCCTGACATGCAAGGAGCTTCTGATCTAGGTAAACTGAAGACTCACTCTCCTGGTCTAGGTTTGCATCAAAAAAATTTCAAGAAAGGGGCTCTTGAGAAACCTCTGAAGGTAGGTAGAAAGAAGGATCAGGAAAAAGTCAAGCTAGCTGGTGAGACACTGGTAGAGTCAGGTTCAGTGAAGACTATAGATTCTCACTTCTCCCAGCCTTCTCGATGATTGTGCTTTCTTGGAATGTGCGGGGTATGAATAGCATCCCTAGACAAAAGGCTATTCGAGATTTGATTTGGTCTCATTCTCCTGATGTGGTTTTCTTACAAGAAACTAAGTTGTCTGTTGACAATATGTTGGCAGTGGTTTCTAAGGTTTGGGGTCGAGGTCAGTGCCAATGTGTTGGGGCGTCTGGTAATTCTAGTGGGGTGGCCTGCTTGTGGGACCCACGCAGAGTCAGACCTATTTGGTGGTTCTCTTGTAGAGGTTCGATTTCTTGTGTTGCTTCTCATCTTGAGTCTGGGGAGAGAGTTCTCTTCTCGAACTTGTATGCACCGACTGACTTTCAGGGTAAAGTTTTGTTGTGGGATCATGTGCGATATGTGAGGTCATTGGATCCATACCTCCCTTGGATTCTTGCTGGGGATCTTAATGCTGTCACATCTTTAGAGGAGAAGAGGGGTGGTAATGTCCGTTTGGACCCTGCTTCGACTCTCTTGACAGATAATATTGCACTCTTGAACCTGGTTGACATCAAGCCGAGTAATGGGTTATTTACCTGGAGTAATAGAAGATGTGGGGAAGCAGCTATTTCTGAAAGATTAGATAGATTTCTAGTTTCCAGTTTTTGGATGGGGGATAGGTGGGTGACTAGCTCTGAGATTTTGGATGGTAGGGGTTCTGATCATTGGCCTATCAAACTTACTATTGCACTACCTCGGCAAGGTATAAACCAGTCTTTTAAGTTTCAACTCATGTGGCTCAAGGATGATTCTCTTTATGACTTAGTTCTTGGATGGTGGAGTCTTGGGAAGCCATCGCATGGGACTGCTATGTACTCCTTCTCGAAGCAGCTCCAATTTGTGAAGTACAAGTTGAAGCGTTGGAATAGGCAGCATTTTGGTAATCTCTTCCAAGAAAAGAAAAAAGCTCAATCTCAGTTGGATTCTATTACCCGGCAGATTCGGGATCTAGGTTTCACAGAGGAACTTGGAATGCTTGAAGCTGCCGTAGTGAAGGATGTGGAAGAATGGAACTTAAGGGAGGAGATCTTTTGGAAACAAAAATCCAAAATTGAGTGGCTCCAGGCAGGAGACAGGAACACCTCCTTCTTCCACAACTCTGTGAAAGATAGGAAGCAAGGTAATGTTATCTCCTCTTTAGTGTCAGAGAATGGAGAGATTTTCTCGTCTTCCGCATCTATTTCTGCTGAGGCTATTCGTTTCTTTTCTGCTTTGTTGTCTGAGGACTCCCCTCTTGCGGAGGAGGATGAAGCTTTGATCTTGGGTAGCATACCGACTTTGGTGACTAGAGAAATGAATGAATCTTTCCTCCGGCCTATCTCTTTAGCTGAGCTTGAGGTAGTTGTTTTTCAGATGAAAAGAGGAAAATCCCTAGGGCTTGATGGGTTTCCGGCTGAATTCTTTCAAGAGTTTTGGGAAGTGATTAAATTGGACCTTCTGGCGGTGGTTCAAGAATCTCTATTGAACAAACAAATGTTGAGATCTATGAATGCTACTTTTTTAACCCTCATACCGAAGAAGGTGGGGGCCAACACTTTAGATAATTTTAGGCCCATTGCTTTGTGTAATGTGGTGTTTAAAATTATTACAAAGCTGATTGCTGAGCGGCTGAAATCTTGGTTATCTCTGAAGAGCAAGGGGGTTTTGTTGCTGGTAGACAAATCTTGGATGGTGTCATTATTGCTACCGAGACCATTCATTCTATGGTGAGTTCTAAAGAGAAAGCCATGTTCATTAAGTTGGACATGGCGAAAGCTTATGATCATGTTAAATGGGCCTTCTTGTTCAAGCTTCTGGAAGCATTTGGTTTTGCTAGTGATTGGATTGAGTGGGTTAGGAGTTGTGTCACTTCTTCTTCCTTCTCTGTGTTGGTTAATGGTGAACCATCTGAGTTGTTCAAGGCTTCTAGGGGGCTTAGACAAGGAGATCCCTTGTCTCCCTATTTGTTTATTTTGCTTGCTGAAGGCCTAGGGAGGTTTATAAGATCTCGTGTGGAGTGTGGCTTGATACAGGGGTGGAGTTGGGGAAATAACATCCCCTCCCAGTCTCATCTGTAGTTTGTGGATGATACTGCTCTCATGGGTCGTGCCAAGGTTGAGGAAGCTGCCAGATGGCGTAGCACTCTGGACTGTTACTTGGCTGCTTCAGGTCAACGAATCAATGAAGGGAAGTCCTTTATTTACTTCTTTAATACTCCAAAGATTATTCAAAGGAGGATTGCTGGTATCCTCCGTTTCCAGATTGGTACTCTCCCTTTTGTTTATCTTGGCATCCCGCTAGCGGTTCGCTCGCTTCCTAATTTGTTGTGGAAGGGGATTTTGGACAAGTTTCAGAATCTGGTAAGTCATTGGACTTGCAGGTGGCTCTCTTCTGCTGGTAGAGTGACTTTGCTAAAGTCTGTGGTTCAAGATCTTCCTATATACAGATGTTTTGTTCTCTCGGCACCTAGTTTTATCAAAGATTTTGAAAAACTGTCTAGGCAATTCCTTTGGACTGGTAATCTTCTCCATAGAAAGTGGAGCTTGGTTAAATGGGATGTCATCTGTAGAACGAAGCAGGAAGGTGGGTTGGGGCTTTGTAGGACTGACTTGAATGGGCAAGCTCTAGCTGCGAAACTATATTGGCAGTGGTGCTCTCAGCAAAATCAGTTGTGGGCAAAAATTATTACCTCAAAGTATCTTGGTGAGGTCGAGAGTGCTGATGTGGCTCGCTTCAGCCTTGAAGGGAAGGGTTCTATGATCTGGTGCACTCTTGAAAGGGGGGCCAAGTTGGTCAAACAGGGGTTGTTTTGGATTTGTAATGAGGGTAAGGAAGCTCTTTTCTGGCATGATTCTTGGGATGGATATCCTCCCATTTTGGCTTCTCACCCTCATCTGCAAAATTTGTGTCAACGCTTCATGGAAGCTGGTTTTTGTCACGTGGATGATTTTAAAACTCATCAAACTTTGGGGCAAGCTACTATTTTCAGGTGGAAGGGCCCAAGGGAATGGCCTCCTGGTGGCTCAGTTGAGGACTGTCAGGAGCTTGTTGGGATTTTTTCTAGACGTGTTTGCTACTCCCTCTCTGGGCGGGATGTGTTGGCTTGGGACTCTGATCCAAAAGGAAGATTTTCTGTTGCTTCAGGTTATGCTGCCCTTGATAAACAATTGTTTGGGAGTACTGAGATCTCTTGGTGGAAGAAGGTTTGGAATAAGTTTGCATGGCCTAAGTGCAATTTCTTCTCTTGGTTAGTGGTGCAAGGAAAATGCCTTACCTGGGAAAATCTCTGCAAGCGTGGTTTCCAGGGACCTTCTATGTGTGTTATGTGTGTTGGACATGAAGAGTGTATCTCTCATCTTTTCTTTCAGTGCTCATTTGCGAAAGCCATCTGGCACTTTTGGTGGAACCTGTGGCGTATGCCGTGTAGACATGTTGTTTCCTTGAAGGAATTGTGGGAAAGTCAAGGGTCCCCTTCGGTTAGGACTTCTTTTCTTTTAATTGCTTGGGTTATAGGCCCTAGTCTGATAATTTGGCATATTTGGTTGGAACGCAATCGAAGGATTTTTTTGGATAGAAAGTTGCTGATTGGCTAGCTTTGGTTGAGAATCTTGGGTGGTCTTCAGGAAACTCTGACAGCTAAGTGTGATTTGTCTGTTTCTGTGGATCCTGGTGATATTGGAATTGTTAGTGCTTTGGGGCTATCCCTATGGGGGAAAGGAATTGGGAGGACTGTTCGCCATAGGCGCGGGAGGGAGAAGGTTAGTCGGGCTGGTCACTGGTACCCCCTTTCTCTGGGGGAGCTGAAAATTAATACAGATGGCTCTTCTAGAGGAAATCCTGGGCATGCTGGTGTTGGTGGCATTGGTAGAGATGGCTCAGGAGTAGTGGTGTTTTTCTTCTCTATTTATAGAGGTCAGCATACTAATAACCTCATGGAGGCCACTGCCATTCTCCTGGCTTTGGAACGAGCTTGTGGTCTGGGATGGAGAAGGATTGTTTGTGAATCTGACTCTCAGGTAGTTATTGACCTGTTAAATAAGAGGCAGTTAGAGGAGGTGAATTGGTAGTTGGCTGTGGTGGTCAAGCAAATTGTTGCTTTGGGCACTACCTTAGACTCTGTTGTTTTTTGTCATGTTCATCGAGAGTGGAATAAGGTGGCAGATGGCTTGGCTAGGTGGGCTTCTGAGCAGATGGGGACTTGGAATGTGGCAGATTGGGACAACCTCCCTGATGATTTGGCCTTGGTTCTTGAAGATTTGGTTATGGAAGATATGAGGTGCTTCTTAGGAGTTTCTTAATTTGGTGTTGTTTTGGTGCTTTTGCTGGGAGTTTTCTTCCCCTTTGTAATGCTTTTCTGATTCAATAAATTTTTACCCTCTTTTTATTAAAAAAAAAAAAAGTTCATCCAATAGAAATATGATTGTGACCACATGTATATATATATACTATTATATATATAAGGACATCAACAATCTATTCAAAATGATATCTAAAATTATAACTTCAAAACTTTCCAATGATAGGCAAAGATTTATCAAAATGATAGAATCTTGAAACTATTTAAAATACTTTTGAAACACATACAAATAAATATCAAATCATTATAATAATAAATATCGCATAATTACATGTAATTAATATTTAATCGCATAGTAGGATGAACTATACATAATAAAAAATGTTGAGTGAATAATTTGTTTAAATCCAATAAATGCCAAATCCATATAATACATATTAAAGAATGATAATTTGTTAGTTCAATTTATTTATTCTTTTACATGTAACACTAATTAGTTCAACCAGAATGGCAAGTTTGTTAACCTTTATAGGACTTGCTTGAAACTATGTAGATCAAATTGTTAACCAACAAAAATGTTAATTGTTTCCATGTAAGACCATGGATTATAATTCAACACCAACACCATGATTTTCAATTAAACCTATTGTATACTTGAAGACAATACCTGCAACTAGCACAAATACAAATCTGTACTACATTTATTGTAATTTTGACAAAGTCTAAGTTAATGCATTAACTCAACATCTTATCATTTAAGCACTATACCCACGATACCAACAAGATATTTTCAACTATTGAACAGAAAGGGCAAGGGCCTTACAATTACACTTATAAAGGTAAGCAAGAAGAGGTGAGAAGGTAGGAGTCAAACTTTGACTACCCCTCCAAGTATGAAACAAGTGTAGGAATTTATGGACAAGCATTGAGACACCTGGTGAGTCTACATGAGGTGAGACAAAAGTCTAGATAACCTTTAAGTGAGCTTAAGTGTAGTGTGAATAGGACTCTACTAAGTAGGCTAAAAGATAATTAGTTTGATAATACCTCTTTTTGTACTAACACCCTATTGGTTGTGGGCCCTGATGGGAACTTGGAACCTAAGTTTCGAGTTCCAAGTTTCTTTCGCCTCTTGCTCCCTGCATTCTTCCTTTGGTCCCTATAGAGTTGCAAGCCTTGACAGGAACCTGTAACCCAAATTTCAAATTCCAAGTTCGTTTTGCCTCCTAAGTCTCACCTCTTTCTTAAGTTCCAATCAAAACTTGGGACCCGATAGGAACCTAGAACCTTGGTTCTAGGTCCTCGTTCCTTTTTGCCTCCTAAGTCCCATCTCTTTCTTCAAGTTCTAACTAGAACATGAGACTCAATAGGAACTTGAAACCTTGGTTACCAATTCTTGTTCCAATCCTACTCTTGTCGCTTGTTGAATTCTTTCAAGTTCCAAGTTCCAATTTCTCTCACATGCCCAATTTGCACTAGGTCGTACATTCTTCATGACTAGGTTCCAAGTTCTCTTATGGGCTTGACACCTATCATTACAATTTCTTCCAAGCTAAAGTTCCAAGTTTCAACCAAAACTTGGGACTTGACTGGAACCAAAGTTTCCAAGTTCTTGGTTGTGTTCAATTCCCACCACTTGTCGAGGTTTCTTTTTCGACCAAAAAACACTATTAATGCTCAACAACTCCCGCAACTACCAAATATCAATCTGTGGAGGCCTTGTAAGGGTTTTAAAAATATTTTGCATGGATCAACGAGAGGAGATTAGTGCCTATACCTCATTTATTATTTCCAATCCATGTTTTGTTAGAAGGTCATTTCCTAGCCACAATTTTCAATGGATTTTGTGGGTGTTTCTGCTCTCCATTTCATAGATCTTGAATGTTGAAGCACAATTATGGAGTTAGGAATGTTTTATCACACCTCCAACTTAGGATTTTGTGAGCACATGTCTAAATGTTATTGGCAGGGTCATGACTAAGGTTTCATTCCCTACCACATGCTCTCTTTCACTTGCACCACTTGTGAAAGATAAATATCACTTTATGCTCATTTTGTAAAGTTTTTCCCCTATCTCTAGAAAAATACCCACACTTTGCATCTTTTGCAACTATAAATTGAATTCAAGCCTCAAATTCAACAAATAATGCTCATTCTTACCCATTCTCCTCTTTGACATGTTGTATAATCTATTATCTTCATGTTTGGATGAATGTTTACTTTTTTCCTAGACATATGTAAGTTTTTGTGAAACTTGGTTGTAAGAGCTAACTGTAGATTTTCCTTCCCTCTTGGTGTCAGCTAGCCCCTCACCTTCATACTTGTTGGGGAATTTTGTAAGCAAAAGATTTGTGTAAACCTCTAGCAATTTTTTGTTGATTCTCTATGTTGTAGTGAGCAAGGAAGAAACTCTTCTAAATCTTGGTCCATCACCTTTTCCATTTCTACACCTCTTCCTTTTCTCCATGTGAAAATTAGTAAAGTAGGGCCAATGTTTTAATTTTATTCAATGTCAAGTTGGATCAACTCTCTATATCTAAGTTTTAAAAGGAAGTCGACCTTCTTCAAAGATTTGATCTCAATTGAAAGGTCCCACACCTTGAGATCATTCCAATGTTTCATTGAAGTGCTAGACTAGTTTCAATAGGGTGTAATTTCAAGTGATAATACATACCTTCTTTCTAATTGAAATATTTTCGTGTCCTTTCTTCATGTATTCTATTGTTCTTTTCTATTGAATATGAATGCATAGTCTTATTCTTTCTTTTTCTTTAATTTTTCATTTCCTCCTCCATAAAAATGTGTTACAATAATCTTCTCTTTTGAATTTCCTTTCAAAAAGTATCCAAAATGTGTTCTAGAAATATTCCTCCCATTCAAGAAACCCCCAAAATACAAAATATGTGAGCATAATTCTTCTTTTTTTGGGATATAAATTAATTTATGATCTTCTATTTATATAGAAATGTTTTCATATTTTTTACGTCCTCTAAATGATCTCATTTGAAGGTATTTGTATACAAATATTTTAATATTTATTCTTGTAAGTCAATCAAACTAACTTTCATTTGAAGGTATTTGCATAGGAATATTTTAAATTTTTTATAGTTGGCCAAAGTACCTTCATTTGTAGTACCTTGGTATGAAGGTCCTTTAGATGTTCTCCTTGTAGTCACATAATTCTTTGAATTTTTATTTGTTTTAAGGCTTGGGTTAGACCATCAAATCAAGTTACTTGGTCATGATATTTTGTACGATTGTAGCCCTTAGAGTAAGTTTACCAAAAAGTATAATTTTATATATATTTATTTCTAGTGAACATAGATTTTAAGCCAAATATCAAGGTCTCTATTCCACATACATAAAAATAAATAGATAATTATAACAAAATATATATTTATGCAATATGTATTGATGTTCTTGTTTCAACAAAAAAACTTAATTTTGATATATAATTTTTTTTATGGATTATGGAATAAAACTATTTAAATTTTAATTAATCTCACATTAAAAATTAGTAATAAATAAATTATGCAACAAAAAATAATAAAAAATATGTGCACACTAGATATTAGTGTTGCCAATTTGTGTTTAAGAATTAAGAATTTTATCATTTTTGTAAAAGAAATTGTGTTATAGAATCACTATCTTTAAAAGAAATATTGTTAACTATAAAATTACATTAAAAATTATGTACAAAAATCCATATTCTATTTCAAAAAAAAAATGTGAGGGAGAGGGAGAGGGAGAGGGAGAGGGAGAGGGAGAGGGAGGAAGAGGGAGAGATAGCACAAAATTTCAAAATTCATTATTTCACATATTGTCAAAATTTTAACAGTTTAATTGCTATAGGCGAGAGAAAGTACAAATTTGATTAAAAATATTGATTTCAATGTCCCACTTTGACCAAAAAGTGGGACACACTATTATGGAATCACTCAGTTCTAGAACTATTTTTTTAGGAGGTAGAAATGCAAGTGAACATTAAAAAAGCCAAGACCACAATCTTTACCTTGAGAAAGAAAAAGAAAAAGAAAAATTGAGTTTGAAGGAAGCCCCTTGCAAGTGGTAAATAAATACAAATATTCAAGCCTTGATTTTTGTAGTAACCTAAGTTGGGAGGCCTATAGGACAAAAAGGGATACAAGGGGGATGAAAAGCCCTATGCATACTTCAAAATAAATGTAGATCATCTAAGTTACGAGATTTAAAAATAAGACATTATTTGGGTTGCTTGCTATGCTTGTGATGCTATGTGGATGTGAAGTTTGGGGCAACAAAACATCGACATCAAAATGGAGAGAAATATAAAGGTTACAACAATATTTGATTACAAGAGGTATAAAAATAAAAGCCATAGTTCCATATGAAATTGTCTTAGCCAAGGATGGAGCCTTTCTAGTAGAAGTAATAACATTGATTCAATTTTTAGGATATTTGAACATAATAGAGAACATGGAAGGACACCACTGGTCTAGAATAACAACAAAAGAGAAGTAAAATAGAAGGAACAAAAGTGGATGAAACCAAAACGGGGAATTAACTTGCAATAGTGCCCAAAAACCAATATGGAAATCAAAAGGTATGTGAGAGAGAAAGCCAAAGAAATCACACAAACAAAACAAATAAAAAAGATAATATTATGTTACACAATTCGATTCCACATGTGGCCATGAGAAAACACACTAGTCAAGAGTAGAAATAAAATGGAAAGATAAATGCTAATAACCAAACTAAGAACTAGCTCACACCATCTTAGGTGCAAAACGAGGAGGTGAGAAACACCCAAAGAGGAATAGGCATACATGGTTTGCCATCTTTGCACATTAGGATTAGCAGAAATGGAATGACATTACATCATGATTATGGTACACGAGGACGTTCAAATCAAATATGTAGATACTTTAAAAGTTAAGTCTTTAACAACTTTGTTTGAAGAGGAGTAGATAGTAAAAACAACAAAACACTTGATCAAAATTCACAATAGAAGATCCATGATCAACAAAGAAATAGGAGATGATTAAAATAGGAGCTATGGGTTCTTAGTTGTGACTTTTGTTTCTTGTTGAACAATTCAACTCTTAGGTCCCATAGAATATATTAGAATATATTAAGAACTTTCATTTCATTTTATTACCTTGCAATCCTTTCTATTATATCTTCCCATCCACTACAAAAAAAACACTATGAGAAATTTTAGCAAGCCCCCTCCACGCGACCATAGCATTAGAGTACGATTGCTAATTTTTAGAGCAAGATTACTAAGTGCATTAACGACCTCACATTTGACTCCCAATCACCTATCAGGATAGGTGGTGGAAGGCTGTCGATAACGGTTACGAAGATGACGTGGCGTCAACTACGTTAGTGCCATTATAACGGTCGTAATCATATTTTGTACAATTGGCGGAATAATTAATTTCAAATGTTACTTTCTATGCATTGCTGGCATGTCTTGATCTGACCCATCCACAACAGCACAGAGCTCATAGATTACACAAAAACTTTATGAAAAGCGCCTGAAACCCGAAACCCTTGTTTTCCGGTAGTTGGTAGATACCTGCTCAAAGAAGAGCCAGAGAGAGCATTTGCAGAATGACGGAGGTGAAGAGCATGTTGAAAAACGGCGCAGAGGAGAAGAGCATGTTGAAAAGCGGCGCAGAGGAGAAGAGCATGTTGAAAAACAGCGCAGATGAGAAGAGTGTAGTGGAAAATGAGGTAGAATCGAAGAAGCCGAATCGGAAAGCGATTGTGAAGAGCGCTGATATGAGCGAGGAAATGCAGGAGGAAGCCATTCGATGCGCTTCTCAGGTATCTCTATAACTCTACATTGTTAATTGGTCATTGGTCATTGCTTTTTAACACGTATATTTGTTTTTCGACGCAGGCCCTGGACATCCACGGTGTAGAGAAGGACGTTGCAGCGTATATCAAAAAAGAGTTCGACAAGAGGCACGCGCCTACGTGGCACTGCATCGTGGGTCGAAATTTTGGTAATATTCCTCTTTTTTTGCTTATATTTCTCAGGCGCTTTGTGACTTTGGGTCATTTCAGCTCATCAATAGGAACTCTAATCATGAACTTTGTTTATGATGTAATTTTTTTGAAAGATCCATGTTATTGCTGCACCATATTGCATGTTACTGTTTAAGAAATAGATTTATTATAAAGTTAAAAAGGAGTTCCTTTAAATGTGGTTCTATCTTCTAATGACAAAAAATCATTTTTTCAAACATTCACAGCTTGGTTGTGCATATTGTTTCCACTGATCTACTAATTAGGTTTTCAAAGGTTTATTTGAAAACTTTCGTTTGCACTAATTGCTGGGCTTTATTTAGGGACTACATATGTTTCTTCAGGACCTTCCTTTAATTAGGGTAACAGTTTTATGGCTTTGTTTAACTTTCACTGTGGGACTTTAGAGCTTAGTCATTGAAATTATCACATATTGCTTGTTAGTTAGAGACTTATTCACCTCACCTTCGGATGATGGATGGTCCATGTAGCAAGAGATCATGTGAGTAAATGGTATAAACAAGGCTGGTCACACATATTCCATGTCAACAGCTTGATCGAACAGTAATATTAACCTATAGTGGCGGCTTAGCATAGATTTGGGTTTTCAACTATGACAACTTGTCATTCTTTCTTTTTGATTTTGCTGCATTTTATTTGATTTATTTTATATATTTATATATATACAGTCACATATGGTTAGGCACTCCTGTTGATATTTTTTAATCCATGTGCTTTTTCATGTCTACTTGGTGGATGAACATTTAAATTATATTAAATTTGAACATTTTAACAAGAGGAAAAACGATGATAACATTTTGTGAACTGAGGCAAATTTTTGTATGTATTAAAAATTAAGAGCTAATTACAGTAAAGTTCTGCATCATTACAACCGGACTACCTTCTTTCCACAAAAAAGTCTGAATAATAAAGTTAAGACACTCAAAGATCCAGGATTCCAGATAGCCCCACAAGGAACTCCACGTCTTTGCAATCAAAACCAGCATGGATCAAATCTACCAGCTTAGGTATCATAATATGTATCACTCCTACAAGGCTACAACTATAATTAATATTACTATGACTGTATATATCAACCAAAAATTAATTGCTATAAAAGCATTGTTGCGTAAAATTCATCAAATAAAACTTTAGAGAATCCAAAGCAAACTATCTTTCCAGCCGTAGTCTTCATCCGGACTCATTGGACAGCAGGTACAGTTTTGGTGCAAATTTTCAAGTTGGATCAGCATTGCAATGGGGAATGCTTCTGAAAATGAAATATCACATAATTTTTTTATTATTATAGCAAATTCTAAAACATAATTATAATAATTTTGCTCAGTGATATATAAACATGAAATCCTTATTTTATTTGATGAGATCAGTTCAGAAATTACTCTTATAGTTTGTACTGTATATCAGTTTTAATGTTCAAAAATATTGCTCAGAATATGGCACAGAAATTACCGAAATAACCCTTTCTCACAACTGGTAATCAGTTAGAATACTGCATTGATTTATTTCTCAATGAAGGGCCTTTCCCTGCCTGAGAACTGTCCTTAAATTGTCATGACCTGCTGCCAGTTGTTAGAATACTATAATTCAAACTGAGATTGTCAAATTTGCACAAAGGTGATCTCCATGTGAAATCAGTAATCACTATTGGGAATTGTGGGTTTTCGTCCTCCAATATAAGACCTAGAGTTTCGTCCTCAAGTTAATTGAACCATAGTTTCATAATCCACAAGGAGTGATAATCAGGAAATAAAAATTTATTCTCAATATGCTGCTTCTTCCTTGCTTGGTCTCTCTTAAATACCTTTTTCCTCCAATGTTCACAATTCTTGACATGCCTCTTGAAATTAAAATTAATCTCTAATTATAACTAGTGACATATATATATATATTTTTGTTTAATGAAAATAGCTTAAGGGAGCCATACCTGTATTACAATTCAGGGGGTTCCCCTGTTAATTTCTGTTGTAATGAGTCTGCAACCCAGCTATCCTACCCCACCCCTTGTAAAATTCCCCTACCAGGCCATACATTTCTTTTTTGAAATGTATATGCAAAATTACAAAAATCGGATTAACTCATCCTTGCTTCATGCATCCTCGTCCTCGCCATTCGCCGTAGCACCATCCGCCACCGTCCCTGCATCCATCACCGTACCAGGTTCTCTCAACCAGTCCAGTAGGAAGCCTATGCTTGCCGCTGCTTGTACCCACCTCAAATTTGTGCTCATGTTGGATACCCATATGAGGAATTGCACCAAAGGTGAATTGAAATTATAATACAGGTGCGTCCAACACCCACCTTCTATTCGTAAACCTACACCCACCACTGCCTAGTCGAGCATTTGTGCCATACCAACTCACCATTTCAACCTCACGAAGCATTCCATAATGCTTCGAACTGTCTCCTTTTCTTCTAGCTCCAGCGGCCACGCCATGAACACCAATGCCACATCCGTGTTCGTTTGATATTTATGCTCCACCTCGATGTACTCCTCCCCCAACACCATTTTCACTGCCTGCATGACCATTGGTGAGTGGCATCTGAAAATGTTTTGTAGTCTCCCGTTTGCAATTCGCTTGTCACCCTCGTGCTTGCAAACTGAAAGTGGCTTCCATTGTTCAAATGATCCTTTCCACCTTCTGCTCTGTTTAATAAAGACCCTGCATTTATTGACTCATGCAAACCGCCTTCGTTGCCAATGTTGAAGTAGATTGCACCTCAAATGTATGTTTGCGGCCTGCAAATTCCCTCCACTTCATTTAACATTCTTCAATGTCATCCTTCGCCATGCTTGTCAAAGCATGCTAATTGTCCTCTTCCCTTAATTCACCACCTTCCCCATTCCTATCAATCGCCCAATTAGCTAGGCGATCCTCCAACTTATTTCCCTCCCTATATACATGCAATATCTTGAAGTCATCAAAATCTTCCAGTAAATTCCAAATCGGTTTGACAAATTTATTTAGTTTCCAATTTGGGGTTTTTTTCTTCCGACTGGCATTGATCGTTATTAGCGAGTCCCCTTCTAGGTGGATCTTCCATATATGAAAAGATCAAGTTTTCAAAGCCAACCAAGCCGCGTGGAACTCTGCCCCATTATTCTTCCCTCCTTTAATTTCTTCATTTCCACCACTATGATTTTACCTTCCTTATCTTTCAGTATACATCCGGCCCTCAACACCCTTGGGTTCCCTCTTGCCGCCCTGTTAAAATTTACTTTTCACCATCCTTCCTTTGGAGTCCATTTTTAGTTTCCTCTACTTATTGGAATTAGATTAAACTGTACAACTAGTAGTATTTTTAATCCTTGCACAAATAGTCTACTTTCTCTGTAACTATATTGCCCAGTGCTTCATGTAAATGTTACTTCAAATTATTTTGTTCAAAGTGTTGGGCATACTCCTGCAATCAACCTTAATGCAAGATGACCCAGAAAAATGGTTCGCTGAAATAGACAAACATTTCAGTTGTCTTCTTCATTTGGTGTAGGTTTTGTAACTTGTTTATACAAAACAAAAAAAATATTGCACGATTGAAGTTTTTTAAGATTAAGTTTAGGAAGATTCACGCCAATTTTTTTGAAGATCAAATCGCACAATATTCGGCACGGCTGAAAAATCAGAGTTTTTTGGGCACGTCTGGGTACAGTATCAGTGTATCTGTGCTGTATCGTATCTGTATCCGATATGGATATGGGGATATGCATGCCTGGGGAGGGGCGGGGGCGTATCCAGCTACTTTGCTTAGTTTAAGTTTGAAGAGGGGATATTATGGAAAATTCCTGCCAACAGGTTAACCTTTGGAATTTCTGTGTTTGTTTATGCAAGGATCACTTATCTTGAAGAATCTCTCCTTTACAAGATTGGGTAAGAGCATTGTCTTGCATTTATAGACCCTCTTAAGGGATCCAGTTCCCCTGCCAAGAATTTCTTGTATACATCAAAAGAGCTAAAGGAGATTACTTTTAAGGCCAATCTTTGTATCTCCGAGGTTATCTTCCTTCAACTGTGTGTCTAAATCTGACAGACTGTCAGCTGTCATCACATCTACATTGTGATTGAAAATATTTTCTATCTCCTAAATCCTCTTGTTTTGGTTGGCCACAGTGACGTAGATGAGTGACATCAGCTTGTTCAGCTCAACTAACTCCAAATTATGAACTTAATTCCCATTATACCTTTTTATTTGCCCCCAACAAAAGTCCAACACCAACGATTACGTGGAAGCAGCCAGTGATGCCACCATCACATTCAAGCAAACATCAAATTATGTCAACTTGGCCTAGTTAAGGAAATCTCAGAAACTATGCGGTCAATTTTAACTTCAGTTTTTCTATAAATGGAATTGATTTTTTTCCTCAGCATCCCTAATGAGCCAAGCATTAGCAACCTGCTCAATTTCTATACCATTGTTGTAGATGGTACAAAGGACACAAGTATATTTTTGGGTCTCGTGAATGGCTCAAACAAGATCATCCATATAAATTCTCTCAGAGAATTTTTTGATAAATTGGGGTTTGAACTTTCATTTCACCATCAAATGTATAAAACTTATTCTTGCTGTCAAGTGCAGCAAATTTGATTGAATCCCACTCACCCTTACTAGCTTCGACATTGAGTGATTGCAAGTTAAATTCTAAGAGGGCATGTAGTGTAACGGGGGGAGGCATTGAATTCTTCTCTTCCCATTCATAATGAAAACAATACTGAAGAAATGGTTTGAGAGAAAAAACCTTTAAACACAAAACCTTGATGCATGAATACATAGTAGTGGAGCTAAGGCCTCCCACAAACCTACTGTCCACTCAACCACATACGACAAAGATAAATTGTTTAAAATAGGATCTTCATCTATTAATTGCCCACACTTTAAAGCTTAGAAGAGTCCATTTCTGTTCCCAGTTGGTTGTAAGATTGTTTAGAAAATCAACCTATTAAAGTGAAGCCATTTGTGTGTGTAAGCCGACTGAATTTGGCCAACCCTGTTTTCAATTAGCCCCCTTTGAACACTGATGCATATTCTCTAGAACACATGGTGCTCATCACATTACCAATTCCCATTGCATTGTCTCGCTTTTATGATGACAATTTAAAGAGAGAATCACAGGGAAATTTCATTAATCAAAACTTTGGCTGGATGGCAGGACGTAAAACTAAGAAAGTCATAAATCAAGAAAGTCATTAGTGGGGCGATTTCCCTTACCTTGTTTTATTAATTAATGCTTACTCATTGTTTCAAATCTTCTTTGCGGCTTCTCTATACCCTATGTCAACTCTATACCAAAAAGGATGTCTGATCTCACATTAAAAATTAAAAAAGGTAAACTCAAAAAAAAAAAACCTAAGATATTGGCTGTGTTAATTCCTTTCTAGGGTTTATAAGTTGCTATGTTGTTGGAAGGGCTTCAATGAGCTTGCCAATATCTTCAATCTAAACTACTTTTGGTAAATGAAGGGAAAATTAGAAGATCACAGATTATTGATTAAGTATTGTGATAAGGAGTTGGAGATCATTTTCAACCCCTATGCAGTGAAGGTTTTTGTTCTTTAGCCATCAGGATACCATGTGGGATTTTCAAAGCCTCTATTGAGTTGTTAGAAATAATTGTCAAGCCTACAACATACCAAAACAAATACTTCTTTGAGTTTGACATATACCTCATGCTCCTGCTGGACTGTGTTCTCTCTAGAAGCCATAGTTTTGATCAATTTATAAGCTGCAATGTTGTTGGGAGGGCTTCAATGAGCTTGCCAATATCTTCAATCAAAACGACTCTTGGGAAATGATGGGAAGATTGGAAGATCACAGATTATTGATTAAGTATCATGATAAGGATTCAATTTCGGAAGTCATTTTCGACTACCATGCAGTGAAGGTTTGACACCTTAGCCATCAGGATACCATGTGGGATTTTCAAGGCCTCTGCTGAGTTGTTAGAAATAATTATCAAGCCTACAACATACCAAACAGAGACTTATTTGAATCGGACATATACCTATTGCTCCTGCTAGTCTGTGTTCTCTCTAGAAGCCCTAGTCTTGGTCAATTTAAGCAAATTCACTTGGGCTGGATCTACTTCACTATACTTACCTGCCATGGCAACCCTATCATCAAGAGAAAAATGTTAGTTTTAGGATCAGAAATGTAATAAGCAGAAAAATGCAACACATAGATAAAGAACACAGCAGTTTACCCTGGGAAAACCCTCCTACTCGAGGGAGAAAAACCCAGCAAAAATATATCTCATATATATATGAGATAGAAGTGCAGAATGCTGCATACAGAGTCTGGCCTTACACAAGGCTGAATAAATACAATGAATAATAGCATCACTCCTTGATGCAAAGATACAAGTGAAACTGATCTGCTGCTAAGTGTGAACTCCTTGAAAGAATGCCAATTGAATATGAGAATGACTTGATGATTTGAATGTATGAACTTCACCTTGTATATATACAAAGTAAGGTGACTTTTCATCTAGGTCGGCCTCCAATAAAATAGAAAAATATAAAATATAATTTGTGACACAAGGCCGACCTGCCTTGGAGATTAATTATCTTAATTTTTACTTGGGAGAAAATATCTCCCTAAGCTACAAACACTAACAAAAAATACGATTAGATTAAACATCTGCTATTCACATTCTCTCTCTTTATGGCTTCAAAAAATTTATATTTAAAAACTCTATTAGAAAATGAATCCAAAAGGTTCTTTATTCTCTAGCCAGACATCAGTCATCTGTATAAATTACCTATGAGCAAACTGGTAACTTAGGTTCAAAATGCTTTGTGAATAAATGAGAAAATTCACTCGCTTTTCAGCTTCAATTCCTGCTCACTCCTCATAGGTATCCTAACATTAATAGAAGGCATGTGTGAGAGGTTGAAGTGGAAGGTGGCTGATTGCTTTAGAAACAATCAAGAGTTTTGCTTCTCAAGAATATAAAACATCTATGCAATATTCATCATACACAAGCTGCACATTGTTTTTGTTCAGTTCGTTAGAATTTATATTTGACATCTTCAATTGTCTTTTATCCACATGCCATATTGTTTCCTGCTGGATTCCATGCCAATTAGAGGGGGAGGGGATAGGCGATAGGGCAGTCCCATCACGGTTTTCAAAGTAGGGGAACAATCCTGATGACTGGATCCTGGACTGGCCCCTCGGAATTTACCACAATGATGGGACTTGCCCTGCTGCCAAACCCTCACAACTAGGATTTATGTTATTGTAAGTTGATGTGACATCAATATCAAATGAAATTCGGGTTATTGGATAACTCAGTTTACCATTCCATGGATGCATAGTCACTAGATTTATGCAACATGCCTTGATGCAATACATATTTCGCCATCTTCTGCATTGAATCCATTTAACATCAGTGAACATGTGCTTCATTCTGAAAATCTTCAGGGCTTTTCATGATTGCAAGCCTGTTCTGTCACGATTTCATGGACTTTGCAAGAGGTTCAATTTGAGACAATTGCTGTTTTTTTTATGTTCAGGAGGAGATACTAGATCTTATTTTTGTAAATACTGTTCTCTTTGTATGCAATTTTATATTTTCGTTTTATTTGGGTTTGAAATCTATATCTGCAATTCTTTTCAGAATGAAGCTCCCCTTTAGTGATGTGAACTGGGTTCAATACAAAAGGTGGAATTCACTACAGACTATGGTGGTGTGTGATGCATAGTGATAATAGTCATGTCTGTAAAAAAAATATATGACAGGTCTAGAAGTCAAAATATGTCGTGAGCAAATTTTTTTAGGAAAACAAATGAGAAAAACACAAGGGGTTTTTAAAAAAACTTTCTTCATTATAGTCATTATGATTTAGGAGTAGGACAGTAAAAGTGGAAAATATAAATTGATTAATAGAGATAATTTGAATTGACTTTGACCAACTCTTTTTAGAAACGAGGTTTTATCATGCATGACTGAAAAAAAGAGAAAATGTGAATCTTCCAATTTTCTTTTTCAATTTGGAGGGTTTTTGTTACTATGCAAGCATTGTATGACATGTTGGAGAAGGGAAATAGAGGTTATACAAGTCATTTTCACCATTGACCTGTGAAGGGAGGGTTCGAGTGATGCAGTTGCTGGATATCCTGCTCTTCATTTGACAATAGTGAATATGTCTTACTTTCTAATTGCAATGTCAATGACATGTTCTAGTTTAAGTTTGGATAGGTTTTAGCTGCAGATAAGTGCATGGTATAGAAAGCTACCTACACTGATGTGATTATAATATTGAAATATTCATTTAATCCTTAACATTCAAACATGTGATTTTGTCTTTCTCATAGCTTTGCTGATGCACTACATGCTTCAGTCATCGGGCCACACAACAATTATGTCACAAGTGATAGTTGAAACTTTTTGTTTCAATTCTTTCACTATTTTTTTTTTTCTCATGTATCATTGTCCCCTTACAAAGAGTGCTCTTTACTGCACATTGCAAACTTTTTGTTGCTTCATTTAGATGGTCAAGTCTACATGATTGTTCTTTTCCTGTGTTGTTCAACCTTAGCATATGGGTATGGTATAGAATTAAGCACAATCATTTGCATTTATGTTGTCACTATGGAATTGTTCTGTTTTCTTGATGCTTTGGGGTATTTTCAAAATTCTTCCTCTCTATTTTCTCATATGACATGCAAGACTTTTTCACTGCGGGTTTTGTGGCGCTCTCCTATGCCTAAGCTCTGGGCTGTTGTCTTGTGCATTTACAAGCTTTCTTTTTGCTTTTATTCAAGAATACAAATTGGTTTCTAATCTATATCGAGCCATTGCTTCTATTCTCTTTCCTTATGCCACTTACCATTTTATTCTGGCAGCTCTCTAGATGTTTTTAGTTCTTTTGGGATTTTGGTATCTTCTTTTTTTGTTCAAATATAGATTTTGCTTGTTCAGGTTACATTTCTTTTTTTGTATGCTTGTTCATTGATTGAAGTGTGCTGTCATCCAGGTCTCTCTAATTTCACAGTGCATGTGTTTTGCAGTCTCACAAACAATGGGTCTAATGTCAAAACTATCCTGTTCAATATGAGGAATGGAAAGAGACAATGCCTACAATGGGTTGGCTTTCTGTAACTGTCATAACACATGTTTTATACCCCACAAACAATGGGTCTTTTATGCCAATCAAAACTGTACAGTTCTATAATATATATTTATATGTGTGCGTTTGTAGGCCTCTCGTTTTTGTGTTCCTTAATTTCCCCATGATGTCCAATAGTAGACCAGTGGAACATCTATTCACAGTGCACACAGTTTTTCTGTTCATAGTAATGGCTATTTCTGGGTTTTGATGAATCCTGTTCCATGTTTTATGCTCCTGATTTATTAATCTATATTTGATATTTTGAATTGTCTGATTTAAGGCTGTTCCAGGGCCTGAAATTCATCCATTGATGGGAAGAGAACAAATATCAGAATTGTTGATAGTACTATGTTGTTTAACTTGAAATGTCTAAGTGGCTAATACCTTACCCATGTCTTAATTGATATTGCAGTTTGCAAGTGATTCCTATCACAAGGAAAGCCTGTTGTTAATTTTCTTAGGTCATCCAGACTTAATTAATACCCAATGTGTATTCTTCATCCTTCGGTTTTTGTAGAATCTCTTTAAATGTTGTAACTTTTATGTTCTTTTATATGAATTGTCGGGTTTGTTATTAGTTTAATATTTTCTTATTGACCGATGGGATTTGCAATTTGTTGTTTGTCACAAGTTGAGTATTCCCTTGGACATTTCTGTTTCTTAAATATAATTATATATCATTTAATTAACTATATTATTACAGTTGAGTCTTGTATTTAGTTTAATTGTCTTATTGCATCTGTCTTATCATATGCAATTTTCCCTCCAGCATGAGGAAGCTAAGCTCTTATAACTGTTTCTTTCTAAATTAGGTTTGTATGAAATGCTATTATCTAAAAAGATTCTCGGCTCTATGTAGCTGAGCCTTTATTTTATTTAGGTTCTTATCATATGCAATTTTCCCTCTAGCATGAGGAAGCTAAGCTCTTATAACTGTTTCTTTCTAAATTAGGTTTGTATGAAATGCTATGATCTAAAAAGATTCTCGGCTCTATGTAGCTGAGCCTTTATTTTATTTAGGTTCTTCTTCCTCACAAACACAGTGGTTGAATTTTCTGCTTGTACAAAGAAGTTAGCATCTTGATAATTGTTTAATTTAATCCAACTGCTTCTCTTAGGTTATCAGATTTTAAGAGATGTGACGGAATCTTTTCAAACATCTTTCCCTTTGTAGCCTAGCTTTTGGTTTGTTCAGGTTATTCTTGTTCACAGACAGAGCATTTGAGATTCTAACTTGGCGTAAGATGATGATGTTTCAGGCTCATATGTTACCCATGAGACAAAGCACTTCATATACTTTTATCTGGATCAGATGGCAGTTCTCTTGTTCAAATCAGGATAAATCAATGTGAGTTTGATGAAGCCATATATTTTTTCTCTCTTGCTATGTTCTTTTATTGGAAGAATATTGCTTTTTTCATCGTTCCAGGTATATTGTATTACATATACTTTAAAAAGGTACCTGGTGTTACCTACCTTCGGTGAGCTTTTTGGGCTTCAGTGAATGATTGTAATTATGGATCCTAATTTTGGGATGTAGACATTGCCTGAATGCTAATGTACCTTTAGTGGCATTGCTGGAAAAATGCAACCGATCTTAGTGATGGGTAGAACGTGATATGAATAGAACCATGTTTATCTTCCATATACTTCCATATTATTGTGGTTTTATTTGGAATCGATATAGTGGTGCTTACTACCATCTACAATCTAGGACTTTTGTAAAATTTGGTTAAACTTGCCAGATGAGATTGCTTATGCTATAAAAGCATTTTCTACTGGAGTGCTTATGCTTGTTTTACTGCAATTGCATATTCCTTGCCTGTATGGTGCTGATTTCTGTCTCTGACTACACTGTTGTGTTTTTAATGAACGTTTCTCTGACTTATCAGACATGAGGTTATTATAAATACTATAACCAGTTGTCGAGATTAATGCTTCAACTAATAGCTCCAGTAGGGATCATGGCTGTTTCATTGTTTGCAACAAATTTCAGTTGTAATTATTAGTGTGTTGCTTACATGTGCTATTGTCAACCTGTGTTTTATTTCTTATGAGAAAAATCTTCAAATGTCAACTTATTCAGACCTCTTCTCAATCAAAGAGGGTGGTTAATTCTGAAGGGTTTGGAACCCATATAGAATGTCATTGAAATTTGTTAGTGTTACTGTGCGATAATTTGAATGTAATAGCTCTGTAAAAGAAAATTCAAAATAGTAATAGCCGTTTTGTTGGATGAGAAATGCATATTAGTCACCTTCGAAGATGACAAGCATGCAAATGAACTTTATGTTAGTTTAGAATCTAGATGTGTTATCATATACTTTGTAGGATTTTAGAGGAGGTGAGGTTAATGGTCCTTTGAAGGTCTTGAGGCTCCAAAGTTGTTAAACATGTGTTGAGAAGTCACCCATGAACAAAATTTGGAGTAAAGCAAACCTTATTTTAACTTTATTTACTTACACCTGGAATTCTAAGCTACAGTTAAAAATTAAGATTAACTTGAGAATGAGAAGAAATGCAGTCAGATGTGCAAGTGTATAAAGATTAAAAGAAAGAACCAGTTATTATTATAAGGCATTTGTTGGATAAATTAAAATCACAATTTTACAACCAAGTTGAACATGTAATAGGTTTTTTTGCAAATCCTCAACGTCTTGCTTGCTGAAAACACTAGAGCAAATTATGCTGAGAACTTGTTTGGGAACAACTTTTGGAGAGATGATTAAGCATTGTTCAGTGCTTGTCTTTAAGCTGCAATGCCGTTGTGCTGCATGATCTTACTGCAAGCAATGTATACCATCTACATGAGCATCAAAAATATGTTCTTAGGTGGAATTGGCCTAAAAATGTCAAACTTTAAAATAATAAGAGTTTCTTATCTTTTTATGGATATCATCAACTGTAAATCTGTTGATCCAAAAGTTTATGTCATCTGGTATTGTTTAATGAATGTTGTAGACTTTCCATGTTTAGTAGTTGGGATGTGGTAAATTGTTACTTGTAAAACTACCGCACATGCTTAAGGCTGAAGTAAGAGAGATTCATTATTATATTGGAGGACAGTTGATTTTTTGCAATAGTGAATATTTTTACTGTGCTTTTTATTTTTACTTGAGGGTTTTTCCAAGTGAAATATTGTGTATTGCCTTTGTGTTCAATTTATCCTGTTATTAGTATAGATTGCATATGCACTACTTCTATTGTACAGAATTATTGAGTGTCCCTCTCTACAGGTATGAGTGGGAAATACTTGTATATATATCTAGTAGTTGATGAAAAAGGGTGGTAAAAATCATTAATAACTTGATTTTGAAAAAAAAAAAACAGTACTGAAAACAAATTATCTGAGATATCTTCATTCTGAATCACATTTGATATATAAGCTTAATAATCAATAAGACAAAGCCGAGGTACATTTTATTTAAGAGAAACCAAGATGAGAGCATCGTTATTCTAGTCTTATTTGGTCGACGTTGAGATTATTAGTTTTCAATTTGTCTATGCTGACCTTTAGTTTCTTAAATCAGTTGAACGTAGGAGCTGATACGAATTTTGATTGAAAGAAGATAGATTTAGATAATCCACACTGGTTGAAACAAGATAAATAGTAATACAGAAAGTGAGCAGCTCAAAATATATGCAGGCTGAACCCCCAAATGAAGACCTTTTTCAACCAGTGGTTATCTCTCCATGATAAAAAATAAATGAAATTTTTAACAATTATGCGTTTTTTCAAAGAGAATTTTTAAAATTGTGGATGATAGGTCCATTGGGGTGAATATCTTCATAAGAGGAACTAATACTTTAAACTTTTATAACTAAAGTTTATGTATAGATCCATTTTTTTGTTGGCATGGATATGATATTTTGAAAAACTGTTGGAAAATAATTGGAATCTAACATAAAGTTAGGGTAAATTAATTTATTAGTAGATAATATATTCACCCTTAAGATCAAGGTAATAATTATTTCAAGTCATGCATAATATATGTGAAATTATTGTGGAATTTAAATAAATAAACAACTTATTTTTTGTTGAATGTTGATTTGACTTTGATGTCTTTACATTAAAAATTTAGGAAATGTCAAAAGTTAGATATGAACTAATAGTTCTTTTGTTAGATTGTTTTGAGACATTTTTGCAATTATAGAATTGACCTACACATTTGTAGAATCTATCACATCACATTTGATATTTTTTATGGGAATTTAAATTAACATTATAGATATGAGCATTATTGACTTATACGTGTGAGATCAGCTCACCTCGACTCCTATAACTTACATATAATCTAAAGCGTGTATAAAGGAGTTTGCTAGATAGGAAATAGTTCTCCTTTTTATCAAACTTTTGGATGCCAATTAAATGATCAAAGATAACAATATGCCTAGGATACTATGCAAATGTCAAAGCTTTTATGATGTAAATAATGGAGCTTTTTGGCTAGGTGCTAGGTGTTTGTTGTAATGTTTGCTAGATGTTTCAAATGAATTAAGTTTTCTTTAAATATAACATTGTATGGTGCAATTCAAATATTTTGCATTATAACAGTGGGCTCATAACAATTAAATGGAGGGAAATATTTGGGGAGAAAATTTGAAATTTGAATTAAGAAACCTTGGATCATTTTTTCAAATAGTGAAATTCACCTAAATCAATTTTGCAAGCAATAAATTTGAACCATGGTGATGTATGGAGAAATCAAAGATTGGTTTTGGGCAAATGACAAGCTAGGATCAAGTTATTTGCTAAATTCCATGTGGAATATGTTGATTTGTCAATTAGTCATTGCATTTGGGACAAATGTATCAAAGAAAGTCTAAAATCAAGAAGAAAAGTGCAAGGTATGCAATTTTTACCATTACATTTTTGCCCCCACTTTGATTTGCATGTGACCTACTACAAAGATGCATGTCAAATTAAAACAAGTAGCCAACATGAAAGTAGATACCAAGCATCCCTATAAAGGATTGAGATAAGGATATTGATTTTGGTAGCACAAAAGAAAAAAAAAAAAACATGGTGGGTGGTGTTTATTAAAGTGATGTAGCAACATCCTTGACCCATCAACCAAAAGTATCTTGCTTTCTTTTTTGTGTTTCTTTCATTTTGTAGTTTTTTCTCTCTTTGTTGTTTGAAGTTGAGTGATATTTCACCATCAACCTTGTTGATAATTGTGATTGTAATCATAGTATAGGTTAAATACACCATACCCTAATGAATTTAAGCATTATTTAACCCTCTAAGCTACAATCCCAATGAGATGTTCGAAAGCTTCAAAAACTAAGAAACCATTAAACTAAGCATGAAAGCTTAAAAGAAACTTATTCTAATACTCCAAATCTTATCCCATTGGGGGAGTGGTGTCGCATTGATGTGGAATGGTGACCCTTTCCCTATCCCTTTGAAGTGATGAGCATTTAACCAAACTCCATTGTTGAAAAACTAAGCTAAATGTGATAAAACAATGCCATGGATGGATGAAAAGATGAAAAAGCTTGGAAATGGTGCAAATATGAATAGAGATATTATTCAAACAGACAACATAACATTACTTTGAAAAAGTGGATCCATTTCTCTCCAAATGGTGAAGTACTTATAGGAGAGCAAATGGAGAATCAATGGTCAAGATGAAAAGGATCAATCAATGGTCAATATGGAATCAAGGGTGAAACATGGATCAAGGATTCTCATCAATGGATGAGAATCAAAGATCACATAGATCAAAGAAAGCATCAAGGGCTCGCAATGATTCAAACAAACACACTTTGTAACAACTTTGAAGGTTTGTTACAAAATTTGCTAGGAAAGAATATTCCATTTTTGGAGCTAAATAGAAGAATATTTCTTTGGAATATTCCCTATGCAAGTGGATGGGTGAGAAAAATTAGTAATTAGTAATTAAAACTAAGTTTTAATTGTGTAAGTTGAGGAATGTGAGGATTATCATTAAATAATTAGTTTATTTAATGAAAGGGGATGCAAAATGACATTTAATTTAATAATTTAGGATTATTCAATTAAATGAGAGGACTTAGGGTGTTTAAATTAAACAGGATAAGAGGTGAAGGTGAAAGGGGGTGAATTAACCTAGTTAAATCAATTAGATTAATAGATGAAAATGATGCATTTAATTAAATAACTAGATTTATTTAATCAAATAGGTGAAAAGAAGGTGAAATTTAGGATGAAACGATGTTAGTGATCAGATTCAAGTGTGTAATACCATTCAGGATAATTTTAAGTGTCTATAGTTTGCCCCTCTTTGAAGCAAGGTACTTGTTACATTGGTTCAAAGAATAACGCTTTTTAGATTAATGCTACCACTTAGATTAAAAAATTCAAAAATTCCTGATTTTTTGGATGCCCCATTGTTGCCCCAACGAAAGGAATTAAGCTGGTACCTTGTCCCCTCGAGAGATTGGGCAAAAATTTGGAATTTCAAGTCGATGCTTATGACAAAGATTCGACTAAGGTTTAGTTGTAGAAAATGGGCTACAAGATGCAAGAACATGCTCGAGATGCTAACAAACGCTCAACATAAGCTCCATGGCTCAAAAAAATAGATCAACAAGGTCAAAATTTTAGTTGCCCACCTCAATTAGGGCAAAAAACCCTAATTTTCTTGCTTAAATATAGGAGGGGTCATTTTTAAATCATTTGTGCATTCACACTTTGAGATTTCTTGCACATTTTACTCTGACCCTCTTATGAAATGGCTCGCCGTGTGCTTCCATGACACCTCACTGATTGAGTTCGAGAGTACCAATGGCCTCCAGGTGTAGGACCACTGGTACACAAATCAAAACTTTTCTTGTACTTCACTTTTTGTGTGCATTTATTAGGCATCGAAGCTAGGATAGTTGTGGCATCGCCCTATTGCTATGCTTTTAGGATTTTCGGTGATGCTTTGGTCAATTTTGGTGACACCATTATAGATAGCGACACTTCTTGGGATTTAGAATTAGGGTTTCAATTTGATTTTAGCGACACAAATGCATTTGGCAATGCTAGATGGGATTTGGGTAGGGCGACGTTGAGAATTATGGTGACGCATGTGTCTAGAGTGACACTTCTTCGAATTTGAAAAGGGGTGATGCCATTTGCCAAAAGAATTATAGCGATGCATTCTAAACAACGACACGATTGTCAATTGGGGGTGCAAAAGCTCCAAACTTTGTTGATTTTATCCAAATTTTGACGTGCGCTTCATGCATTTAGGAGGTTATCCGACCACTTATGTCTCGCGAGCACCGACTCAGGTTGCTTGAGGAGTTAGAGAATTTGGACGAGATTCGACAGGAGCACCTTAGGAAGATTGGGCTTTGGTTCGTTGCATATATGCCGAGGTGAGGACACATTTGGCCATGATGACCGCATTAGTTGAGCGATGGCACAATGAGACATCGTCATTTCACCTACTCACCAGGGAGGCCACAATGACTTTGGAGGACATCTGGCAGATCCTACAACTTCCTATTCACAAGGAGCGAGTGATTTATGACGTTGACACATGCCATGAGGTTCTGCGTCAGGAGGATGTCGTACTTGCGAGATCACAGATTGATTTAGAGATGTACCGAGGGCACTCACCCATTTTTAGATTGATAGTTGGAGCATTGATTTATGGGATTGTTGCCCCAAATCGACAAGGCAGAGGATTTAGTCCCAATTGGGGACTCGCATGGCAAAAGATGACTTACAGGACATTGTATGTGTGGGGCCCGATCATGTTGGCCTCAGTCTATCATGATATGCACCAGTTTATATACTGCTAGGGGAGAGGCATTGGAGCTGGAGTGACCTTACTGCATATCTGGGCATGGGAGCACATTGTTGTGCTCTGACCAGTTGTCCATTTGGCAGATGTGGATCCAAATGAGCCATTGGTTTTTAGGTACAAGAGGCATATCACACTACAACATACAGGTCCATTGGGGATCCCCTACTGGTGACGAGTGATTGATGATATGATTGTGTTTCGATGGCGGCCATGATTATAGATGCGGCCCACCTGGTATGATGATCACCAACAATTTTTCTATACCAGATAAACCCAATATATGTAGGGTCATGAGCATACGATGATCGAGAGATACTTGCTTGACCGCGTAGCCAAGCAGTTTGGTGAGGTGTAGGATGCACTAGTAGATGAGTACACCGTTATTTTCGGCAGGATTGCCCAAGAGACATGGGGTCCATAGATACAAGCACAGGTGGCTATAGATGACTTCAAATAGCTTGGTCCTCGGTCATGGGTTTATGACCAGGGATAGGCGGATGCTAGGACCACCCCAACATACGATGCATGGTTCATACCTCCTCTCCGATTGACAGATCCAACAGGGGTACCTCTATGAGGGAGGCCTAGAGGGAGAGGTGTAGGTAGGGGATGGGTTTGACAAGATCTTCAATAGGATCATGGTCAGGGTGATCAAGTGGTTGGATAGGGGCGGGGCCAAGGAGGCTAGGATTTGGCAGTGGGATAGGTTCTAGGGGACCACCACCACGACCATCATCACCATCGCGCCAATAGCAGGGGATGGACCCATGAGATACACAGATATAACTATTGACGTAGGAGTGAGACCAGGCTTGTGAATAGCTATAGATAGTTACAGCTGAGCGGGACCAAGCTCGCTAGTAGATTTAGGCGCTGATACAAGAGAGAGACCATGAGAGAAAAATTTTATAGACCTTGGATATACAGTTGGTCCAGGAGATTGGGAGGCGACAACAACTAGAGGTTGTTGCACAATAGCAGGCGCAATAGGTACAGGGATAGGTGGGCCTGATAGTGGTTGTACATCTCTTTGGGCAGGCGAGGGAGGAGGTATCCTATTACAGGACACTTTACTATAGAGATGTCCCATCGAGCCGTTGGTAGCTTGATTTTGAGCATAGGAGTGGGGTTGCATCCAGTGTATCAAGTGGACAACCATTAGTGAGACAACCCAGAGAGTCGAGTCATCAATAGCCTTTAGATGGTCACCAGGACCAGTCGCACCTTGACCACTGACAGACCAGGGGATAGATTCCTTGTATAGACACTTTTTGAATGTATAGCCTAATTTATACATGTATACACATTCATTGGCTCATTTTTGATAGCCTCTTGTATATGTACTTTTAATGATAGTTACACTTTCTTTGAAATATGTACCATGACATTCATTTTTGGAGCTATATATATGAGATGGCTTGATTCGATTTATGATGTGATGCATTTATTTTATGTGTTATGATTATGTATGAATGCAATGGATGCAAATGTTTATGTTATGGATGCATTTCTTTATGTATGCCATGTAATATGAGATGGTTTATGACGTGATGCTAATGTGATGCGATATATGATATGGATGTAATGCAGTGGATGTTTCATTCTCTTTTTCAATATCTTTCTATGACACACTATGAGATGGATACACTTTTCTTTCTATAATTTTCCATATGATGATGCCATTCTTTATGATATAAGATGAGTATGCTATGATTATGCAGGATGTATGTATGCTAATATTTTGTGGATGCAGGATGGATGCATTTATTATTTTTTGTTGACTGTCATGATACCATGTTAGCATGGAAAAGAAGATAGAAGAATAAAGTGAATGGATTGACCATTGATTTTTGAGATTGATTCAAAAGTCCAACAAGTCCATGATTCATTGAGACTTTATTAGATATGGTGATCTGAGATTGGTTATTTTCTCATTTTTGGGATTGGGACTCTGTCATTCCTTATTTTTGATATAACACAGACATGATGCATCATGGTATGGGTAACCAAGATGGCGTTGTATCTAGTGTGATGGACTTTGAATTTGCAAACATATAGGATAGTACTTTTTCACACCTTGACATACAAAAACCTCGTTGGAATGTAGGTTAGAAGTTTAGAATATTTCAGACCAAAGTATATGCAATAGTCAACAATCTACTCCAAATGGCCTCCCTACAAACAACCAAGCAAGTATGCGCCAAGATTATTTTATAAGAACACCCCACAAGCACATCAAACGAAAGATAATGATCGATGCCCCATTCCTTTCTCTCTAAATCGTTGAAACATTATCAAGAGGTCATTGGAATGGGTCAATAAGATAAATCATATGAAAAGATCAAATAACAAATAGTCAATGTTACCTATATCTCTTGCCAACTAACATAGCTAAGGTGATTTTTGATGATGATGTCTATTGTAGGAAGGATGCATCCTAAGACATGTTTATCAGATGTTTTGACTTAAGACTAAATGTTTGATAGGCTGTTGATACAAATGCCATTGACTTGTTTACTTATGATCTAGACTTTAGATTTGGATAGTTTAAGGTTCACACTTTACGATTTGTGACACCTATTTTTCTACTTGTTTTACCAAAGTTTTGAAGATGACAATTGATTTATTATGGATGAAGGTTTATTGTGGGTCAAAGAAAAATGCGATGGATGGTTTTGGAATTTTCTGGAATATTTCAATGTTTTTGGTATTTTGAAAATGTTTATGAGGTTGTTTTTAGTCTTTTTGAATGTTTATGCGAATATTTAGGTTTTCAGGTTATGTGAGATCGTCTAGGGTTTTTTGAACGTTTTCAAATGTTTTTGATTTTTCTGAGTTTTGACCAAGACCTAAAGGGGATTGACCTATGGCCTCGGGGGCTTATAAAAGATTAGCCTTGCCTATATTATACACATAGAGACCACGTAGTTCGACTGACTTGGGCCTGTTTATTGATAAGATATGAACATTGATGGATTGTCAGTTTATTATGACAAAATCCTAACCTAAAGTGTCTCTGGGGCTCATCAGTGATGGCCTTGCTTACATTCAAGCTTAGAGACAACGTAGTTCAACATGGTACTATTTTTGGATTTTCTAATATTTTGACCTGTTTAGGGATTTTGATGTGTTTTGGATGTTTTGGATTTTTTACTTTACAACTTTTTGAATGTTTTTGGATTTTAGCTTAACAAGATTTTGATGTTTTTGAATTTTCTGGATCTTGCAAGTTGGATTTTGATGAGATTTTATGATTTTTTTTGAGATTTTGATGAGATTTTAAATAACCTTAAGATATACAAGAACCCAATCCGATGTAAACATAACAAATTGCCCCCAGCGTGATGTCATAGACTACCTCGATATAGGAAGGACAAACTAACCTTAGGAATGTGCCAGGTAGTACTAAAGGGGACTATGATACTTTATAATATCAAGCTATGACATGGACACAAATGGGTGATGGAATAAATAGGATGAGTGATGCAATGCATGAAAGTGATGCAAAGCATGATAAGCTAAAGAGCCAAAGATAGATGGAGGTGTTTATTTACGTGAGACACCTGCTTGCTAGGTTTTTTATCAAAGTACTTATCCAAAGCACCACCAGAGTGGTTTTCACTAGAGGACAATTTTTTTCTTTACTATTTTCAATCCTTTTTCTTATTTTTTTGGATTTTTATCATTTTTATCATTTTTTGTATTTTTGGATTTACAATCTTCAAGTCTAGGCATAATTTTTTTTGAGATGCAAACTGTTGATTAGCTCCTGCAAGGGTTCCCCTTCAAGCATTGATAATTGGTATGCTTCTGATTCATAGCTTGTCATGACCACAAATGGGACCAACCAATTAGGCTCAAACTTTCCTTTATGTCCTGATTTGGAACATTCTTCTGAATTTGTTTGAGGATGAGATCCCCTACCTGAAAAGACTGACTCTTGATCTTCTTGTTGTAGCTTCGTTTTAGTCGATTTTGGTATGCTTGCAAATGATTTAGGGCATCAAGACGTCGCTCATTCATGAATTCTAATTCATTTAGTTGAGATACTCTATATTCTTCATCGATGATCAGATTCTGCAATGACACTCATCGTGAGGGAAGCTCGACTCATGGATTTTGATCCATAAACCAAGGAGAAAGAGGTTGCACCTGTAGATGTGCAGATATTGGTTCTATAAGACCATAGGGAGGGGTTTAACTACAGATGCCAATTACGACCAACTTCATTGATTGTTTTCTTTAGGATCTTAAGAATGGTCTTGTTTGTAGCCTCACCTTGACTATTGACTTAGGGGTAATAGGGAGTAGAGAACTGATGTTGGATGTTAAATCGTTGGTATAGCTCTCTTACATCTTGATTCTTGAAGGGTGTTCTGTTATTTGAGATAAGGGCTTACAGAACACCATAGCAACAAATAAGGTAATTCAATATAAAATTGGAGATTTTCTTTCCCATTATATAAGTCATAGGAATGGCTTCCACCCACTTGGTAAAGTATTCAGTGGCCATGATGATGAATTTGTGGCCATTAGATGAGGTGGGGGTAATCTTTCCTATGAGGTCAAGCCCCCACTGCGAGAAAGACCAAGGTGTGACCATTGGTTGTAACTCTTGAGTTGAAGCATGGATAAGGTCTCCATGCTATTGACATTGCATATAATTCTACACATAATGATGAGCCTCTCTTTCCATGGTCGGCCAATAATACCTCATCCTCAACAATTCCTTGGATAAGGTCACACCACTAGAATGGGAACCGCAAATGCCTTCGTGTACTTCTGTTAAGGCAATCAAAGATTCATCTTGGTTGAGACATCGTAGTAATGTCCCCTTGATGCTTCTACAGTATAGGGTATCACCTAAGATGACGAATCAGGATGCCTTTTAACGAAGGTTTTCTTTAGGTTAGAGGTGATATTAGATGGGAGGGTACCTTTGTTAAGATAGGTGAATATATTGTGATACCATGGGGAACTAGGACCAATGATTACACACACAAATTAAAATTTAGGTATTTTAAAAGCTGATACAAGAAGTTGTTCTACCAAGAATTCACATTGAAGGATGTTGTGTGGCATGTCTAACAAAGACACAATTGTCGCAATGACATCTACTGCTTGATTGTTTACCCAAGGTATGTGCTCAAAGGTTATATCAATAAAGAAGTCCTTAATAATTTCTACCATCTTCTTATAAGGAGTGAGTTTATCATCTTTGGTTTGGTAGTCGTCGTTGACTTGGTTAACAATCAACTGGGTGATCCCACAATAGTGGTTTACAATTTTTGGCCAAACTGGACACTGAAATAATTTTTTCTAACTAAATCTTCACTTTTGGGCACCTATAGTGGCTAATTTGTGAGGCATTTGAAGATGATGTAAACTAGAGTTTCGTGACATTTTTTCTGTAGATTCTAAATATATTTTTTTCAAAATTTTTGGAATCATATTGCACCTCTTTTTTCATTTCCCTCGAAAACTAGTTTTTTTTTTTTCATAAAACAACATTTTTAAGGAGTGACGCTCACCATATAACACATAATTTTTTTTCCATGAAGGATGAAATTTTAATTCTTTCGAATTTAGATTTTTAACTCCAATATCTAGTTCTTCCACTTGGTTAGATATTGTTTTATTGAATATTTTTTCGTTAATCAAGTTTCAAAGTCAAACCAATTACAATTCAGACATAGGCGGACCGTATAACGTGTAACTTTTTTTGTATGTATCGATTTTTGTTTTTGTTGGATCAAGGACTTCAATATCTAGTGCACTCATATTTTTCAATTTTTTTTGATAATATTCTATTTTTCCATGTGCAAAACAAAGAGCTTCATTTTTGGTGAAAAACCTATGTTTAATAAAACTAAAAAAATAAATAGATAATAAAACCAAAACATATTAAAATTATAGTCATTGGATAGCTCGTTCTAAGGACTACCTGATTCAGTTAGGTTCTTGAATTCTCCTCCATTTTCATCCTCAACCCAAGCTTCGAAGGGAAAAAAATTTGGTTTTTATTGTGCCAGAAAGCAGGGAGGTTGGAAAAGAGGGGTTCGCTCGAACCAGGGGGGTTTGAGCAAACCAGGGTTCATTCAAACTCTCTTTCAAAAAGGGGTTTTCATTGTTATTTTTGGTGGGATGGGGTCCACCTTTCATTTAATTGGTTCACACGAACCAAAGTTCATTCAAACCCCAAAAACCATTTTTTTTGTATGGGGTCATTTTTTTCCACTTTTCCTTCCTCACTGAAATTGTAAACCACTTTTGTGGGTTTACCCAACTATGAGTCTCCATAGGATTTTAATTCTTTTATCTTCCATTGGAATGCTATCCTTAACCCTATTATCAAAGCTTCATACTCAACAATATTGTTAGTACACATAAAGGATAACCAATATGAATTTGGAATATAGTCACTTTGAGGGGTGATAAAGAGAATACCCACCCCTGATCCATGTTGGGTATATGATCCATCGAAGCACATTTTCCATTGATCAGCTATATTAAGAAGAAAGATCGATTCATCAGGAAACTCAGATACCAAAGGATTCTTCACATAAATGGGTGCTTCTACTAGTTGGTCCACAATTACTTGTCCTTTGATAGCCTTGCACTCTACATACTCTATGCCAATATCTATCAAGATCATTACCCATTTGGCCATTTTTCCAATGAGAGTTGCTTTCGATAACATATATTTTAATGGGTCAATCTTAGCAATAAGCTTGATTTGGTGTGAAAGCACATAATTTCTGAACTTTTGTGAAGCAAAGACCACTACTAAGCATGCCTTCTCAATGGATGAGTTATTCATTTCATATCCTACCAAGGTCTTGCTGATATAATAGATGGATCTTTCCTTTCCTATTTCATCATGTTGGGCCAGAAGAGCACTTGATGCTGTTGATGTCACTGAGATGTATAGGATCAATGGATTGTTTGGTATGGGTGGCATGAGAACTAGAGGTGATAATAGGTACTCCTTGATCTGTTGAAAGGATTTATCACACTTCTCATCCCACTTATATGTTATTCCTTTATGGAGAAGATACGAGAAAGGATGGATCTTATCTGATAGCTGCATTATGAATCTCCTAATGGATTGTAACCTTCCTTGTATCCCTCTCATCTATTTCAATGTTTGTGGTGGTTCCATGTCTAAGATTCCTTTCACCTTTGCTGGATTTATCTCTATTCCTCTTTGTGACACTACGTAGCCAAGAAGCTTGCCTGATGTTATCCCAAAGACACTTTTTCAGATTCAGTCACATCTTATGCTCTTCGAGCCTATCAAATATTGGTCCCAAAACCTCTATGTGATCTTTCCTTTTCTTTGATTTGGCCCAAATATCGTCCATATAGTCTTTGACTATTTTATGGATCATATCATGAAAGATTAGGGTCATCACCCTTTTATAGGTTGCTCCAACATTCTTTAGCCCAAACAAAATTATGTTCCAACAATATGTTGCCCACAAACAAGTGAATGTAGTTTTATGTTGGTCCTCCTTAGTGATCATGATTTGGTTATAGCTTGAAAATCCATCCATGAGTGATAACTTTTCATGTCCTGCTATTAAATTGACAATGATATCAATGTTGGGACGAGGGAAATCGTCTTTCAGACATGCTTTGTTCAAGTCCCTAAAATCTGTGCATATTCTGATGCCCCCAGTGGGTTTGGAGATTGGTACCTAGTTGAAAACCCACTTAAGATATTCGATTGTCCGGATGAATCTGACGTCAAGGAGCTTTTGTAGTTCTAGTTTAACCAGTAATGCTATATGAGGGTGCATCTTTCTCAATTTATATTTCACTGGTTTGGCTTTAGGGTAGATTGCTAAGTGATGTACAACCACTTCATGATTGAGTCCAAGCATGTTTGTGTAGGACCATGCAAAATTTTCTCTTCTCTCTTTTAGGAATGCTGCTAAGTTTTTTTGCCCTTGATCTAACAATGATTCGACATAAAAGGTTATCAGAGGTGCCTCTTTTGTTCCTACATTCACTAGAGTATCCTTCTTTGCTAGTACGTTGATTTTTTTGGATGCATTGCACTAAGGGGGAGATTGAATCCCTCATCCTTGGGTGCCTTAGAGAGGTTTTTACTGTCAGATGCATCCTTTCTTTTTACTATTTTGTGGTCTGAAAGTGCCATAGTGTGGTTTTCACTTAAAGACCTACATGTTATTCTCATGTCATCAATTTTGTGACTGAAGGATTTAATTGTCTCCCCATAGTACACCTGTGTGTCTAGCTGCATATCAAATCTTGCTTTATGATCCCCACATGCTAAGTTGTTGCAGAGTCCCATGAACTCTGAGATTGCCTCATCGTTTTTGAACATATCTAGAATTGGTGGTCCTCATTGGTCCTAGTCAATGAGTTGGGGGTATACTAAGCTTAATTTAGTGGTTTGGACGTTTGGGGTGAAAGATGTTTTAGATATCATAAAGAGAGTTATCCTCAAGTAGGTTAGCGATGTCAAGGGGGAAGTCATCTAGGGTAGTGTTCGTGATGTTGGTAACCAAGAGGAAGCCTCAACCTATTTATTAGAAGTACCCTTGCCAATAAGGGTAACCTTACCAGTAGTACATCCTAATCCAAGATTCTTAGGACGTCTCTCAAGAATGTGGGTTCTAACAAACCGTTTCCATTTTGTCCCAGCTTTTCATTCTTATTGTACCCCCATCCCATCATTAACTTTAAACTAGAACTGGCATGGGTAGGCTGTCTTGATAGAGCAATCTCGACACATCTTCCTCATTGACATCTTCTTTGTTCAAGTCCCCCCCACTTGGTGAAGGTGGTAGATGCAAGCTTTAATGTTTCAGCCACTATGTTGAGAGGTTGGGGTTTTCCATGATATTTGGGAGAAAGAGGTAACTCTCCCAATACAAAAGTATCCTTTTTTAGTTTATAATACCCATAACCATCATCCTTGATTACCACCTTGATGTCGGGTATGTTCTACACAATGGGTGTTTTGGATTCTGAGGTAGATGCAAGGGAAGATGGGTCAACAAATAAGGAGGAGAATGTAGACCCTTCATCATTCTTAGGTATTTGGGGGATCTTGTAGAACTTAGCCTCAAGGTTCTTGCAATAGTAGAAAGGCTTAGGATCTCCATGGATATTAATTTCTTTGTCCTCAAAGGAAAAATTGACACATTGGTGGTATGTGGAAGCTACAACTTGCATGGCATGAATCCATGGTTGACCAAGTAGGATGTTGTACGAGAGGTCAAGATTTAGCACTTGGCATGTGGTCTTAGCAATGATAGGTCCCATTTGGATAAGTAACTTGATGATGCCTTGTGACACTCTTTCTTGATCGTCATATGCCCTTATGGTTGTACTCTTCATATTTTCAATAGAATCCTTTTAGTAACCCAAGTTTTTGAATAAATGAAGGGTGAAAATGTTTAGACCAACACCTTTATCTACTAAGAATCTTTTAACTTTATTCTTATGAACAATGACCTCAAGGTGCAAAGTGCGATTGTGGGATGGATGCATCGGTAGGTCTTGTTCTACGAAGATGAGAAAATGGGGGATAGTGATATGACCTACCATAGCTTGAAATTGTTTGGTATCAAAATTCTCAGGGACAAAGGAAGATGATAAAGATTTTTCTAATATATCCCTATGTGCAGGGGATAGCTTCAATAATTCAAGGATGGAGATTTGTGCAGGAGTTTTCTTCACCTGGTCTAGGAGACTGTGGTTACGAGGGTTTGAAATTGGTAATGTAGGTTGTGCCCTAGGTTGAGATGAAGCTCCTTGGATTGTAACCTTACCACGTCATGTGGCGAATCCACACTCCGCACTAGGTCCTTGACGGTGATGACTGTTACAACATTGTAACAAGAGAACATGTTGGAATATACATGCCCAATGTTAGTGTAATTTTTCCCTTTGCCATTGTCATTCCCTTTGTTATGATTTGGAAATGGGGTCTTGTATATCTTAAGGTCCTAGTTACTTTCTAGTAGTTTGACAGTT
Source organism: Sequoia sempervirens (assembly GCA_007258455.2). NCBI lineage: Eukaryota > Viridiplantae > Streptophyta > Pinopsida > Cupressales > Cupressaceae > Sequoia > Sequoia sempervirens. The sequence continues at coordinate 135,987,321 of VDFB02373365.1, read as the reverse complement.
ACGTCTCCATTTTTGATGAGGTATTGGACAATGTTCTTCAACTTCATATAACTTGATGTGCTATGTCCTTTGATTTTGTGAAAGTCACAAAGATCCTTTTCATTATACCAAGGTGGTTTAAATTGAGGTTCTTGATAGTTCTAGAAATTTGGGAGTGTACTCAAGTTTGAATGTACCAATTTTTGCATGGAAATTGCAATAGGTTCTCCCAATGGTGTGTATTTGTGTTTTGGGTAGTTGTTTCTATTAGGGGGTCCTCTTTGTTGGGTGTCAATGTTATTGATTTGGTTATTCTATGGTGGTGGTGTGGTTTGTTGTACTATTGGTTGTGGGTTGGTTGGTTGGTTGGTGTTTTTCCTTGGAGCACTTATGACAAATTTACCATCAACGACACCATCATTTTTCACGTTCTTGTTCTTAGCCCATATGCAAGGTTTGTCATTTGAACTAGTAGATGGACGACTATCTTTATATGCTCGTGTGTTTCCTTGTGAGATTAGGGCTCTCTCGATGTTGAGGGACCTAGGGATAAGCTTGTCATAAGAGGTGACACATTGCATCTTTAACTCGAAGGATAGCTCTGGATCAACATTTTCTATGATAATCCCCACCAGCTGCTCTTCAAGAATGGGCCACTTGTTCTTACTAGCTCTTTGCATTCACCTTTGTAGGAAATTAGCGAAGGTTTCTCCTTTGTTTTGCTTGAGAGTGTATAACTCTTCTAAGCTTACATCCATGTCAAGGTTGAAGGAGAAATTGTCTATGAACCTATCAATGATTTCTTGGAAGGTTTTTGATGCTTGGAGGAAACTGTGAGAACCAATCAATTGTGGGCTCACCAAACTTCCCGGAAAGAGATGCATTAAGTAGGAATCATTGTAGGCAACCTCCATACACATGATGTGGAATTATTTGGTGTGGTCCATAGGATTTCCCCTCCCTTTGTATTTATCAAACTTAGGGACCTAAAAAATGAGAGGGAAAGGTACTATTGTGATGTTTCTATGGAATGGGTATGGACACAAGTTTTGTTGTGTATCGGGTTTCTTCATTTTACCCATTTGAATGTCTTGGATCTATTGTGTGAGCGCCTTGAGTTGCGAGGACACATCATCTTACGGGTTTGGTGGAGGAGCATATGTTGTGTAGTATGGGATGGCAAATGAGTTATAAGTGGGATTTTGGTATGATGGGATGTTGTATGGTGTGTAAGGTGGAGTTTGATGCTGTGAAGGTGATGGTGGTGGAGGTATATATGCTCCTAGATTATTTGGATTGATGATGTTTTGTTGGGGATTATAATAAAAATATTGTTGTTGTTTTTGTTGTTGTGCAAGAACTTGTTGTTGTTGGGCATATTGTTGGGCTAGCAATGCTTGTTGTTGAGCTTGTTGTTATTATTGTGCAATTAGGGATTTTTGTTGATCTTGCTACTGTTGCAAGGCTTGCACTTGGGTTTCTTGTTGTTGCAATGCTTGTTGATAACATTGTTGTTGTTGCAAAGCTTGGGCTTGAGATTGTTGTGCTTGTAGGGCTTGAGCTTGAGCTTGTTGTTGTAATGCTTGTTTATAAGCCTGTTGTGCCTATTGCAAAGCTAGAGCGTGAGCTTGTTGTGCCTGCAATGTGGAAGTGTTTTGGTGTTGGGATATGTGAGACGTGTTTTGGTTGATCATGGTATGAGTGGGTTGTGGGTTGATTTGAGATGGTTGGGGGTTGTTTTGTTTTAGAATTCCTTGTAAGATTATCAATTGGGATGAAGGAATGTAAGGTTGGGACCCTGTTTGATTTTGCATGGTTTAGGGGACCAACGGTAAAGATGATGATGATGCCATTTGGTATTGTAATGCCAATGGCATATTCTAACCTTGAATCAATGGATTAGAGGGGTTCCCTTGACCGATGTGTTGAGGGTTCCCTCCTTGTGTTTGTTGTGGGACCAAGGCATTACCTTGGTTGATGGGATTTGTGATCAATGTGTTGCTTTGATTTGGATTGATGATAAATGGGGTTGATGTGGATGGTGGATTGACTTGAGTAGTTTGGCTAACAACTTGTTTTGATGTGTCAATGGGGTTGTTGGAACCACCTGTTAAGACTTTCCCTTGCGTGAGGGTGTTAACTTTCCCTTGTTGTCCTATTTGAGGTATTTTGTTCACATTACCTTGTGTAATGTTGTACACACTTTGGGTACTTGTGGTGATGTATGAAGATGGTTGCACTCAAAATTTCAAGGCTGTCATGGTGTTATGGAATGTAAGAGGTTTATGTGGATGTAGAGGGTGTTTTGGAATGGTGGTGGAAGAATGAGTTGGGGCACCAAATGTGGGTGTCCAACTTGTGTTTTGGGGAAGGTTGGTGTTTTGAGTACCCAAAAGTGTTTTTCCCTCTATAGGGAGAGTGTGACCAAGATCGATGGCTATCCTAGTTGCAAGACTAGGAGTTAACGTTTGACTTGGCACGAGGGATGGAGTAGATTGATTCAATCCTTGTGTCAAGGTTTGTGCAATGAATGTTGGGGGAATTGAAGCCATATTTTCTAAGGGTTTTTCCCTAATTGTGTCAAAGTCAAATGTAGAAGAGATTTTAGCCCCTTCTTTTCCAAATTCATCACATATTGGGTAGGGTTCTTCTTCATCAAAGTGTTAACAATGTGGCTTGTCTTAGGATCTTGTTTATATTCAAGGATTTCTTCCTCAGTGAGCTCAAGGGGGTTGTTTGCCACATCTTCTACCTCATATTATTGGTTTAATTGATTTTGGAGTTGTTGTGAGGGGGTAGAATGGCTCCTTGGATCAAATTGTTGTGGGATAGTATCACTTGTGGTGGATGTGTTTTTGGTTTGTTCCATGATTCTCTTGTGTTGTGACCTTTTTGTAACCATAAATTGTGGGTCAAATAAGGGAGAGGTGTATTGAGATTTGTAGTGTTGAAACTCTCTAGTTGACTCAAATTTTGGTAAAAGGGACCCTATAAGTTGTTTTGGACCAATGATGTGAATGGATGATGAAAAGGGTGAATGATATGGGAGATGAACTTTCTAAAGTTTTGGAAAACACTTTTAGAGAAAAGGATTTTGTGCTTCGATGCCTTGGGTAAAAGGTGTTTAATGAAACTTGTAAATATTTAAGGTAGACTTGTGACCTTTAAGATAGACTAGTCTAAAAATGTGATGACTAACCCAACTTTAAGTGTATGAAAAAATAATCCATTTCACACACAACATAGCTAAGTTAGGGGATTGGTTTGATAATTGTTTAAGTATAAAGTGTTGATGTGTCCTCAAAAGTTTCTAAAGTTGTTGGTGAAGTGGAATATAGAATGTGTGAAGGTGGATGAAATGTTTTGACCCAAAATGTGTTAACCTAAAAGGGACCTTTTTTTACAAGACCAAGATAGTGAGAAACATTCTTTACCTCTAAAGTGATAAAACCTTAAGAACTCAATGATTTTGATAGAATAGAACTTGAACTCAGTGTTTTGAAATAATTTCTTTGTCTCAATTTGTTTGTGTTTTGGGAGTGAATGTGTTTCAACCATAAGATCAATATGTGATGTGTTCATTTTGATTTTAATCTTTGATTAAGTGAGATTGTTTCATTACCACATCAAAAAAGTATTAATTAATGTTCAAACTAAAAGATGTCTATGTTTAAGCAACCTTCATCATTCCACAAAATCCATTATGTGAAAATCAAGAAGCTAAGGCCATAGTTCCCTATGTTAACTTCGGAAAGTGTGAATTAAGGTATAAGTCCACATATTTAGAAGTGTCTAAGGATAAAATCCTTAAGGACAAGCAACAATATAGGATTTTTCAAAGGTATTCACACTTGATCCAAAGGGTTTGAAATTTGATGAACTTGTTGATGTGTGTTTAAGTTGTTTTGGAACCAAACAATGAGTCAAAATGACTCACAAGCAATAACAATCCTAGCTCAAGTGGGTACATATTTATTGGTAGGTTCACCATCATCCCTTAAGAGATGATTAATCCACAAAGATGGAATTGACAAATAGGATATGCCAAGGTAATGTATCGTCTTGACACACCAAGAAAAAGTGTCCCTTCCCTATTTGATTTATTTCCTCAACCAAAAACCAAACATGGTATCTTCTCAGAACGATGCTATTCCAATGCACTACCTTTAAAATATTTTTCAGAAATGGACTTGGTTGGCTACTACACAAAGGGTTTTTAATGACAAAAAATTGAGAACACCATAATGCATATTCACCTACTTGCCACTTAAGGCTCTTTAACCATTCTCATTCCACTTAATGCGTGGGATTAGGTGTAGTTTGTTATGGATGCTTAGATTGAAGCTACTTTCTCACAATTTCACAACCTTTAATATAGTCCACCGGTAAACGTGCTTGCAAGACCTTTCCTATGAGTTCTCCATTGTGGGGTGTATCTCATAGGAAGCCCTCTTAATAAGAAAGATGATATTTCTCTTCACCCAAGATCACATGAAGTGCAAGGGGAGAGGATACATAGCAAGTTCTTAGGGTGACTCAAAGCAATAAAGTACACATTTTCTCTTCACCCAAGATTGCACAAAGTACAAGGGGAGTGGATACACAATAAAAGTGTATACAATCAAAACAAGCACATCAAACACTCATTCATTTTAAGCACCAATGGAAGTGTTCGTTTGTTTTGTCCATTTTTAATCGATATTGCAAAATGAGGATGTATAGGTCCAATTTTAACCAACTTTGAAAGTGAATTTTAAGCCCAATGGAAATTTAGTGGCCCTAAAACATAAATCAAAGAAACATATGATGGGTTATAATTGTCCCATAAGTGTAAAAACACTTTTACAATGTATGGTCAAACGATAGTATGCTCCTTCACTTAAATTTTTTATTTTCAACTATGCAAAACCAATTAGCCTCAAAAATAAAAACCAGATGTCAATAAAATATCAAAGAGCATATGAAGTTAAAAAATTAAAGCACATGTGAAAATTAACTCTCTATTTTCTTTACTAGTAAAAAGCATTGCTAAAATAAAAGGCGTCGCTAAAATTGACAAATGTGTCACTAAAATTGAAGTGCATTGCTCTGGTGAATTTTGAAGGCATCACTCTGTAGAAAAACAGTGACGTCAATTACATCGCTATATCAATAGTGTCACCATATTTAAAATCATGATATATTCAAAAAGTTAAACGAGTCACTATATTTAAATGCGTCACTGTATTTCAATTAAAAGAGTCACTCTATGGTGACACGCTTCAATAACGTCGCTAAATCCATCAAAAGTGTCATTGTTTCTCCAAAACTTGCAACTCACGAAAACTTAAGAGAAATTCATCAAACGAAGTTAGTAAAGCCCTCCTTCTAGTGCCAAAATGTGATTGTAATCATAGTATAGGTTAAATACACCAGATCCTAATGAATTTAAGCATTATTTAACCCTTTAAGCTACAATCCCAATTAGATGTTTGAAAGCTTCAAAAACTATGAAACCATTAAACTAAGCATGAAATAAACATGAAAGCTTAAAAGAAACCTATTCTAATACTCCAAAATTTATCCCATTGGGGGAGTGGTGTTGTATTGATGTGGAATGGTGACCCTTTCCCAATTCTTTCAATGTGATGAGCATTTAACCAAACTCCATTTTTGAAAAACTAAGCTAAATGTGATAAAAAAATGCCATTGACGGATGAAAAGATGAAAAGTACAAATATGAATAGAGATATTATTCAAACGGGCAACGTAACTTTACTCTGAAAAAGTAGATCCATTTCTCTCCAAATGGTGAAGTACTTATAGGAGCACAAATGAAGAATCAATGGTCAAGATGAAAAGGATCAATCAATAGTTAATATGGAATCAAGGGTGAAACATGGATCAAGGATTGTCATAAATGGATGAGAATCAAATATCACATGGATCAAAAAAAGCATCAAGGGCTCACAATGATTCAAAAAACCACACTTTGTAACAACTGTGAAAGTTTGTTAGGAAAGAATATTCCATTTTTGGAGCCAAATAGAAGAATATTCGTTTGGAATATTCCCTTTACAAGTGGATGGGTGAGAAAAAATAGTAATTCGTAATTAAAACTAAGTGTTAACTGTGCAAGTTGAGGAATGTGAGGATTATCATTAAATAATTAGTTTATTTAATGAAAGGGGATGCAAAATGACATTTAATTTAATAATTTAGGATTATTCAATTAAATGAGAGGACTTAGGGTGTTTAAATTAAACAATTTTATTTATTCAATTAAACAGGATGAGAGGTGAAGGTGAAAGTGGGCGAATTAACCTAATTAAATCAATTAGATTAATAGATGAAAATAATACAAGCTTATTTAATCAAATAGGTGAAAAGAAGGTGAAATTCAAGATGAAATGATATTAGTGATCAAATTCAAGCATGTAATACCATTCCGGACAATTTTAAGTGTCTACAATAATTAGTCATCGGTCCACCGTCTATATATATGTTGGTTGAGTGGGTGATGCCTAACTATAGAAAGAGGCCCCCCCATCCAAGAGTTGGATCATAATCCTCTCCTCAGTGATTTGGATGCCTCCCCCATCTAAAGAGCTAGGTGTTGATTCGTCTCCCTTTCCTTTCTCTAATTGGGTTCAAATCCAAAAGGGTATACAAATTATAGAAAGGTAGGGGGGTTGGCTTGGTTGGGTTCATGGATGGGGGTTGGTTAGTGTGGGTAGGAAGGTGGCTTGGGCGTGGGTAGTATAAGAATAACTTTCATTTTCCAATGTCCAAGTTGTTGAAGCTTACCACTTTAGAGGTAAGGGTAGGCTTCGTTGCTTCTGTGCAGTTCCCTCAATTCATCCTTCATTCCTTATTGATAAGCTACCCCTTCCTTTTATAAGTATCTTGCTACAAAGGTTCAATGGAGGAAACCATCGACCCAATGCAACTAGTGGTGTCTTTCTCATTACACTTGTTTATAGAGGGTTCTTTGAGTTCTTGAGATGATAGTTCACATTGTATCATAACATAATGTCTCATTTTCTATGGCCTATTGGAGTTTCATTAATTTTATTTTCACGTTCTTATCTAACCAATTCTTTGGAATGAATGAAGGCTTGCCAATGAAGACCACATTTTGTTTTAGTTCTTAGTTCAAAGCATCCTCATCACCATTTCGTCCTTCATTAATATTTTGAGAACTGGTAGAGGACAAAGAGAGAAAAACTTGTCTTTGCTCTTGCTCCTTTGGGGAATCTTTCTTGTTGGAATATTTTATAGACAATCCTTTTGTAGCCTTCTTGCTCACCCATTCCTTTGATCTTCTAAGAATGAATGTTGTTCTTTCATCTAAACATTTTAATTCTTTATAATATTAGTTAATAGGTGGAAGTGGTCATGTTCAAATACTTTCAAAGTAAACAAGATCACTCAAATCAGATCCATCATCTTAAATTCCATTGTTGTAGTGTCAGTATCACCCAATCTCTTTTTCTAACTTCATAAACATTTTCACAATTTGCTCAATAGTTTTCTATCTTAGGGAAATTATAATATCTAATTCCAAGGTGAAAATTATCTTTGACATGATCTTTACTATCAAAAGGAAATCTCTTAGGATGAAAATATATAGTAAACATCACCAAAGACCTTTTGATGTTCAATGCATCAAAGGATGATCTACATTTGTAATGTGCAAGTCCAATAGGGAAGGGGATTTCTACCTTCTTTCTTTCTTTACATACTTTATCCACTTCACCAATTTTCTTGCATACTTCAATAAGGACCAATTTATCACTTACATATCTTCACAATTTATAAGGATAGCTATCAACTCCTTTAATTTGGATGTAGTTAAATCTTTTCAATTGAATGAAATAGCTTCAATAAGTATTACTCAATTGTGTAGCTTTTGGGGATAATATTACTCCTGTATTACTTTGGAGTTCCTTGATAGTGAGCATTGCGAATGCATCATTTACTCTTCTAAAGCTCTTGAAGCTATGTTATGATTGGAGTTGAGAGTGATGATTATAAATTTGGGTCGTATTATCAAAAAATCCTATAGTGACTAACCCTAGCCAAGCTCTCATAATGAAAATAACATAAAAGAGATATGAAGACATAAAATATCTTTTCAACTAAGATTGGGTGATTTGATTATGAAGTTTGTAATTGACAATGTTTCCCCAATTAGTAAACTAATGCCAACAACAATTACCCTGATGAAAAAATACACCAAATCCTCAAAATTATGGGCATTTTCATTACCAATCAGTATGTGCAAAAACACAATAATATCATGAATGTCTTCAATAAAATGAGATGTGGAGATTCTTGGGCAGTTGTGGTTTACCTTTCTTCAGAATTGATAACCAATTTCACGCTATGGTGTTATGATGTAAAATTTTCTTCGTAAAATTTTGATATGCCATTGCGGTGTCGATGTTGGAAAAAATATCTTTGAGAGAATATGAGAGTTAACCCTATGGATTCACTGTCCAATTTGGCTATTATTTTATTATCTGCCATTCTTATTTCCCTAGTCGAAGAATTATAATGTTTCATACACTCTAAGACTAGGTCAATACATTGTATTACCTTAGGGAAATCAATTGCTTGGAGAGGTCCATTGTTGACAAATTTTTGAGCTATATGCAACCTTTTTCCTTCCTATATTTGACACCATGAAATTCTCACAACAACTCACACCCCTTACATTTCCACCTCTTCCACATCAATCAAACCTATATCCCAACCATCAATCAAGGCACTACACCAAACACTCAAAATTTGTTGTTAATATCGCAACAACAAAAGACAAACACACAAGCAATGGCAACATCATCAAACACCCCATTAAAATCACAAAGCATGGTCTCTCAAGGACCAATCACATCAACAACACCATCCATCACGCAAAACACCAACACCACCTTCACAAACACCATTCCAAATCCACCACCTCCTCCACCACCACCAACTTTCACCACATCAAACCAATATGACGCAACATTGCAAGCTACTTTCCAAAGAGGATACCAACAAGTTCAGAAACAAAAAGCTGAACAATTAGCTGCTCAAGCCGCACAAGCTACCCAAGCTGCACAAACTACATTGCAAGCGCAACAAGCCCAAGCTTTATTGCAACAACAACAACAACAAGCCGCATAGGCATTGCAAGCACAAAAGACTGCTCAAGCACAACTTTTATTACAACAACAAGCAGCCCAAGCACAAGCTGCACAAGTGCAAACTCAAGTGCAAGCATAATATTAGGCACAACAAGCCCAATATCAAGCACAACTTCGACAAGCAGCGCAATTTCAGGCATATCAGCAAGCATTAAAGCAATACCAAGAGCAGCAAGAAGTAACATAATTGGCAGCCCAACAACAAGCATTGTTGGAACAACATCAAGCACAACAACAAGCAATGGTGGAACAAAAACAAGCACAACAACAAGCCCAAATCCTAGTGCAACAACAACAAGATCAACAACAAGCATTGTTCATACAAAAGCAGCTGGAAGCCTACCTCGCTCGGCAAAACATACAGATACCATTGAACAAAACGTCAAACAACACACCAATCAACCGACCCACCCAACCCATAATTGAAACACCCCAAAAAACTTTCATCCCACCCCCTGATCCATAAAATGATGTGACAACACAACTCAGGTTGCTCTCGCAACAAGTGCTCGACCTTCAATCAGGGCGAACAAACAAAACACCAAGCAACCTGAGTCCCTATCCATTTGATAGGAGCCTAGAAATGAAACCATTCCCTAAGGGATTTGAGATTCCCAAATTTGACAAATATCGAGGGATGGGAAACCCTGAAGATCACATTAGGGAATTCTAGGTTCATTGCATGGAGGTTGCATATGATGATACTTGTTTGATGCAGCTATTTCCTAGAAGCTTGGCAGGCCTCGCTATAGAATGGTTCTCTCGCTTACCTTCAAGCATTAGAACATTCCAAGAAATTAGGGACACATTCATTAGGTACTACGCATGTAACATTGCAATGGATGTTAGTCTCGAATAACTATACGCTCTAAAACAAGGAAAGAATGAATCTTTCGCTTCATTCCTCCAACGATGGCGATCCAAGGCCAATCGAAGCAAGTGGACCATGCCAAAAGAACAACAAGTTTGCACCATCATAGCCAACTTTGAAGGCTGCTTGGCATTTCATCTCAAGGTTCAAGGCATCACCACATATGATCAACAGATTCCCAAGGTGCTTAGCATCAAAAGAGCCCTTGTGACCCAACCCGCAAAATCAACATGATACAACGAACAACAAAACAACCGCCCACCATCCAATTACAATGATAAACCTCGTATGTGGGCAAGAAATAAAAACGTAACTAATGATGGTGTTGTAGATGCCAAGGTGGTCATTAGCGGTCCATGCCAACATACACCCGCACCGCAAATCCAAACACAACACCAAAACACTCATCACACAACATACCAACCCAACAACAATCCAACCATCAATAACCTCAATGATCAAAGAGGACCACCCCAATGCAAAACTTATCCCAAATGAAAATACACCATTTTGGGGGAACCACTTGAGGACATGATGAAAAAGTTGATCAACCAAAAACTCATCAAGCCTCCTACATGTGAAAATTACCAAGAACCCGATGTCAAACCTCCTTGGTATAACGAGAATCAACTTTGCAAATTTCACAAAATCAAAGGCCATACCACAAACAGTTGCATGAAACTTAAAAACATCATCCAAGATCTCATTGATAAGAAAATCATAAACATGGAACAACCTATAGGAAATTAGGATCTTAAGATCTATATGAATCCGATGCCGAATCATGGCAACAAAGGGAATAAAAATGATAAAGGGAAGGGAAATGTAAATAATGTGTATGAATCAATCGTTTCCTCCCTAAATGAAGACTGCATGGTCATCACCATCAAGGGCGCCCATGTCGAAGAATGTGGAGTCACCGCAAGAGGCGACAAAGTCACCATCGCAGGATCATCCTAACCAAATAGAGTCCCTGCATCTAGATCTATTCCTAATGGCTATAATGTCCTAGACCAGCTCAAGAGAATGCCAACACACACCTCCATCATGGAGTTGTTAAAAATATCATCAACACACAAAAAAATCCTTGAGGAAGCATTAGCTTCATCCACTGTCCCCGCAGATCTCGATGCGGAGCAATTCCAAGCTATGGTCGTAAATAACATTATGCCTAATCTTCTTACATTCTCCAACCAAGATTTCCCCACCCAACCATCTCACAACCATGCACTTCACTTGGAAGCCATTGTACATAAGAGAAAAATAAAAAGGGTCTTGGTGGATGGAGGTGTAGGTTTGAACATCTATTCTCTCAGCCTCATAAAGTAGTTGAAAATATCAGAAGATTCCATCGACAAAGGAAAGGGCATCACGATAAGAGCATATGATGACCAAGAAAGAGTGTTTTAGGGCACAATCAAACTCCCTATTCAAGTAGGGCCGACTCTCATGGAAACCACTTGTTAGGTCTTGGACCTTGATTTGCTGTATAATATTCTCCTGGGACGCCCATGGATCCATGCAATGAAAGCTGTAGCATCAACCTTCCACCAATGTGTGAAATTTACACATAATGGACAAGAGGTTACCGTCCATGGAGATCCTGAACCATTTTCATATTGCAAAAATATTGAGGCAAAATATTACAAAATCCCCCAAATGCCAAAAAATGATGAGGGCCCAACCACATCATACATCGACCCCGCCACTCTTGCGTCCACTTTTGCGACAGAGACACCCGCCATTCCCACCATCTCCAACATCAAGCTCATCATCTAGGATGACGGTTGTGGAAGCTACAAGCTCCCTAACAATTCTTTTGTGATAGGAGAGTTACCACAATCTCCTAGATCACGGGGACACCCATAAGAAAATCAAGCTTCCACATCACAAATGTATCCTAAAGACTATCCCAAATTCACCAGCTAGGGAGGCCTCGGTCAGGAGGTTATTGAAGCAGATCCATCTCATATGTTGTATCGAGATGAAAGATCGACACCTGAATTACCAATGGATGAGACAAACAAGGGCCTACAAATGATGCTTGCAATGGGCTACAACATAAACCAAATACTGGGACAAAATGATAATGGGCTCATAATACCTATCATGCCAGCGACGCGACCAATAAAAAATCTTGTCCTTGGATGTACCCCTCTGAGTATAACCATATGTGGCCGAAGTCCTCTAGTTAGAATGGTTAACAATCCTCCTCAGCCAGTCGCAGCAAAATTACGCCTACCCGTATCAACAGGTCATGTCATAGACAACTTTACATTTGATGTAATCGATGTCTATAGTAGTAGCGATGACGAGGATCACTTGACCAATCTACCTAGGTTATTTGAGGACACCACCCTATGTATGATTAGCACCGTCTCCTTCGAACCAGACCAACAACATCATGAGATTCGCTTAGTGTATCCCCAACTAATCGACTATGACCAACAAGGACCACCAGTTCTCGATACATTCAAAAATGATGAGGCACTCTCAAAATTCATGGGACTAAGGGATAACATTCCAGATGGGGATCACAAAGCAAGGTTTATAATGGAGTTGGACACACATGCCTATTACGGGGAAACAATTGAATCCTTCAGTCATAAAAGTGAGAAACTAAGAATCATATCCAAGTCCTTGAGTGAAAACCACCTTGTGGCACTCTCTGAAAAGAAAATAGTAAAAATAAAGGACGTATCCAACAGTGAAAACCTCTCTGAGGCACCCGAGGATGAAGGATTCAATCTTCCTCTAAGAGCTATCCATCAAGAGAAGTCAATAGTTTTGGCCGAAAAATGCAATCCAGTCAACCTAGGAACAAAGGAGACCCCGCATATCACATTCTATGCGGAATCACTATTATCAAAAGAGCAAGAACTCCTAGCAGCATTCCTAAGGGAAAGAAAAATAAACTTCACATGGAGTTATGCTAACATGCCAGGACTTGATCCAAAGACTGTGGTTCATCATTTAGCAGTGTATCCAAAAGAAGAACCTGTCAAACAAAAGCTTCAAAAAATGCATCCTCAAATAGCCTTATTGGTCAAAATGAAGCTCAAAAAGTTGTTAGATGCAAGATTTATTCGACCAATTGATTATCCAGAATGCGTCTCAAATTTGGTACCTGTTTCAAAACCTGACGGAGCCATTAGAATCTGTACGGACTTCAGAGATTTGAACAAGGCATGACCCAAGGATGATTTACCACTTCCCAATATCGACATGATAGTAGATATGAGAGCAGGGCATGAGATGCTATCACTAATGGATGGATTTTCAGGATACAACCAGATCATGATAGCAAAAGAAGATCAACATAAGATGAATTTCACTTGTCCATGGGAGACCTACTGCTGGAACATGATGCCATTCGGCCTAAAGAACGCAAGAGCAACCTATCAAAGGGCCATGACATTAATATTCCACGACATGATTCATAAAACAGTCAAGGACTATGTTGACGATATCCTAGCTAAGTCCAGAAAAAGACAAGATTATATAGCAACCCTAAGTGCTATCTTTGATAGACTGGAGGAATACAAAGTCAGACTAAATCCCAAGAAGTGCGTCTTCGGCGTACAATCAGGTAAATTGCTAGGATACATAGTGTCCATGAGGGGTATTGAGGTGGATCCGGAAAAAGTGAAAGCAATCCTCGAGATGGAGGCACTAAAAATATTAAGACAATTGAGAGGCTCTTTAAGGCCAACTTCAATCCATCTGATGATTTATAGCGCAACTGGTAGACAAACAGAATCCATATTCTCACCTACTCCACAAGGGGATAGCATACAAATGGGATACAAAGTGCGAAGAGGCATTTAACAAAATCAAGGAATACCTACTAACACCACCAGTGTTAATGCCACCTATCCCAAGAAAGCCATTGATCTTATATGTGTCAGCAACAACAACATCCCTTGGAGCCCTTCTTGCTCAGCATGATGAAAATGAAACTGAAAGGGCTATCTATTATATCAGCAAAACAATGGTTGGTCATGAGCTAAATTACTCATTCATTGAGAAAGCTTGCTTCGCAGTAGTGTTTGCATCTCAAAAGTTTAGACATTACATGTTGGCACACAAGATAAAGCTCATCGTGAAAATCGATCTCCTCAAGTATCTCCTATCAAAGGTAATGCTCACAGGAAGGATGGAAAAATGGGTGATGATAATATCAGAGTATGACATCGAGTATGTAGAGAGGAAAGACATCAAGGTCTAGGTTATTGTAGACCAACTAGTAGAAGTATCTATTTATTCTGAGAATCCTCTTATCTCAGAGTTCCCAGATGAATCCATTTTTAACCTCAACATAACTAACCATTGGAAACTATACTTCGATGGTTCATACACACAACATGGATCAAGAGCTGGTGTCTTCTTCATCACCCCACAAGGGGATTGCATATCAAAATCATACAAATTAGCATTTCCTTGCACTAACAACATAGCAGAATATGAGGCTTTGACTATAGGCCTCAAAATAGCAGTACAATGGAACATCATAGCTCTCAAGGTGTATGGAGACTCTTAGTTGATCATAAATCAGGTCAATAATGAATATCATACTAAGGATGACAAGCTCAGTCCATACAAGAAATTGGTGGAGATTCTAAAAGAATCTTTCATTGACATAACATTTGAGCAGATTCCAAGAACCAACAACAAAGCAATAGACGCCATGGCTACAATTGGGTCCCTATTAGACATCCCTCGCAACGTGCCAAAAGATGAATTTATGATTGAGCATCTTCTCATTCCCACATTCAAGGTACCGAAATCATAATATGTGTGTGAAATCGTTGGCCCTGATGATCCTTGGCATCATGACATCTATACATATCTTCAAATAGGAGTCATACCTGCTAATCTACCATCAAACCTAAAATGAACCTTTGTTAAAAAGGCATCCAGATTTATGATCCTAGGTGATACCGTATACCGTAGAAGCATATAAGGTACCTTATTACACTGTCTAAATGTTGAGGAGGCATTAACTGCTCTAGCTGAAGTTCATAACGGTATCTGTGGCTCACAATCGAGTGGAATGACCATCGCCAAGAAACTGCTGAGGATGGGGTATTATTGGCCCACAATGGAAAGAGAAGCACATGATCATGCTAAGAAGTGTCTAAAATGTTAGCAGCATGGTGACCTCATCCATGCTCCAGCTCAAGAGCTTCATCCTATTATCACACCATGGCCATTTTCGCAATGGGGACTCGATCTCATTGGAAAAATCACACCCACCTCATCCAATGGATACAAATTCATAATAACTATAACTAAGTACTTCACCAAGTGGGTAGAGGCCATACCCATGACATATATCACTGGGAAGCAGATCTCAAAGTTCATCTTGAACTATCTCATATGCCGCTATGGTGTCCCACAAGCCATTATCTCAGATAATTGGACACCATTCAAAAATCAGGAAGTTCGTGACCTTTGCGAGAAATTCAAAATCCAACATCGCTTCTCCACCCCGTACTATCCCCAGGGTAATGGCCAAGCCGAAGCTACAAACAAAACTATCCTCAAAATCCTTAAAAAAATAGTCAATGACGCAAGTCGTGACTGGCATCTACAACATTATCCCGCTCTCTAGGCTTATCAAACCAACATCCGCACACCCACCGGCGCCACCCCATTCTCCTTGGTCTATGGATCAGAAGCCATACTCCCCATTAAGATCGAGCTCCCATCCCTCAAAATATCACTGCAAAACCTCATCACTGATGAGGACTACCGGGTGTCAAGATTGAATGAGCTGGAGCTACTGGATGAGAGATGCATAGATGCTCTAAATCATTTGCAAGTCTATCAAAATAGAATCAAACGAAGATACAACAAGAAAATCAGAAGTAGGACTTTCCAAGTCAGAGAACTGGTCTTAAAAGAAAATTAGAAAAATGTCCCAAACCCAAGCAGCAAAGGAAAATTTGAACCCAATTGGTTGGGACTATTTGTCATCACAACAAGTTACAAGTTAGGGGCATATCAGCTATCAACACCTGAAGGGGAACCTTTGCAGGAGCCAATGAATAGCTCCCATCTCAAAATTTTTTATGCCTAAATCTTTCAAGGTATAGAACCGAAAAAATCCAAAAAAATCAGAAAATGTCCTGAAAATATGGTTACCTTGGTGAAAACTTGGCAAACAGGCATCTTGGTAACAACAAAAAAATAAAAAAGAAGCAAAAAATCCAAAAAAATTAGAAAAAGGGTCAAAAAAATCGTCCTCTAGTGAAAACCACTTCGGTGGCACTTTGGGCAAGTACCTTGGTGAAAACCTAGCAAACAGGGACCTTGCGTAAATAAGCACTTTCCATCCACCAGGATCTTTATGGATTGTTCTACATTCATCCATTTTGCTTCCATCATCCATCGTATTTAGGTCTCCATCCATCACTCATCCACTCGCATCTGCACCTTAGCTTGGTCATGTTTTCGTATCATGATCCCTCCTAGTACTACTCGACCCATCCTCAAGGTCAGTTTGTCCTGCCTTTATCGGGGTAGTCTATTTTATCACGCTGGGGGAATGTTCTTATCGAATCGGATTCGTGTATGTTCTTAAAGTCCTCAAATCAGAAAAATCCAAAAAACATCAAAACATATCAAAAATCCAAAAACAGGTCAAAAAGTTATTCAAAAATCCAAAAACAAGGTCATCTTGTCGAACTACATCATCTCTGAGCTTGAACGTAGGTAAGGTTGATCTTTGATCATCCCCCGAGACATTTAGGTCAGTCCTATAGGAGTCCATCATAATAAACTGACATCTCATCATGTATATTGTCATCTATCAATTGATCAAGTAGTCAGTCAAACTACGTGGTCTCTGCGTATATAACGTAGGCAAGGCTAGTCTATTGACCAACCTTGGAGACCCCTAGGATAGGTCTTTAGGTTAGTCTGTTTGTCAAAATTTTAGAAAATCCCAAAACATTGGAAAATCAAAAAATAAAACATTTGTAAAAATCTCAAAAATACCAAAAATAGCCTCAAAACATTGCAAAACTCCAAAAACATCCAAATATTTGAAAAAATCCATCCATCTCATCTCGCTTGCACCTACAATAAACACCATCCATAATAAACTGATCCCAATTCTCAATCTTTGGCAGGATAATCGGAAAAAAGTCTAGCAGGTTAAAAGTGAAAACTCATAAATGTCAAGTCTAAAGTCTAAGTTAGTGTGTAAGCAAGCTGGTTATCTCTTTATATTGGCAACTCATCATCTAAATTGGTCCCATATCAATCATCCCTTAGAACACTTTGGATAAACGAAATGACGTGCCACCATCCACTAACATGTCCTAGGATGAATCTTTCCTACAATGGGCATTATCTTTTGGCAATAAGTTTTGGTTATCATCCTTAGAAAACACATCCTCTTTCCGTTCGCAGTATTGAAGAGCATCAATTTGTTTGTGTACTTGGTATTTTTCTTTTGACTTATCTTATTTTGCACTCATTCCAAGGACGTCTCGATGATATCCCAAAACAGAGGATTTAGAGAAATAGGAATGGGGCAATGATCATTATCTTTTGTCTGCTGTGCTTATTGGACATCCTTGTAATATAACCTTGATGAATATTTGCTTTGTTAGGTATGTATGGAAGAGGTCTAGGGCAACTTGTTGACTATTGCATGGATAGGTTTACCTTTCTATGTTTTGGTCCAAGGTGCCTGAAACTTCTGAAGTGCATCTTAGCAAGGTTTCTATATGTCAGGTGTAAACAAGAACGCTCCTATCTGTTTATCAAGTCAAAGTCCATCACACTATGTACCATGCCATTCTAGTTCCCTATACCTTGATGCATCATACCACGTGTGTTATCAAACATAAGGAAATGTGGCCCTTTGAAAATCCCAATTCCTCGGCAAGTAATCATCATCATCATCATCATCATCTGCATTTGCATCATCTTGTGTCTTGTTGAAATGACTTCTTCTTTTTCTCATTAATCACGCTAACAAGGTACTATGCTATTTGATCATCATCACCATCATCGTCATCAATCCTGCAATCACAAATCATTAGCATATTGCATAAACATATCATATAGGAAACATACACATTGCATTTTAATCAATAAATAGGTTATCATAAACATTCTTCATAGATAGGAGCATCCATGTCAAGGCATTTCACCCATTACATTACATCTCATGGCATTATATCAATCATTGCATAAACATTCATTTGCATTTTTCATAAACCATTTCATATAAATCATTACATAAGAATCTAAAAAAACATTCCATAATCATTTTTGCATAATCATAAGCAATAGGTATATAAGAATTTAATTCATTAGGCATACATACTTGCATAACATAAATGACATCATCTTACCACTTTATGCATTAACATATCATTGCATATCATAAGTTACCATAATATAGATCTATTAGTCATAATCATAAAGCATCTATAGCATATAGAAATAAAAGCATCCATAGCATAAAGAAATAAACCATCCATATGCATAAAGGAGAACATAGTACATCGCATCAAAATCAGCTCATATATATCACCAATCATGTCATTGTCATAGTACAAAGAACAAATCAAATCACTGTACATATATGTCAATCAGTTCAAAATTCCCATCGGGCTATCAAAAATAAGCCCATAAGGCACAAAAAAATGTATTATCTAGATCAAGCCCGATCTCTGTGAATGCTGCCCTCACCCTTGTCACCGTGACCTTTTGGTGGTCTTTGGTTGGCCCGCTCTGAGTACTCTGGGATCCAGTCTGCTCTAGGTACGGTGTCATGGTAATCCCAACGATAGTACTCTATCTCTTATATAGCATCCTTGTAGGATCGTACTGGCACTGTACCTGGGAGGAGGAGGTTGTCATGCTCTTAATCTGCTACCTGCAGCCTAGCTCGGTGGCTGCTTGTAGCTCTGCAGCGTGTCTCTGCTACACAACCTAATCCCTCTCTACTTTGAACTGCTTTCTCTCAGCCCTCGCCTGGTCTCTCTCCGCTGTTAGCACCTGAACCTGGGCCTACAACTGTGCAATCAGTACATCCCAAACGTCTTCTTGTCCCTGTAGCTGTACCTGTGGCTGCACGTGAACCTGATCTTCACCCTCGGCTCGTAGTGGTGGGACTAGTGGCTCCTGGTATTGATCCTACATATGGACATCTCCCTGACCTGGTGGAACTGGGGGCACACCTGGAAAATTCTGTCAAATCTCGACTGTCGGTCCTCGCCCTCGTCCTCTCCCTCTACCTCTGACCCTGTGCACCTCTAGATCCTCACCTGGAATAGTCAGCTGGAGAGGAGGTCTGAACTAGTCTCTATAGGCTTGTGTGGTCCCTGGATCTTCCAAGCCCTGATCATAAGCCCATGGTCGGGCTACCAACTATCTGAAGCTATCAACTACCTCAAAGGTAGGAATACCATGATCCCATGACACCTGTGTCATGCTGCATGCAAAGACGACTACGTAGTCATCATCAGGCCGATCCTACGGCTCTTTGAACTGATGCTGTACACGCCCAGGTAGGTACCTCTCAATCATCATGTGCTCCCTCCCTTGCATATATCGATCCTAGCGGCAATAAAAGAGCTAGGAAGCATCATCGGCCCATCCGGGCTGACCAAGGTATGGACGCTAAGTAAAGACAAGCATCTCGTCTAGGACCCGCCTCCAGTAGGGGATCCCATGCTCACCAGTGTGTGTTAAGGACACACCGCCTCTATATCGTGCCACGAGGGCATCCTTTGCCCCCTTGGAACTGGAACGAAGCATGGACGCAACACTAAAATGTGCTCCCACGCCCAGACGTGAAGAAGTGTCACCCCAACCCCCAGTTCTTTGCCATCCATGTATGCGTACTTGTGTAGGTCCCTGTAAAGTGAAGTTAGAATGACAGGCCCCCACGCAAAACAAACTGGCTTGTCTCAGATCATCCGCTCCCAGCAATACCCCCAGTTGGGACTGAAGTATCGCCCTCGTCTATCTGGGGCAACCAAACTTGAAATGATCGCTGCAATCACCCAACGGAAGGGAGGTGCGATGATCCTAATCTCTCTAACTCAATCTGTCACTCACAGTAGATAATGTCCCGTGTGGCAAGGACTCTGGTGTAGGACTCCTGTCCCTCATCCATATCATAGATTGCTCGTCGGCCATGAATAGGCAATCGTAAAATGTGCCAAATGTCCTCCAAAGTGATGGTCAGCTTGCTAGTACGGAGATGAAATGACGATGTCTTCCTATGCCACCTCTCAGTTAGCGCTGACAACATCCCTAAGTGGGTGCGCATAGGCACTGCATATGCAATATGCCATAATCCTAGAATTCCCAGTCGATCCTGGTTCCTGTCGCTTAGATCCCGTAAAACGCTCACCAAATCTCGCAACTGGTGCTCCTGAGAGTAGAGCTCCCTATGCCCATCCTGCATCAAGGAAAGTCGCCATGTTAAAATTTTGAATTTTTTTTGGTCAAACACTCCAAGCTCGCCTCCAGTAGCACAATTTGTGAAGGTGTCACATTTTGATTTTACTCAAAGTTCGACACTCGAGCCCAAAATGAGCCAAATGGCACTGACACGACACACTTTCTCTTCCAGCGTCGCAATTTGCATGAAAAGGGCGCCACGGTGGCACACTTTGCCCAAACCGGCCCGCCGAGCCTGAGCCTAGCGTCAAAGTTTCTAAAACTCCTAACTGCACTGCTGCGGCGCAAAAAGGCCTAGCGTGGCGTAGTTTAAGTACCGAGCGATGCTATATAGCACCGCTGGAGGCGAGTTCACCTTTTAAAGGGGTAATTAATGCATTAAATGAAAAAATAAAGCTTGGGTAAGGGTCACATACCAGTGCCCCAATGCTAGGTGGTCACTGGTATGTCCAGACTCGATCACTGATGTGTAGGGGAAGTTGTCATTGCACCATATCGCTAGAGTTTCAGAGCTCAAATCTTGAGTTTGCTAGCGGAGGTGTGTGAAAATGAACTGAAAGTGACCCCTCAGGCCCCTTTTAAGCCTAAAAATTAGGGTTTTTAAACCCTAAAGAGCTATTATGCTAGGGTTTTGGACCCCCGAACCTGTTTTTGTCTGATTGAGGCTTTTTTTCATCGATTTATTGCGTTTAGACATGTTTTTAGCCTCCTGGACCCCTTTCGGACCTGTCGGGTACTTTGTCATCTTTTTTTCGCGAGATCACCCAAAAAATTAAAATTTTCGTCCAATCTCTCGAGGGGGCATTATAATGGCATGTTTTCTCTCACCATGCGGCAGTGAGGCAAGTTTTTAGATGTCAATTTTTTTTGGCTTTGATCGAGATCGTTTGTTCTTTGAACCAACACAACGAGTGCATTGATTCAAAGAGGGGAAAAATGTAGACACATAAAATATACTGATTGACATCGTGCATGCGATCTTGACTTACTAACATCGTTTCTTCCAGAATCATCCCTCGGTCTAACCATTTAATCAAATTCCTCTATCTGATTAAATTCATCAATATTTGTCTCTTAATTAAATAAATTATTTTATCTAATCAAGTCAATCTCTCTTCTTAATTAAATCAATCCATCTAATCTAATTATTCTTATTTAATTAAATAATCAATTTATTTGATTAAATCTCTAAAGTCTATCCATTAAATTAAATAAATTAAAACCTTATTTGATTTGATCTAACACCATCCCTTTTAATTAAATAAATCAAAATCCTTATTTAATTAGCCTCTTATCATATTCCCCATAAATCTAAGTCAAATAAGTCACATCATCTAATCCCCTGTTAAATTAATTAACCCTTGATTAATTTAACCTCATCTCATGTCCCATCCTCTAGATAATGCAAGTTGCATATTAAAATAGATTTAATTCATTTATTAAATCTCTATTTTCCTCACAAGGCATCTTTTGGAATATTCTCTCAATTTGAATTCAAAAATTCCAAGTCAACATGTACATCCAACAAGACAATAAATTCATCTTACATATCCTTTGCCTTGAGCCAAGTGGCATTTATTGCATTTTCCCTTCCCTCTTGCATGTCATTTCAACAAATTTTAATTCAAATATTATGCATTTATTGGCACAAACCCCAAATATTGCACATCCATCATCCATTCATAGCTTGACAAGTGCCATCATATCATTGGATGAATGTTAGTCCCACATTGCTCAAATTTGGACATTCATCCATCTTATAATTCTATAAATAAAGAGCTCATATCCTCATTTATCCATGCACAATCCAAGCAAAGTTACCATGTTCAAATATCTCTTGAATTCTATCCATTATCATTGAGTCATAGCTAGATTTTGCAGATTTTTGGCTTGGAGTCTTCATTCTTCATCAACAAAGTGGATCAATTTCTTCAACATTCGAAGCTTGCATCTTAAGAATTAGGAAAGGGCCAATTTTCACATCAAATTGGCACCAATTCCCCCATGGGATCAAGAGTTTGCTTGCTTAATTAGGATTCAATCTTTACTTTGCTATTTTATTGTGTTTTTTTATTGTTTTTTCCTAATTTGAGCTATGTTAATGGATTTCATGGGGAATCCTTGTTTTAGCTTGCAATTCCTTGTTTAACTTGTTTACTCATGTTGTTTTGCAGGTACTAGGAAAAGGGTTCGCATAGTTTCATTCAAGGGTTTGTTGAGTGGTAACATAGCTTTGTTCATTCTTCATTCCCTCTTTTAAGTTTCATTTCAATTCAAGGTTTGCTTACCAAAACAGGGTTTGACCAAGGCAAACCCCTATTCACCCAAAACAAACATTTTTCTCTCTTGTGTGTGTGATTGCAAATTTAGGTTGAAGAAGACTTGAAGATATTTTAAAGTGCAAGATTTACAAAGTTGTCAAAGTTGCAAAAGTTGTCAAGATTGTTGTCATCTCATGGAAACTAAGATCCTGAAGTAATTTTTGACATTCCAACTGTGAAATCTGGGTAAATTGGAAGATTCATATCTACATCAGAGGCTCCTAAAAGCTATAGGAAAACTCTGAACTTGGACCCATTCGCCCATGGGCGAATGAGTCCCAGATCTGCTTTCGAAAAGCACTTTTGGTGACTAGTACACAAGTCTCTGCCCTTCTCAGATTTTCATTCTATTTCCTAGTTCTACTAGTATTGAGTTTAATATTTTTGTTTCAAGTGTTAGATTGTATTTTGGTGTTGATTTTCTATTTTTAGTTCTTCTCCCCAAAGTGTTGTTTGACCTTGACCCCCATCCTTCAATCATAAGAAAATTTGAAGATTCTCACTTTGACTTGATTCACCAAAGGTTGTTAATCAATTCATTGTGTGGATCTCATTTCCTAATGAAATAAAGGAAGATAGGTCTACCTATTATCATTTTGGTGAACCCCACTTTTCAACACCAACCTACTTTTTGTTATTTAATTTTGGTGAACCTAATGTTTGAGCATCATACCTTATTGATTTGGAGTCCATTTTTCAACCCGAGATCTAGGTTTTGCATTCATTTGCATTGCATTGCATTGATTTGCATCTCATTTAGGGTTGTTTACTTGCATTAGTTTACATCTTGTTTAGGGTTTTAGGTTTGCATTTTTCATCCTTTAAAAGCAGGAAAATTCAAAAACATCAGTCATTTTGCATAGTGTTTACATAGCATTGCATCATCATTCATTTACATTTGAAAATTGAATCAAAATTGCATATCAAATTAGGTCCTTTTTTCTTATCATTTAGCACTATTTTGTACTTGAATTTAGACCTCATTTTACATAAATTTGAAAATATAACTCACTATATGAAACTAGAATATGAAAAACATACATATAATCTCAGAAACTTGCAAATTGATTTTTAAGAACCCTGAAGTCAGACCCATTCCCTCATGGGAAAATGAGTCCCTAATCATGGATTTTCCTAAAATTCTGAGCATTAAAATTATTGTTTCTGCATTCTCTATTTCTATATTTAGTCAGCCATTTCAATTTCCTATATTTCTATTATCTAAAATTTTTCATCTTAAGCATAATTTATCAAAATTAGTGCATTATCTGAATTCAAAATTGCATCATTTTCAGGTTTTTCCATAGTATAATCAAAAAATTATTTTTCTTCAGATCTAAAAATTTGTAATCTCTTTACATTTCAATTCATTCTTTCATAATGGACATGTGCATTGGTAATATATGGAAATATTTAACATATTTAGTTGATGTCTCAAGTTGTGCTTTTGGTAATGATCCTAATTCAATAGAACCTAATCATGCTCAACCTACCCCTAATGAATGTCCTAAAAAAGATGACATCTTTGGTGAATATGATCAAAGCATGCATAATTTCATACATAATTTCCTTGACAACCTTGAGAACAATGCATCATTTTACCTTTCCATGCAACAACCAACACCTCCTACTATTTCACCATTAGATATGTTTTCTCTTTTACACCCTAAGATTGAATCACAAATCAAGCTTAAACCTCCAATAATGAGTGAACATAGTTTCTCTAACCAAGTGCATACTCATCCATCCTACGTTAATAAGGTCACACTAGTGGAATTTGGCAAATAAATGACTACATGACTAAAAGTTTTAGTCAGGTGACTAAAAGTTTTAGTCACATGACTAACACTAGTAGAATTTGACAAATAAATAACTAATTTGGTCATTTATAAGCGACTAATTTGGTCATTGGGTAAAATCACAACTAAATGACTAAATAAATGACTAATATTGGACAAATTAAATGACTAAATAAATGTGCTCATTATTAAAATCTTGGCCATAATTTTTATTTTATTAAACATACTCTAAAACCTTCGTCAAGACCTTATTTTCGATCGTAGCCTGCCATAATTAATAATGAAATATTACAAATAAAATTACTAATTAATAGTTTTTGTGGAATAAATATTTTATTTTTGTGGAATAAAATTACAATAATATTCTAAAAAATGTGCTTATTGCCCCATTTAGTCATGATCTCTGTCGTCAAATCCCAGTCAAAATGGCATGGGCCTTAATAATACACAAATCACAAAGCCTAACACTTGAAAAGGAAACAATCAATATCAACAATGTAGATCAGTATGACCTCACATTAACAACTATTTCTAGAGTGTGTGAACTTGCAAGCCTATGCATAAAACTAGCTTTCACATTTCAATGATATGCACACATGCAACAAAGTCCATAGGTAGCTCGTCGAAAGCAAGAAGAAGAACGCTTATTGGCATTATCGAATTCAAACTCTTGAATGAACACTAATACAAAAAAGAACTACAGGTTAGTTACTTTGATTTTATCAACTACATTTTTCCCACTTCCAACCAAAAAACCCTCATTGCATATATACTTAGTTACAAAGTGTCTCCAATGATTAATCCAAATTCCTTCTTTCAAAAAAGTAGTCATACACTACACATGAATCATTAATATCAACTTGCTCTAAAACATGACCAAAAAAACATCTTTCTTTTCTCTTATCAACAATTTTCCTACAAGTATGCAAATACATAAAAGCAACAACAAAATAAGACCAAACACTCTCACAACTCAACCATTTTGCTGGCACTAAATGCCATTGGACTAGTTCCTCATTTATGTCATATTTTATTTCGATATTAAGTCCCAACTCCAGATTTTCTCGAGATAATTTCCTTTCACAAACTAGATACTCATTTGTAGATTGTCATAGCAATATTTGCAATTACACTTCTTCAAATTTGAATGTGGATTTTCTTTTCTAGGATTGTAATTGAATGCACCTAAATCCTTATGCTATGGCTTCAAATTTGAATGTACCTTTACTTTTCCTTTATAGTAATTGAACGTCTTATGTAAGGGAAGTCCAATTATTTGGAATTCATGTCATTATGAAAGAACACTCATTATTTGCAAGCTTTCTTGCTACCTCTTATTTAAAGTTATAGTATAATCAGCCTTTGTGGATTGAGATGGATTATATTCAGAATATGAAACATCTTTATCATGCAAAAACAATATCTATTGATCTATTTGATGTTTTCTTGATTGTACTATTTAGATATCTATGTTCATATATCATTGGTAGATATAAACAACAAAAAAATAGAACAACTATTAAGATTTTAAACTTTAAAAATCTACACAAATGACTAAAAAAATAAGAAAAATTATTTGCACAAATGATGACAAAGGCTTCAAAAAAGAGAATCAAAAGAAAAGGTAATTTGTAGGTATTTGCAACACAAACTATTGTGCATGATTTATTAGTTTAAAATCTATTAAACTTTAAATTTATTTCAAAAAACATAAACTATATTGCCTGTAGTATCCAAACACATTGACAACAACTTTAATAATACTACTGCTTTATGTAGTAACCAATTGTAACCTTGAAGACCAAGATCCAATTTTTTCAATTTTGGTTAAACATTTTTTGACATTTTTTATGTGGTTTTGTTATTTGTTTTTTTGCAGCATCAACTTTTGCACGAAATGAATGAGAAGTAATTGGTGGACATCATGGCTTTCAAATCACCCCCACTTAAAAGCAAAAAGTGAAGATACTAGCTAATGTCTTTTAAAGGATTAATTTAAAGGGAATAGATATTATTTTAAAACTTTAGAACATGTCTATTATGATAATTACTATTTTTTATTAATAATTTTGAGGGCTGGAAATAATAGCCATATTATATACGTGATAGCCGCCCCTGCAAGGAGGTAGATGTTGTTGATTCCCTTCCAGAGCTAGAAAGAATGCTCGAGCAACTACTATGGAAGGGGGGCCGTTGAACACTATCCATCGGGGCTACCCTTTATACCGGGCACTTCCCTCCCATCCCAATTAATCAGTAAAAAGGCGAATGGGTTCATCGGTGGAGTTTGTTAATTAATCAACCTGCTATTTGAAGCTAGCCCCTTAAGCACTTCGTGCCCACCCTATAGGAACTCCTTAGTTGCTAGCCCCCTAGTGCTTCGAACAACTATATGGGGGGGAGGTAGCTCTCTCTAGAATCTTTATCTATCTTCGCCATATTCTATACGTAACATGCCTACCCCACCCCAGCTGCTAATATAGTTGAAAGCGAAAGCTCCAATTCCTTACTCTAGCTACTTCTAGCTTAATCTAGCTTCAAGTAGCGGGCTAATTAATTTGCCTACTTAATTGACTGATTAATGAACTGATTAATGGCAGAACCACAACGGTCCCTACTATTCGGCTGGGGATAGTTGGCATGTTACATATAGAATCTTGACTGCCTTATTATTCTATTCCCCTGGGGTTGGATACGCTAGCTAGTGTTAGTTAAGGAATTGAGATCCCGATCCCTTTACCATGGAAAGCATGATCCATACCGATCCGAATGCGAGGCCTTACGAATGATCAACCAATCACTAGCCTTGCTTCACTTACGAGTGACCTTTCCAATTCCCCCAACTTTAGTTTCCCAGCCAGATTAATGGCACTTGCTAACCCCACCCCCCCTCTCTATAGTTCTAGCAGGCTGATTCCTTAGAATACTAGGGACTCCCACCCGAAACTAGAATTCCCGGGGACCCCCTACTATAGAGATCAATGATCCGAGGTGGGTGGGAGGAAAAATAGAGATCGATGATTAGCTTCTTTTCATTCCTCCCTATCTCGCTCAACTCCTAATAATCTACTTATCTCCCCCAACTCGTCCATGCCACTGGAATATCACGATGAAGGCGGTATTATAATATACTACTAGAGACGGTTAAGGCAGTACTGGGTCAGTCCAATCCCACTATCCCATTTGAAATATAATGGGGGGCGGGGGGCAGGGTGGGTGCGAAGCACAGGGGCGAGATTGATTCTCAAGATTGGAGATCGATTCTCCTCTTCTTTACAGCCAAACCCTCACCCCACCCCCATCCATTTTCTCTTTACCGTGAACTGGCCCCTCCCCCACCCCTTCATTATCGTCAGGAGTTATTTGGCCGTTGGAAATTTCCCCTACTATTCTAAGGTGGGGGTTAGGGTAATCAAATCGAGAAAGCAGTCCCTACTATCTAATGGGGTGGGCTTTCTCGCTGATTGGGGTGGGTGGGAGGCCCCTACTACCCACCCATCCCAGGTTATTCTAGTAGGTTTATCGCCCTAAAATTCTATGGGGTAGGCATGTTACGTATAGAATCTTGACTGAAAGGTCAATGAAAATTGGATGAATAGGCGTGGATGATTGATCCATGAGGTTCGACTCCTCATTCATTTTTCCGGGCACTATGGCACGACATGAAACACCCGATCCCATTCTGACCTCGAGCTGTGAAACCGTCTTGCGCCATATGTACTGCGGTGAAAAGCGGGAGACATGGTCAAAGCCCGGTCCCCTAACAGATTACGCAGGTTGCCCCCCCTCGTTCTATGAATGCAGAGGTTGGTTGGGCCCCGGTGATCATTCAAATTGATCGCAAACTATATAGAATTAGTCGTCATAGTAGGGGCCATATTATATATGTAACAAGGGTGGGAGGGAATCATAGTTCCCTTCCGACCAATCAAAAACACATTATAGAACCTGACCTCAGTGGCCATGTTACTATTATCGGGGTCCTACCTTCCTTCCTACTGATTGAACCGGTTGCCCTCTACTCTATAGTTCTAGTTGTTGAATTCTTTAGTCATCTTGCCGAGGACCATTAGCCCCCCACCCAGCCCCACACACGACAAACCCTCGGATATAACGTTTCTCATACACTCTATTCTTCTTGCCCTCACCCCCCAGTGGTAATTAAGTATGGGTCCTGGATAGAAACTTTCTTCTTGCCTGGGGCCCTACCTGGTAATACCCTAATTTCCTACCTGGTAGAGGAGATCGAGAAAGGATGGCATTATAGAACTCTCTCTCCCTCGAGCTTTCCTTCCATCCAGCTTTAGTCTCTGATCGTGAACAGTACTGGACCGCTCTTCAGCTGAGATAGGAAGTTCTTGGGCCTCCCGAGTTCCTTATGAGAAAGGACTTGCCTCCCAACGTGTAGGTTCCCATGCGAGGACTTCCTTCCATCCAGTTAGATCCCAGAGACCAAAGATAGTTGTGGGAGGCCCAGAGTAATTTAGCTAAAGAAAGCGGGGGTAATAGCGAGAAAGGAGGTAGGGATAGAGACTCGTAAAGGTAGTGTAGGGCCCTGTCCTAGAATTCTAGATAGTTCTCAGAGAAATAGAGTTAAAGAAAGTCAATAAACTAGTTCAACTGGTAACAATCCAACTATAGGATAGCCATTCCATCCTCACCCCCGGTGGGACTAGAAGATTCATCCCTCACCCCCGGGTAGTCAACTATCCCTCGGTCCGGTAATAGTTTCTAACAAAGGATGGGAGTCAGTCCTGCCCTACCTCTTAATAGTTGGAGCTGAGCATGCTTTATTTTATCTGGTCCTATTAGCTGCCTCCCACCCTAGGGAATCAATGAGGAACTATAGCTATCCTCGAAAACAGGACCATCCTTGTTAACAACTATAGCTATCCAGCTAGGGCCCCCACCCGACAACGTTAAGCTATCAGGTAGAGAAGCCCCTACTATTTTTGTTAGGTCCCTTGACCATACTGAATTAACAGCTATTGAAGGGCCTTCCACTTACAGCACTGTAGGAGAGACCATCATAGAACTATCGGTCCTACCTTCCGGAACTAATTTGGATTTTATCCCCCTGGTCCAGTGAGAAAGGATTGGATGCATGTTTCTCACAGAAAGAATCTAGTCTATCCAATTCCTGGTGATGTTATAATACTCTCCCCTCCCTGGTCTATTCTAATGGGTATCTCCCCTCCCCTACTATTCGGCAGGGTAGTTGAAGGAATCACAAAGCATGGGCCAAACATCTAGAGAAACTAATTTTCTTTGAATCGACTGGTTGAACGAACAATCCAATCAATCTACCCCCTTAGAATAGTAGGGCTAGTGCTTCGCACCCACCCCCCACCCCCCCATTATAGTTGTGCCTTAGGGGCCCGTGGTTGGGACAGGATTCTAGTTGCCGGGTAGCTCTTCGGATGCCTACCTAATGGAGGAAGGAGGGACCTAACTATTGGTCCAGCTCAAAAGAGAATCGATGGATAACTACAATGAAGGAGCCTTGCCCTCACCCAACAATTTAGCATGGTCGGACAAGACTAGCTCCTCCTGGTGAAGGGCCGAAATCAAAACACTCAGAACCAGCTTGACACCAAGTTAGGGCTTGACATCTCTGACAAATAGAAAGATTAGACTGGCCCCATTAGTTCGCTATAAAGAAAGAGCCTGTCCTCACCGGATCAAAGTTAAGTAGTTCGAAGGATGAGACTACCCTTCCTAACCGCACCCTTTGGGTAAAGAAAGGATGGCACCCCTGCATGGATGGAGATGACTTTCTTGAACTCCCAACTATTTGAATTCTTTACTTGCCCTCGTTAATTGAGTGGGCTAGAACTGGGTGGGGGGGCCCTACTATTCTATGGTAGCAGATTAGGGCAGCTAACTGCTCATAGTTGGGGACGGTGAGCTCCTCTTTCTCACATTTGTTTCATTACCCACTGGGGGTGGGGTCTAACACGTCGCACCAATGGTTGCCCTTCCTATATTTTAGTGGTTGAATTCCTAGCCAGGTAACCTTCAGAACAATCGATCTCAAACAACTAGAATTATGATAATTACTATTTTTTATTAATAATGTCTATTGCATGATTTCTAATTATGAGAATTTTCACCTTCATGTCAATTTCCTTTTAGAATACATAATTTAGAATCTATGTATGCAACTAGACTTATGTCTATATAGTCTAATAATTTTTATATTAATTAAAAATGGTGTTAAGGGCCGCACACAATACATGAAAATCTAAGGCCAACAACAATGAGTTCTATGAGTAGAATTAAAAAACATATTTTTAATTACTTTTATTTCATAAAAGTATACTTATAGGTGCGGGAAAATTCACCACCACAATTCAAATCAAATTTTCTCTGCGATGATGAATTTTCAGTCGAGGTGAATTGCTATTGGTGAATTTGTCATGGCAGTGATTCCCATGGTGAATTGCTAGAGAATAGAGTATTATTTTCTTAAAAATTAGTATGATGTATTGTCCCTTTTTAATAAAAATGTAATTGTCTTTTTATAGTCACCCCCACTTAAAATCCAAATGTGAAGAACTAGCTAAAGTCTTTTAAAGGATTAATTTAAAGGGAATATATATTATTTTAAAACTTTAGAACATGCCTAAATTTTTTTTTTCTTCTATAATTTACGATATAGATTTGGTGTATGCCACACATTTACAAGCCATTTAATAAGAGACATCCCTCCTCTATCCTGCAATACCATTTCTAGCATGTGGGTCTCTCTTTGTTGATCATCTAGACTATGATATAGTTCAATAATGGAGTAGGTTCAATACTATGCAATATTGATTGTTAGGTTTCTATTCAAGCTTTTATCTTCCTCTAGACTTATGTTTGTTATGAATAAATGTAGTGCTTATAAGATTTTCCAACTTTCCCTAAAAATTTCTAGGATTAATTTACAATAATATTTTCATTGGAAATATTCTAAGATTAATAATTTTTATCACATTTCTAGGATTAATTTACAATAATATTTTCATTGGAAATATTCTAAGATTAATAATTTTTATCACATTTCTTATGGAAACCAATTTTCCCTAAAATTAAAACTAATGTTTCTTCTCATTTTTTCGCTAGCTCTCTCACGTCTGCTGCTATAGCCATTAAAACTATTGTTTTTTCCCATATTTTCGATGGTTTTGAGCTGGCTCTCTTATCTTCTTCTATAGCCGCGGCGTTGCACTCGGGATGCAGCTTCTTTTCGCAGGAAAGCTTGCAATAGGCGTGGCGGGAAGTGGCCATTGTATTGGCATTTTAATGATAAGGATATGCAGAAAATATTATGCCCTAGTTTCTATTTTCTTCAACCCGCGGGTCATCTGCAAGCAAACAAGTAATATTGTTAATATTGTTAAAAACCCCAGATCTTTATGCAAAAAAAACTGGTTCTAAAACAAATTGTTGTAAATTAATATTCTATTTTCATTGTTTATCTCAATAGATTGATACAATTAGTGTTTTCAAATTATATGGTGGTGTGACTGCAAATACATAAGAAATTTAGTTATGAGAATGGTGAATTTAAATAAGAACCTTCAAATTTTTCACATTTGTTTTAAGTCTGTTTTTGATATCACAGTAGACAAGATGAAAAAGATCTGAAATTTTACATACAACACAGGTGAATGCATAGGTGAATGTAAAGATAGAGATACCAGGAATTCAAAAGGTTATGGGTTTTGCATCTACCAGGTGAGCCTTTATGCTGATATTTTTGTAAGTTCTTAACAAATTTTATTTGAAATGGCATTTTCAGACACAAGCATCATTATTTCTTGTCATATTCAAGATGCTAATTACTTTTATGAAAAATATTAGGATCCAGCTGTGACAGACATTGCATGTGCTTCCCTAAATTGGGAGATAAAACTTTGATTGTTCACCGTGCTCCAGCCAGGTATAGATATGCATGAGGCTATAATACAATTGAATCTATATTATTTGTTTTTAATCTGTACTTCTAACAATCTAATTGATTCCATCTTATTTCCTTCTCATAGCAGTGGTCAACCAAAACCAGACCAAGAGAATGTCTTAGCTCAGGCTCAACAACACATAGCTTTACAGGTAAGACTGGGGAATCATCTTTATAGTGAGAAAATAGATTTGGATTCCTTTTCTATTGTGATTCTATGTCTCTTATTCATGTATGGTAAATAGAGCATTCTTTTGGTATATCTGTAGAAGCTTGTATGTATCTATAAATGATGACTTGTGGCTATCAAGGTGGGATAGAGTCTTAAAAGGGCATTAGGTATCCAAGGTATTTTCCATCACATAATCAAAGTGTCTAGAAACTATTTTGTGAAATCTATCTAAGGTGACTCAAAGGGTGGCTGATAGGGCAACAAAGAATTTGGTGTTAGCTCAAGAAGTGTTCAATGGACCTCAAAGGAGTCCTTCAAGCTAGTCAAAAACATCATAATATGCATCATATAAGATTTGATTGCTTTAAGCAAAATCTTGTCAACATTAAATACTTTGCTTTTGCTGGTTGACCTATTTAGTTTCTAACCTACAAGAGTGCAAAGGACCAATAGAAGCGAGTTTATACACTTAACCATCCTTAAGCAATTGATTTGTCCAAGTATTAATTTCTGATCATTCTGTACCCTCTAGAAGTTTTATGTGAGATTGCCACCAAATGTAGGCATGAATCATGATTAATTTTATGGACCTTTACTATTATGATTTGTTGCAGCTCTATGAGACTTTATTGTCTTAAAATACAACTATAAACTGCAAACCCAAGCATCTAGATTATCCTCATCAATTGTGCCATCAAAGTGGGGAATCAATATCTTGGTGCCTAATTAAAAAGCGGGTTGGACAATTAAAGCAGTTAAGAGAATGAAACTAGTGGTCCATTGTTGTCCATGTAATGGTGGAGCATCTTATTCATATCTGCAAAAGCTAGGATTTAAAATTTAAAATACATTTTGTTGTTGTCATTAGTCATGGAACTTTTGGTTGAGGAACTGAACCAAATTGGAGTTTTGGGTGGAGCTTCAGGACCTTATTGAACTATCTTTCAATAAAAAATGAACAGATGCAAAGCAAAAGTTTAAATCTAAAAGAGAATTGAATTGATAATCAAGCAAAACAAATTTATAGCTGAAGATTGATGGAAGAAATTGAATCAACACTTTTATAGAAGAATTAGAACAACAAAGTTATTTAGGGCAAGCCTATGAGGTAGATGGAAAATAGCAGGGGAGTACATGATCCAGCTTCTGGTATGCAGCTGCTGAGAATTTGTTTGATCTCAAGTTCAGAGGTAGAAAGCAAAGATACCAGACAATGTTGCTAGTAACAAAACAAAGATGTATAGAAAATAAGACCACAGTCAAATGCCAAAAGCCAGTCCTCTTTAGTAGATCAATGCTTGCAGAAGACTCTACAAAAGAATGCATATGGAAAATGTATCCAGATCTAATAAATAGTTTACCTGTTCAAACCAAAAATAGCACCAAAAGGAAGATTTCATGAGCAGAATGAAATAGGAAAAAAAAAGTTTAAACTATTGCTGAAAATATATAAATGACAACACCTTGTAGAAGTTGGTAAAACAGGTCATGATGTATCAGAGGTAAGGGCAAAGGAAGTGTATAAGATATATACAGTGACTACAACAATGGCTGAGTAATCTAAAATTATAGAACATACAAAATAGATGGGGAAGGCTGTGATTGTTAGGCTTCAATATCAACTCGCATGGCTCTAAGTCTATTATTATATTATTGAATAACCACTTGCATAAGGTAGGCTTGTATATACAGGTTAAAAATCTTTCAATAACATATTGAATTTCCAGCTATCCAAATACTTTTTAATTTAGTTCTATTTACCCTTACCAAATATTCCAACTATCCACCTGCTTTTAATTCATTTCTAATTACAATTTTTAGCTGTTCCAGCTATCCATCTTATTAGTTTATTTTTAATTGCCCACTTGCATGTGGATTTGATTGATATATAATCATAGTTAATTACCAAATATATTCGATGTGCTCATCATAATTAAGGGTGCATTTATTTCTTTTGCCCACACTGAGGGTTATATCACACAATCAGCTGACAAATAATATCATGCTTATACAAAAATGATCAAAGGAGTTATTTATATTATTGGTCCAAAGAACTCTGATAGATTGATCATACTAATTTCAACTGCAGCCAAACTCCTTAAACTTACCTAGTACTTGGCTTTTCTATTTCAAAGAATAAACCTAATTATGTCTCAAAAATCATCCATGGAGGTTAAGACGTATTTTGCCCCTGCTAGGGATGGCTCACATGTTTGGATACACAGATCACTGTAAACAATTTTCATTTTAGTCTTTTCATGCTATGCCTTTCCCTTTTCAAATTTCTTAAGTGGATACTTCCCGACATCACACACCTCACATAAACAATCTTGAGAAGTCAAAGAAGGCAGATCATGGACCATATTTGATTGACTCACCAATTGCAGCCTCTGATTATTGAAGTGACTGTCTCTAGCTAGCTGCAACTGATGTCAAGCCCAAGTAGAAACCCTGCTTGAAAACTTGAAAACCTTGATATAAATAATGAATGAATACCAAAATTATGAAATATCCAGCTTTTAAATTTTTTCTACAAAAACTGACAGCAAATCAGAACTTCACCCATCACCAAAAATTAGACTTTCAAAGGATAAAGGAAGAATGAGTTTCCACAGAGGGTATGGATGTTTGACTTGGACCAAATTCTTAATACAGTATGACACTGCATTGGACAAAACAGTATCATAATGAACTTGTGCATTTTTCCCCTTTGTCTCCTTTTTAAACTTTTGCTTGTTTACATGTGAGTAAGAAACTTCAAGTTACCTATTTTGTAGTCACCTTTTACACAACTTAAGAATTACCTTTTCCCTGTACAGATAACACGTTTATTTTTCAATCTAATAGAAACTTTCAATCATAATACTAATAATACCATTATTTGCATAGAACAAAAATGCTCATTGTATATGTCTAAAAATGGTCATGATTAAGCTTGTTAATTAATTAAATATGATTTATTTAATTAATTCCTCTAATGTCATCTACATATAAATAAATTTAATTATTTATTTATATCGTTCATTTTTCTATTTCTTCTACCTTAAATTAAATAAATAATTTTATTTAATTACTAACATTTCTACCCTCCGCTTAATTAAATTAAATAAATTTGTATAATTTATTTATATTTAATTATCATTTTATTCTAAAGTTTAAATATTTTGAATATTTAAATAATGGAATATTCTCCATCCCATTTTCAAATTTTAAAATATTAAATATGTTATTTAATATTTTCCACCTCACTCTAATTTCATTTTTAAACATAATTAAATATGAATTATTTAATTATGTGGGTTTCCATTTCCATCTTCACTCCAAATTAAATAAATTTAATTTATTTAATTCATTATTAACTCACCTTCCCAAAATTCTAACTCATGCTAACTCGCCCTTCTAAATTTGTATCTTATCCTTCAAAATGGAATTTTCCCTTCGAACTCAATAAAGAGAAAGGAAACCTTCCATTCTTCTGTCCACTTTCGAAAATCTCTCGCCGTCCATTCGAAACAAGCTTAATCCGGACCGTCGATCGATTCAGCCAATCAAACTCGTTCGAAAACTCTATAAAAGCACGTGCAAATCCAAGCCTTGGTTAATCATCCACCTATATTCTGCATAATCACCCACATTCATATGCCTGCACTTACATATGCATACTCACATTCATTGCAATCAACTTTATGCACTCATATCATTTTCAGCATCACATTCCCATTTTCATGTTAGCATAGATGTTGCATATTATGCATTCTAAATCTCGTTCTTCATGCTGTCATTTTGTTGAGCTCTATCTGCTGATCTGAGAGCCATTTCAAAGCAACAAAACGGTGAAGATAGAGGAGGATAAAATGATTTCGAAAGGATGTTGTTATGGTTTTGCACATTTTGTTTTCTTTCTTTCAGCTTTTCGATTTAATGTTTTATTAACATGTGTTGATTTTAATTACGATTTGATTCAATATTTCTCACACACATTAAAATAGCGCCCACCGTGGGGCTCCTTGCCCCGTTTTTAATATCTACTTGCAGGTTTTATTGATTTTTTGATGCAGATCTGACAATTTTTGGAAAAAAAATTGCAAGTTTTACCAATTTCTTCATATCTTCCACACAGCTACGAATTTTTATACAATATTTTTATAGCGTCTTTTTCATCATCTCAAGAGGCTACACTAAAAAAATCGAGGGTGTATCATCGTTTTTGTAGAAGTTATCATAATTTTATGTTTTTTCATAAAATTGGTTTTTTGAATGAAAATCAGTGATTTTTTTTTAATTTTTTACATTTTCGGAAATTTATTTAAATTATAATGGGGGTCTATGTTTTACAGATTTAATTTTGAGGTCAAATACAATGCGAAAAAATCTGATCTTCATTTTCTATGTGATTTCCATAAATCCACGTTTCTGAGAGCAAAACAGAGAATTTTTCCAACTTCTTTACATTTATGGAAATCTCTTAGAAAATTAATGGGGATATCTTCTTTGAGTTTTCAATTTTTAGATCAATAAAATTGTCAAATACTGAAATCCAATTCGGCTATGCCAAAAACATGCCTCTAAAATTGTAATTTTTTTTGATGAGTTTATTTAGTTTTTTTTTGGCTACATTACAATATCATTTTTTTTTATCTTGTAGGTGAATCATACAGAGTTGGAAAAGCATTGGGATCAATCAGCGCCTTTGAAGATTCCTACAGCGCCTCTGATGTCTGTTATAGTGCACTTTTGAAAAAGGCTGCAAATTGTAATTTGTAATTTAATTTGACTAAATCTGACGCGACCGCGGACAGTAATAACTTTAAAAGAATGAAGCAATCCTAGGGTAGTCACATAATTCAAAATCAACCAATCCTAGGATATTCACTTCACTTTTATTTTGGGACTAAAAAGAACTCCATGTTTTTGTGAAGCAATATCTTCGCCTAGCATAGAAAACTGTTTATTTGGGCTTAAAAATGAACTCTTGCTTGCTTTGATTTAAACGGTGAGAGGCCTATGCTCTCCCCTTAACTGGGTGATCAAAATTCCAAACTCATCTATTCTATTTTATGCATTTTTAAGCTTTGATAAAACCTTTTAGAGAGCCTGCTCTTGTGGGAAAAAGTAATCACCCAAGAGGAACGACTTAAGTGGGTTCAAGCCAAAGCCAGGCTATTCCGTCCCACTATAAAATTTAAAGCGAATTTGGGGAAACCCTCTTTTTTCGGTAGTGTGCAAGATAACCATCCCCAAAGCCTTTGTTCTAAAGGTTGGGAGGTCTCCTGAGGGAGTTTATTATTGCTGCACCGAATGGAAATCCTTACTACGAACCTAGTGTAGTGGCCAGCCGAGTCAGTTGCCAAACATTCTGATAATCACAGTGCAAGGGGAGGGAAGAATCTTCCCCCAAGATACTCACCATATATTTTCCAAGGACCGTTTGCTTAGGGGATCCAGTATCCACTTCCGTAACTTTGAGTACGCGCCTGGAAAAGACAAAAACACGGGTGCCCCTTCGGGGGTGACACAGCTGTGTGAGTCGACGCAGTTCTAAGATGTGGGCTGTTGATTACTAGAATGACCTACTTGAGCACTTAAGAGTGAGCCTGTCTGAACTGTCTTTCATGTGAAAAACCTGTGAAAATATTTGATGAAAAACATTTCTTGATCAAACAGTTCATGTTAGTATAGGGCTTTAAGAACAATTGTTTTCAAAAATGTTTGTTGTGTCTTCCATTACATTAATTTAGATAAAGAGATCATCCAAAAGGAACATGAAGAACAACAACTGAAAGCCACTTAAGAGTTTTCCATATCAGGTCCTATCTATTTCATCCTAATCAATCAAGTCATCCAATCTAATCATTCCACATCATCACCATCTCCACTTGTCAATATGGTCATAATCATAAACAAGCCCAATCCTAATCATAAGCCCAAAATCATAACCCAAGGGGGCTATCCCTATGGGCCAAATCATGAAACAAAACCTAAGCCTGAGATCATCATTCAAGGAGTCCCTTTCTCTAGATCAAATCATGAAACAAAACCAAAACATAGAATCAGACTTCGAGGGGCTTCTCCTACCACCTCTAATGATGACATGAACTATGTTGCATACTTGGAGGAACAAATCGATGTACAAGAGCTTACACACATGTGTGACACCATGCCCACATTCGAACACAAAGCCCTAGCATCCCAACTTCAAAACCTTCTTCAAACACTTCACCAAATACCCAAACCCCTAGACCACAAAACCATACAAAGCCTCCAAACCCTCTTCCAAAATTTTCAACAAATCAAATCACCTCAAATCCAACACCTCCTAGCTCAAGCCAATCATTTCATTGATACTTGTCAAATTCAACAACCACAACATCATCCCCTATCCATTCATTATCAACCAATTCCACCTCAACCTAATGTGTCATCCCCTTCCACCTCATACCAATCTAATCCATTCACTTCTTTGCATGTCAATGCCACATCAACACATCCACCCTTATCACTACAAGAACATAGGAGCCCAAGTCCACCTTGGCAGCAAAATCAAGAGCCTTTCAATTCTCATGTTCCATTCGACAAGGGGAACACTAATCTAGTTTATGCACCCTCTAAGTATATCATACCACTATCCAATCAAAAACCTATCCTAAAGCCACCATGTCCTAGTCCTAATCCAATGGTCCCTACACTTTCCAACCCATTAACCCCTTCATTACCCTTACCATCCTCTAATCCACTTGCCAATACATCAACTCCATGGTACAAATTTTTCAAAAGTAAACCCATGGAATTGCCTAAATCAACCCCTACACCTCCAAAGGATGTGATCCAAGGACTACAAGCAAGGAATAGATTGTCGCCATGTCATTCAACACATATACTTGAACATACCAAAGAGTCCTCAAACATCATGCCAAGTCCTTCAAGTCAACCATGTCATCCACAACCCCTTGAGCCAATTCGAGAGTCTCCCGTCATAAGTCCAAGTCACCCTCTTTCATGCTCATATGTTGTTGACCATCAAGAACATGTCAAGTCTCTTCAAGAGTCATCCCCTTGCAATTTCATTCAACAACCCAAGAGTTATATCAAGATTCTACTCCCAAGCATGTGGAAACATCAAGCCCTAGTCCTAATCAAGATCAAATCATTTTCATCCAACCCATCCATAATCTATATCGTTTTTATGATCAAGATGATATCCATAATGATGAAGAGCCTATCCAAGAGCAACTTGATCCTATACCCATCCATGAGAAAGATATTCCAAATTCACCTCCACCTAGTCCTATCCATGATCCATCAACATTCACTTCCCTTGATGAGACAAGTGCCTCCCAAGCACACATAGAAGATCAAACAAATACCTTGGATCTAAGTGAACACAATGCTAATCAAAATCCTAATGATCCCCCATCACCCATTATTGACCCTATTGCAAGCCCTCCATCATATCCTATTGGTTTTTCTACCCTCATTCATGAATGTTCCCCCTTTGAACAACAACCATTATCTTCTCCATCCAATAAGGAACTCATGTCTAGTGTTTCACCTGCACCTGGTTCCATTATCCATTACACACTCCAAAACATGAACCACCAAAGTAAAGGTCTAGACATTCATGAACAAGATATTTTGGAGCCCATCCATGTCAAAGTCCCTCGACTCTCTTATGACCTTGGACCTACACCCCAAGGACAACAACCTACATATGTTGGTATTTCCTCCATGCATTCTAAGTCCTCCTTTCATCATAAAGCCTATCATATCCCTAAAACATATGTTGCCATTCCACCTCCATCATCCTACAAATGTCAAAAGCATGTGACCATACACCTTCCACCATCAACTCTACCACCATTGCTTCCAACTCCTAATATCCCTCCATCTAATCTACCTCCACTTCTCCCAACACCTAATATCCCCATTATCCAATCCCCTTATCCCTCCATCCATAAATACCCTAACATTCTTAATCATGACCAATCAATGCACACATTGTATAAACATGAAGCTTCCACCCATTCCACCAAACCCATGGGATTCAAAAGCAATAATTTCAATGCCTCTACCCATAAAATAAAAAATTCTAAGGGTTTTCATGCCTTAGGACATCAATACAAAAATTCAAAGCAAAATACATCTAAAAAGCTATATAAGCCCATACCTCCAAAAGTAAAGGCCAAAACTAAATTGGTTTGGGTACCTAAGAAAAATGAAAGCAAGTCAAACGAGGCATCTACATCACAAAAATCCCAACCATCCACTTCCATCCTACATTCTCATTCCATTCAAAAGTCTCAAATTCCTAAAACCCACAAGCAAACTAAAAATCATAAAAATACTAAGTCTATGTGGGTACCAAAAGCACTTCACCCTCCACCTCCTAAGCAAACATCTCCATTGCTTCCTACACCCCATCCACATCAAAAGCTTCAAAGTTTATCACAATGTGTGCAACCATTGGTCATGGTTCCCTTCCATTTCACAACAATCCCACATACCTCCATCTCCCCACCCTTCACCCATTATCCTACATATTTCCCCCATCATCTTCCTATGGTCCATGCTTTTGGCTAAGCCTCCCCATTCATCTTTTTCATAAGTCCCATATAATACCTATCATCTTCCCTACATAATCAATATCATAATCCATTATTGTCCTCCAGCATCCACATCATAATCCATCATCTACCTAATCCATCCCTTTCATATCATATCTTACCAACATCTATGAGCATAATGACACTTGACATGGTCCATGCAATGACATCCATCCCTAGCAGGACTATCAACTTTCATGCAACTAGACACTTGAGTCCCTCCTATCCATATTCCCCTTCTATCCAAAAGTCAAAAAGTCAAAAAAAAAAGAAAATAAAAGAAAAAAAGTAAAGAGAAATCCCTTCGTCCAACGGTGAAAACCTGGTAAACAGGCGCCCTGGATAAGTACCATGATGAAAACCTAGCAAATAGGTGTCATGTGTAGGTTGATCTTCTATGTCACTTACACTTGGGGGCACAATGTCTTATCTATCCAACCTATCATTTTCATATCATATCATTTCCATCCTACCTACCATATTTAGCCATCATACATACCTATCATATCGATTCCATTCATCGACCCTTTTTCTTTTGATCTTGATGAAGATATAGGGGAAAAATGTTGAAACATATTTTGGGTATCTCTTGACATACCTCATCCTTCCAAACAATCATATCATTATCCTATTGTCATAAGTTTTGTCATGAAGTATCCTAAGTCTTGTACCTAGAATGGGGCATGTTATTTCTATGCGACATAGTCTTTGGAGATCACATCCTTGCTCTCTTATGATACATACATCCATACGATCCATCCATTTATCAGGAGCATTTTATCCCTTATCCCATCACCCACCCTTGCACCTAGACTTGGTTTTCCCCTTGTCATTTGGTATCTAGCACAAAGGCTACTCAAATTTTGACACCTCAAAACATTAAAAAATCCAAAAAAAATTAGAAAACATCAAAAAATCCAAAAAATTAGAAAACATCAAAAAATCCAAAAAAATTAGAAAACATCAAAAAAATCCAAAAAAATCAGAAAACATCAAAAACCAGACGTTATTTGTAGCTCTCCATCTATTAGTTCATGTTCTGCACTTAACTTTTCAGTCTTCATTTTCATGCATCTTTTTCATCATCTTAGGGTTACACCAGCACCATGCTATCATCATTTTCCTTGAGCAATAATGTCTTACCATGGTTTGATTATTGTATATATTCATTTCAGCAAGTTGTGTCAATACCTAGGGCAAACATGGGGCATACTGGGGCAATCAACTTTCAAATAGTAAGACAATGACATCAAAGCCAATCACACGCAAAACAAAACAACCAAGTCAAACCAAAACAACCAACCATTGACCCATATCACAGTAGCTTTCAGTTGTGTACCTTATCATGACTCATATTTGGATGATCTCTAAATCTGAATTAATGTTTGGAATCACATTATTTCATTTTTGAATAATGGTTGTTTAATTTTTGATATCATTTCTTTGGAGCACACTCGATGATGTACTGAACTAGAGTGGCGAGGAAAGAGGATGATTTTTTCTTTGTCTGTTGTCTGGAGGTTAATCATTTATCGGTTGCAAATATGTCACGAGACGTGATGATTTATCATTGATGACAGTTCCAAATTTGCATCAGATAGTGGTTAGTCTTTGTCTGTTTACGCAAGAAATGCTCAGGTCATCTCGGTTCAATTATACCTAGATGCTTGTGTTCACTTGCTATATCAAAAATCATGAAAGTTGTACTCAGGTCATCATTGGTGCTAATTTCCCCTCTGATGCTTGTACATACCTCCAACATTTTAAAACGCTCTATGATGATTCCAGAAAATATACCAACAAGCTCAACAAAATGGTCAGTTTCATTTAGTTGCATTTCATTTTAGATAATTTATACATACCTGCATAGTGGATTTGCACCCGAGTTTTGAAAGGATAATAATCACATCAATGGATGTCATGTCTCTTTGGACTGCTTGTGGAGGACATTTGAACATTTGTTTCATCATCACCTTTCACCTTCATTATCATTTATCATTTATCATTCATTTGCATATCATTTAGTTTCTCTATCCTCTTCATCTCATTAACACTTTATCATTTTCATATTCATTTCATGTTCCTTTTATACATTCACTATTATTTCATTCATTATCATTTTCATTATCATATCTTACCATGCAGTTCATTTCATATCACTTATCATTTTCATACATGTCATTATCATTGCATTTCATTTTATCATTTCACTTAATCATCATTATAGAACATTTACATTCATATCGTATCGTTAATCATCCTATCATTTTCCATATCTTTTCATTTTGCAAATTCATTTGTCATCCTTTATCATTTTACATTTGAACATTCAAAAAACAAATACTCCATATATACATTTTCATATCATTTTCATAAGTCATCCACCTGCATGACATCATTAGTCTACATCATCATAAAAAAATCATATCGAATCATCCTGCAAATCATGGTAGTCATCAAATCATTAAAATTCATATCAAAATCCATAACACATAGAAAAAAAAATGCATATCACATCATAAATGCACATCACATCATCACAAATCATCGCCGCTGCATATCATTACTCATCAAAAATAATACAAATGTCCAATGTCCAATGAAGCTAAAAATTCCAAAGAGATACATGAGATATGACCAAAATAACGTACATGCTCCAAACATAATAGACATCGAGATGTGTGAATGAATCAATAATGATACATCAAAAATATTAGAGCCCCCTGATAGGGTTGGCCTCTGTGATGGAAGTCTTATCTCCTGCCCCAAGATCTCTGTGTGGTCCTGACACACCTCGATTTTGAAAAACTCAATCAAAATCTCTCTATCTATCAATGCCTCACAGCATGCAATCGCAACCCATATCAAAGTGACCAATATCAGTGACTCATCTCAAGTGACCCATATCAATGGCCCATATCAGTAACCCATATCAAGTGAACTATATCAGTGACCGATATCAGTGACTCATACCAGTGCATCATATCACAGACCCATATCACCCAATCAATCCTATCAGGCAAACCAATACACAAATTTATCTAGCTCGATACCATATCAATCTGATCTACCATCAATCACTATTTGTTTTCTATCGCAGAAAGCAAATTTATCAAAAAGGAAATCATTCATCTACTATTTGTTTTCTATCGCAGAAAGCAAATCTATCAAACACTTTATCAGTCATTTACTCTTTATTTTTCTCTTTTCGGGAAGCAAAGTTATCAGTTCATCATCATCATTTTACCAT
Source organism: Sequoia sempervirens (assembly GCA_007258455.2). NCBI lineage: Eukaryota > Viridiplantae > Streptophyta > Pinopsida > Cupressales > Cupressaceae > Sequoia > Sequoia sempervirens. The sequence goes on along the minus strand of VDFB02373365.1, from coordinate 135,942,777 downwards.
TTCCATCAAAAGGGGCATCATATCAACAGGGGCATCTTTTTCATCATTTATCGGGAGCTAAATCACTCTCTTTTGTAGAATATCATTATCCAATCTTCTTTATCACATTTTCAGACTTCATATCATCTGTGATTTACCTCCCGAGGGGGCATCATCAACAGCAACATCGAAAGCATATCAGGGGCAAAATCTTATTTTCTTTGAAGCAACGTGTTTTACACATCACTTCAAAGAGGGGCAAAATGTATATGTCTAAAAATGGTCATGATTAAGCTTGTTAATTAATTAAATATGATTTATTTAATTAATTCCTCTAATGTCATCTACATATAAATAAATTTAATTATTTATTTATATCGTTCATTTTTCTATTTCTTCTACCTTAAATTAAATAAATAATTTTATTTAATTACTAACATTTCTACCCTCCACTTAATTAAATAAAATAAATTTGTATAATTTATTTATATTTAATTATCATTTTATTCTAAAGTTTAAATATTTTGAATATTTAAATAATGGAATATTCTCCATCCCATTTTCAAATTTTAAAATATTAAATATGTTATTTAATATTTTCCACCTCACTCTAATTTCATTTTTAAACATAATTAAATATGAATTATTTAATTATGTGGGTTTCCATTTCCATCTTCACTCCAAATTAAATAAATTTAATTTATTTAATTCATTATTAACTCACCTTCCTAAAATTCTAACTCATGCTAACTCGCCCTTCTAAATTCGTATCTTATCCTTCAAAATGGAATTTTCCCTTCGAACTCAATAAAGAGAAAGGAAACCTTCCATTCTTCTGTCCACTTTCGAAAATCTCTCGCCGTCCATTCGAAACAAGCTTAATCCGGACCGTCGATCGATTCAGCCAATCAAACTCGTTCGAAAACTCTATAAAAGCACGTGCAAATCCAAGCCTTGGTTAATCATCCACCTATATTCTGCATAATCACCCACGTTCATATGCCTGCACTTACATATGCATACTCACATTCATTGCAATCAGCTTTATGCACTCATATCATTTTCAGCATCACATTCCCATTTTCATGTTAGCATAGATGTTGCATATTATGCATTCTAAATCTTGTTCTTCATGCTGTCATTTTGTTGAGCTCTATCTGCTGATCTGAGAGCCATTTCAAAGCAACAAAACGGTGAAGATAGAGGAGGATAAAACGATTTCGAAAGGATGTTGTTATGGTTTTGCACATTTTGTTTTCTTTCTTTCAACTTTTTGATTTAATGTTTTATTAACATGCGTTGATTTTAATTACGATTTGATTCAATATTTCTCACACACACTCATAATAGTCCTCCCTAGTTGAATTGCTTTTCCATCAGAGCAATTGTAGAGATGGATGCTGAAAGTATACCAAGGCTTTTCAAAGGGCAAGCTCAAGAACCTGAATCACAGACATCAAGCATTCATGAAATAGTGTGAAAAATAACACAAAACCAAAAACATTAAGCTGATGACATCAAGCATTCATGGTAGGAGTATATGAAATCAATGGCTAATACTCTCTAGTCTACTATAATAAAAAAACATTAATATTCATCTGAGAATCCAACAACTACTACCCCAAAACAGGGTAATTAGAAACAAAATCAATGTTAAAATGGACACACTCTCCAATCACCATTATTTCAAGCTAGTTTTAGGCTTTACTTCTAAACACCATGAAATGAAATCAACCATTCAAATTTTAGACAATTCAAAGAAATTGATTCAGCAGGATCTATGAATTTGTTCGACTCATGGTGCAATGGCATTACTTCACGTCATATGTTAGATTCACCGTTAACTTGAGGAACTCTCCAAGAACAAATGGACATTCTGTGGCATCCAAACTGTTTTATTATATTTCCTAAAAATGACAAAATAGAAGAAATGAATCAACTGAATACAAATCGTTGTCTTTCATGTAATTGGCAAGATGTTCCTTTGTTTTCCACACTTGTTTATTAATGTCTCATAGCTAGTATTTTAGAAGATTTATAGGTTAATATTGAGATAGGAGCAGATACACATCTTGTAACACATCCAGCCTCTAGGATGCTGTATAAATTTTTTGCATAATACAATATTGCAATTTATATTTCCAACATGGTGTCTTCTCTCTCTTGAAATTCTCTTGTTATTTAATGCTTGCTCAATAATATTCTACACTTCTATCATTTCCATAATTTGCTTATGTTCATAACACATTTCAGCCAATTTGAGTAGTTGTCTCTCGAGAATCCCTGGAACCCAAATCAGTGGTATCAACACACAACAATTGAATCCTTTTCTGCAGTTTGTATGCTCATTCATACAAGGCTTGGGTACAAGAAGCTTGATCTCAAAACTCGTGATCATTCATCTTATCTCACTTCACAATTTCAGCAGATTGTAAACAAATCTACACCATAAATGCCAACTTCAAAAAATGTTTCCAAGGATGATAGGGAGCACTTTGTAGCAACAAAGCAACAATGTAAAGCAACATCATCTACAGGAAAGAGCTGGAACCATTGATCATTTCACCTAACTTTTGCAGTGCATTCAATCTCCTTCAAACCCATCATCTCCAACACCAAACAAATTGTTTAGTGACCAAACACCATGTTAGGCACAAGTCAATGTAATTATCCTTATTTTTGAAAGAAAAATAGATGAGAATGCTCTAAACAACTCACTTAATCTCATTTGTTTATATTATGCAATAAATCACTTTCTGATCAACCAAAGATTACTTATGCACTTCTAAGAATCTGCTTGCCTGTTAAAAACGGTGGAATAACTATTGCACTACCCATGAGGATGACATAACACTGGTAGATGCCTGCAATGGTTTTAAGCCTTGAAAGAATCCTACTCCTATTGGAAACTATACCTTAGAAGTTCCAATTTGCAATCTCATAATACGCATATGGAAGACTTATAAATGTTTATTTCAAGATTGCTTTTTCTTTTACTGATATCTGAATGGTAATCTTCATTTATGTAGCAATTAATACTAAGATTTATCTAGGTCCTGGTTTCATTATTTCCTATGGTATTTTTATTATCTGAGCCATTTTGTTAAAGACTGGATCTCTAGAAATAGTGGCCTACACTGGACAACCTACTCATCATGTATTTCACAAGCAATAGCCCTCATATAAATATTATTTACTTCTTATCATCTCTCAAGAAAAAATATAAGACAAGTCAGGACTCAAAAGAACTGAATGTAGGTAAGCTAGAAGCCTAGAGCCATACCCAATGTTCTCATCATGAACAAAATAGATCAAGTAACCATCATCTTCTGCAAGGTCTAACCCAAAATTCCTGGGTACAAATATTGCCTCAAAACCAAATCTTCCATGTCCAAAGTCCAAAACCCCTAGCACATTTGATGCAGAGCATGGTGGAGGAACATTCAACCAAGCTTTGAAAACCAAACACCAACTCAAAATCAAATAACTAGCACAACTTCCATAGGGTTAGCTTTATGGCTTCCCAATTCACAACTGAGAACTGAAAGACCAATTCCTCAAAGAAAACTGTAAGAACACCCACTGATCATCCATATAGCATCCATATTCCATCAAAAAAATAGTTCCAAGCTTATAAGTAAGATTCATTTGTCAAAACATAGAGAAACATCAAGACACCGTGTCCAAGGGCTAGTAGAATTAGCCCACATTTACAAACAAAGTATCTTTTAAACTGCCTTTCACCTTACCAACTCTTGGATAGTCATAAATTGTGGCACAAAACAAAAGATTCACTGATCAAAACCTCCATACAACCCTTCTATACTACTGCTCCAACAAACCCTCCTTTTCCTTCCTAAAAACTAGGGCTTATTGAAAGTTCTATACCCAGATCACTTGCAGACCTAAAACCACTTGAATCCTTCATATTTCCACCTGCACATGCTCAACACATCTTAATATTTGACTACCCTCACGTTTTGCAAACACTTCCTTTGTAAGCCACCTTATTTTCCACTCTTTTCACCCCTTTACCATAGGGTTTCTAACTTCTATTCACCCCAGATCTTCCTCAACCTCTCAAATCATTGAAACACATCTAAGTATACCCAAAAACACCAAAACCAACAACTTCCATCCTATTCTCCTTACACAACTCAAAAAACCTTATCCTAGCTATGCTTAAAAGGCATAAAATCTGTCTTTTATATTGGGGCAGCGTTCTCAAGCTCCTCACATCTCTTTAACAGTGCAAGAATACATTCCTATACCTACTCCTACACTTAACAGGACCATTCCACCAAGAAACAATATTTACAGAAAGGTGGAATGGCCTTTTCAACTCATTTTGAGGCTCAAACCCCTCAACCCTGTTTTCTGACTAGTCTTCAAATTTTAGTCACTAAGTTGCTTGAAATACAAGTTTATCCCTCAAGAACCAATTCAAAACAAAGGAAAAAAAATCCTATATCAGAATCCAATCATTTATGACCAATTCCTGCTGCACGGACCCATACACAGGCTGGGAATGAAGGAAAAATCCAGAAAATAACTAAGAAAAATAGAGATTTTATTAATTTTGTTCTTCAAAGTGCTTCAACCCACCCCTCTCGAGCCTTCAAGAGGCCATTTAAACATTTTCCAATCCAAACTACCCATGAAACTCCTATAATTGACCACAAAACTACCTTAACCCTTACATTGCTTAATTTTGCATTGTTTGACAATTTGTTAACAATAAACACAATATTATGCAACCTTTTGCACTTTTGGAACAACTAACCTTAAAAATCCCCCAATTACATGAATAATAGTCTCAAAGACCTTATTTAACATTAATTTACTCAAATACCCCTAAATTCCTAATGCATTCCTTCAAAGGATGAATTGTTGAAACTGTGTGTACTGGGTGCTCCTGCACCATACACCCTGGCTTGAAAATTCTTCCAAGTCTCTTGGAAGCCTCACCTACAACAAAGTTGGATCTCCATCCTCTGATACTCCTTGTAGATGCTTCATCTTGACCTTTGGCTTTGTCTTGTCCATGTGTAGCATCCCCTTGCTTGCATTGATTCCTTGGATTTGCACTATCAATCTCAGACCTGCACTTACAAACCTTAACCAACTACTCCCAACATTCTCAACATGTTCACACAACACCACACTATGTGCTTCACCTTTCATCTTGACTCTTGGCTTAACCTCCATCATCAAAATCATCAAAACAAAGAAATAGCAAACAATCCTCTTCATTCGCTGCCTCTCCATTTTCCTCCTCACAACTTTTCTCAGCTTTCCCATGCTCAAAATAACCTGCACAGTAGCATACACAACCCCTATCCAATCCATATTCTCTGTTTTCTGCTCCATCCCAATTGGAGACTTCCCAAATTCTTTTCCTCTAGCCTTCACTAGGCCATTCACCATCAACTCTTCCTTTCTTGGAAATTCACTTATCCATTTTACTTGATCTTCTTCACCATTCAAAGTGACTGCACCCTTCTCATTAACTTCACACTCTTCTACAAACTCACTCACTGCCCCTTAGTTATTTGAATGAAGAAGATTGTTTGTTATTTCTTTATGTACCATGTTCAAGTGCTGCAGTTGTGACAGGTTTCCAATGGAATCAGGAAGGTTATTTAAATGTTCACACCCTTCTATGTTCAAGGTTGCAGCTGTGACAGGTTGCTAATGGAATTAAGGAGGTTATTTAAACCATAGTAATAGAAATCTGCAAAAAAACTCGATTAATCATGATTTTTAAAAAATCTGCAGGCTAGACGATTCTTTCCCTGATTTTTTGAAACAATATGACCTTTTTTTCAACAATTTTTTCCCATTTAAAACTGCAAAATTGCCAAAAAACATGTTTAAAACCTACAGAAAAATGCAAATAAAATTGTGTTGATTTTCACACGAAAAAAAAAAAAACGATGAGACTATAGCTTGTTGCTTACAATTATGCTTTGATACATTTTTTCCAAGCATCCATAGCCTATTCGAAAGCACCTGTTTTAGGCTTTTAGCCATAGCAACAAGGGAGTGAACTGTTTGATAAAATGCTTTGGTAGATATGTATGAAAAATGTCATAGCATAGACAAGGCAGTGAACTGTTTGAAAATATGCCTCAAAGAAATGTGGTCTCATGGTGATGGAATGTCATCACAATCCATAGCCATAGGCATTCATCATGCCATTCCATCACCATGAGACCACATTTCTTCAAGGCATTTTTTCAAACAGTTCACTACCTTGTATGTGCTATTGCTTACTATTAAGCTTTGATAGATTTTTTCCAAGCATCCATAGCTTGTTCAAAAGCACTTGTTTTAGGCTTTTAGCCATAGCAGCAAAGTAGTGAACTGTTTGATAAAATGCTTTGGTAGACATGAATAAAAAATGTGGTAGCATCGACAAGGTAGTGAAATGTTTGAAAAAATGGCTCAAAGAAATGCAGTCTCATGGTGATGATTGTCATGGCATTCCATCACCATGAGACCACATTTCTTTGAGGCATTTTTTCAAGCAATTCATCGCCTTTTCACGCTTATTTCTTACTATTATGCTTTGATAGATCTTTCCAAGCATCCATAGCTTGTTTGAAAGCACTTGTTTTAGGCTTTTAGCCATAGCAGCAAGGCAGTGAACTGTTTGATAAAATACTTTGGTAGATATGTATGAAAATGTTGTACCATAGACAAGGCAGTGAACTATTTGAAAAGATGCCTCAAAGAAATGTGTTCTCATGGTGATGGAATGCCATGACAATCCATCGCCATAGGCATTTGTCATGGCATTCCACACCATGAGACCACATTTCAGGCATCTTTTCAAACAGCTTCAATCGCCTTGTCTATGCTATTGTTTACTATTATGCTTTTGATAGATTTTTTTTCAAACACCATAGCTTGTTCAAACTGCTTAGGCTTTTAGCCATGGCGCGAAAGTCATGGAACCGCTTGATAAAATGCCGGTAGACATGTATGAAAAAATGTCGTGAGTATGACAAGGCAAAGTTGAACCTGCTTGAAAAAATGACTCAAAGAGAATCATTATTCTATGTAGAAAACATGAAAAAGAGAATCAAGCTTGGATGCAACATCGACCTCAAAAGCGCAGATGTCATGATTTGATTAGAGGTGATTTTTTTCCAAAATTTGAAGAATGGATTACTAATGCAATCATTGATGCAAAAGAAGGTGGTCAAGATATAACAACAGAGGAAAGTGAGCTTTCACAACCTCCACATTTATGGGCTATGCATTTTAGTGGAATGTGGGCCATGGTAGTCATTTAAGAGTGGAAGAAAAAGACAAAGGAAAGACAAATTGTGATTGTGTTGTTAGTGTTGAATTTCTTCATGAAATTGAGAAGAAATTTTATGTTGGATTCATCCAAGAAATTATTCAAGTGGATTTTGGTGAAAATAGTCGTATATTATTAAAATGTAACTGGATTCGACCATCCACAATGCAATTTGATGAGTATGGATTTGTATGTGCAAATACACGACAATTTTTTTTAGAGACAGATGAGCCGTATGTTTCCCCTCTTCAAATTAACCAATCATTTGTAATTGATGATGTAAGAAGCCCAGGTTGGTCATATGTCATTCAAACAGAGTCTTGTTTGAAATGGAAATTCATGGAAGTTGTTGATGTAATGCTTGATGGGCAATATGTTAATTTACAAGAAACATTTGAAGAAGTGGATGAAGACAATGAGGGACTATTTGAAGAAGAGATTTTGATTACCAATGAAGAAATTGGAAGAGAGCATGTCACAAATGAGGAAGAAAATCAAGTAGATGCAGACACGAGTGATCAGGATTTTGATCTTGTTGGCAATGCAGATGATTGTTGATGAGCCCCATTTTATGACCTTTTATTTAAGACTTTTATGTTGTTTTAAGACTGTTTGTGTTTTAAGGACATGGACCTGCAGACTAATACATGTTTCAAAGCATTAATGTCAAAAAATGTTGCTATATGAATGCAATATGAATTAGTTTTCACATAAAAATGAGGATGCAATATGAATATATATACCATCATTGCTTTACTTTGACAATGATCTTTTCTTGACAACTCCTCTGGATCATTGCTTCCACTGCCATGACAGGATGTTATAGCAGTCCTTGACCACTATACTTTGACTCACTGCTATGACTGTTATAATGCTTGTACTATTTTAACATATTTTGTGCAGGTACTGTGAGGCTGCTTCTGAATGGAAAGAGCTAGATTCTCATGTTAAGTCAATTGAAAATTTTCTTTTGTTATTGTAAGGTTCAAGATTTGATATATAATATATTAATATTCTCCTAACCTCTTTGAAAACTTGGTAGACTTGGTTGCAAGCGCATTCATGTCATGTAATCCATCCTCATGGTCCTAGAAGTAGCATCCCCACTTTTTGTAGATTTGTCATGCCTCTTGCCCACTTTCCTCTCCTAAGCATGTTTTGCTTTATCATTTCATTTTATAGCACCTTAGAAGGTTATCTTACCAAGTCAAATTCTGTGTAGCTATTTTGGTTGCCCTAAGACTTTATAAGGCTAATATGTGGTGCCACCATACAATTTCTGAAGTTTGCTTCTTGTTGGTTAAGGTCATATTTCTTAGAGTAATATTTGTGCATCTGCTAAATTGCAAGGACTGTAAATATACATGAGCATAGTTTAGTCTTTACATTTTGTTAGTCCCCAAAGAACCATTTTCCAAAAGAAAGATGAATATCAAAAAACGAGATTTTCTATTTTTTCCTCACAATTTATTCATGTTTGTATATGAGTGAGTGCATGCATTTCATACATATCATTGTCTCCAAATGGTCAATTGAACCAATAGTTGTGACTTTAAAGTTGTTAGTGTTGATGATAACTACCAATAATTGAACAATACATATTCCTTGGATCTAAAAAGCAACAAATCATATGATGCCACATCAACGCACTAATAAAACATAATTTAGTGCACGAGTATTGGTCACACTTTTTTTTGGACTTTTTTGAACACCTGACAAAAGACATGCTGATGTGGCATCATATTTGATAATGTGGTCCTCAAACCTTTAGTTATAAGCAGGGGCATTTCCAAGAAAAAAGTTGTAAAAATTTGAGAATTTTTTAAAATTTTCACGTAGGTTTTTGAGAAGCATGAAATTAGGATGCTCAAATACCGAATCCTCTCCCCTACATTTACTCTATTTTCTGTTAATAAGATTACTTTAAAATTCAGCATAGATGCTTACATGGTAGTTATTGATAGACAGTGAAAATTCAGTGAGTAGTTTGGTGGTTACCTAGGCATGGTTGATATTATTCAATACTTCTATTTACAGTCCTCATTATTTGGTAAGGCATAAGCTGGTGGAGCCTAAGTTTCTGCATATCTTACGGTAAGTTTATAACTTCTAAGATGATAAGATCATCTCTTGGACCAAACTATTTTTATGGGCCATCATCCACTATCATATAAGGTCCCTCTCCACACATAAACAATTCTGCACCATCCAACTCCCTTTGCTGCTCAAGAAAATCATCTCTTACCAAAAGTATTACCAAAAGTATTGTTCAATGCCATCACTTCAGGCTAAATACAAAAATGATATTCTGTAGAGCATTGTTTCTGTAGCTGTTCTTTTTCTTTCATTGTATCAGTCATAGTAAGTAGTTTTCAAATGTTTTTTTGGCTTGTATGCAACATGGTGTCACTACCTAATATTTTGAGTTAAAAAATACTTTATATTGCTTTACAGATGACTTTGTATGCTTGGATTTTCCAGCACAGAGACCTACCAGCTACTCATAAAGGCAACCTCATAGCATCAATGAAGCCTCATGCATGCAAGATGTATGTTTTGACAGTACTTGGTCACTATAGTTCTCCATTTGACTGGATATATAACCCTATAGGAACAAGAATGAACCATAAATAATTGTAGGGCTTAGTGTTTCTCAAATAAGGTTTGCACCATTTTTGCCATCACTGACAACAGGCGATTTCCCACTAGTTCCTATCAAACAAGAGAATGCAGATAAGGAAGGTGGATCAAACTTTGTGTCCAAACCACATCCAAAGGTAGGTACCACTAATTCACCTCTAGCAATCCCTTTCAAGTCTTGTAGGCTTTTCAACCTGATTATTTGTTTTATACTCACTTGTATACTTATAATTTACATATAATTTTCAATGTTTCTTGCAAGCAATGTAAAAGAGATTTTTATTGTCTCTTTTAAAATTCTATTAACATCAATTATGTGGACAATGTAAGCTATGGGCACCATATTTCCATCAATTACAGTAAGGAAGAAAGGAGTGCTCTTGCCATTAAGTCCCAGGTTCATCCACCAAAGTTTTGGGAACACAGACAACAAATCAAGCATAGGCAACCTTGACAACAGAAATGGGCTACAAATACATTGAGCATATACAAAAACAAAACCGGGCGTTATATCTTTGAAATATTGGCAGGAGGCCAAAAACAGGGTAAAGGATTAGAGTTTCATCCTCTTTACTTTTCTACCTACTTGTTTATTAAAAGTGCTCACAAGAAACATTTGGTTTTATTGGACTGGTACACCTGGAAGGGATTTGTGGAGGCATCTAATTTGCTGGGGCCTTCTAATTGTATGAAAGTGATTATCACACATCAGAGAATGGATAACTTAGAATAATGTTAGCTTGCTACAGTGTGATAGACTGGACTCTTGAACCCATTATAATCTTCTAACTGAGTATATGCTAATCCAATTGCTGGGAAGACAATTAAAATATTTTACTTCTACCACTCACTCTTATGAAAATTCAAGTTTTTGGCTATCGTTCAAATTTACTATCAATAAATATGTTGTCCCAAAACAAATTTTGAAAAGCATTTCTCTCTCAATTTTGTCATACTTGGAGATTTACATTTAAATTATTTATTATCTTGATCTGTTACATTTCTCTCTAAATTTTGTCTTACTTCGAGATTTACATTTATAAATCATTTATCATCTTGATCTTTTTCTTACTCATTACTTCTTTCCTAGGCACTTCCATTAGCAAGAGTCCATGGATTGCACAGGCACTTCAGTTGGAAAGAGACTGGAATTGTGAAGGTTATTAACAAAGAAAACTATTATATTACAGATTGCACAGAGGGCTCAAATCAATTAGTATCGTCTACACGCTTTATAAGGTTCTGCACACCAATTTAATCTGAAGGATGTTAAATTCTTCATCACCATCATCATTGTGGAACTGACCATCTTATCCCACAAGGGCCCACTCCTTGAACTTGAGAGGAGATTGCCTAAGCACTGTAACATGTTTGAGCGTAGAACATCTACAATTCTTGCATTGATCCCTTGATAGTTAGACTCTGTTATGCAATCAAAAGTGGGGACTAGTGAGAGACATTTTAGTTGTTCTGTGTCTATGAAGGATGCTCATAATCATAGTATTTTTTTCCTCCATATCAGTCATGGTTGTTGTTGACAGCTGAAATGTTTTTCTTTGTTGATAGATTATAAAAAACTTTGTTATTAAGAACTTAAGACATCTTTTAAAGGAGATGTGTGCTACTTATCTGATGCCTATGCCTGGATCATTGGTTTTACTTATGTGTGCATTTTTATACAGATTGTTTGACCTTTCTATTTTAAGTTTAATAGATAGCCATGATGATTTCGATCTTTATAGCTGAACCACAATGATTAGGACCTTTATAGCTGATCCATCCTGAACACACTGAATTTAAAAGAGATTTCTCCTGGAGTGGTTTCATTTCACTATTATTCTTGTTAGTTTGTCTTACCATGTAATTGACAGGATGGTGAAAAGCTCTTTATTTTAAAATTCTGGAAATATCCAGTTTCCTGAGTTTGTTTTTCTTAGCATTTTGCTGAGTTAATGCCTAGCATATGATAGGAATGTCTATAGATTGCCTATAGTTTATATACAATCTTGAGCTATTGTGTCAAACTTTAGATAACTTCGATAAAGCTTAATTAATGGTGATTAGATTTGCTTAGGAAGTGAGCAAGTTAAGCATACGAGTTATTGTTTTGATGTAGCTGTTCACCAAAATTGTAATGCTACTGCATAGGATTGGCTGCAAACTAATTAGTCATCTCTGTCATGTTCTCATTGCCCTTTTCTTGAAAATTTCACTTGAGGAATTGTATACCATGACATGTATAATGCATTAGCTACTCAGTTGTAGGTGAATTCTTTGAAACCTTGATATTGCTTCAAGAATTCAACTATGAGCTAAACACCTTAAGCAAGCTGAGTAGCAGAGTAATGGAATCAAGCTATGGAGCTATATCAAATCTAGAAAATGCCAATTCACAGTTAGGATAATATTTGATAATGAGATTTGCAATCTGTAGATATCCCAAGTGTTTGTGAGCTCTGCTACTTCAGATGAAGGAGGTGTCGATGTAAACAAAGTCTGGGCATCTGCCTCACTCTGAGCCCATTCATCCCACAGAGACTTAGATATAACTGCTCATTGCCCACAAAGATCATATTGTATATTAAACAAAAGAACAGAGGAATGAAACCAAAAGACCAGGAACACCAAATTTATCGCTGACCTAATGGTGAATCCACATCCAATGTGAAGGACTCCTTATTCCAATCCCAAGATTTGATGGATTGATTCAAATACATTGCTAAGCTTTTTATGCAACTGGCATTTCTGCAGGGAACCATTATTTAATATCCATTGATTGAAATACCCACAACATCTAATGACTATTGTTGTTTGCAGTGCTTTAGACTTCCTACATTTTTCAATGACTGTTCATTAAAACTGAGACCTCATAAACTTGTATTTATGCAATTTCTGTTACGGTTAATTATATTTGTATCAAGTTGCTAATTTATACATTATTGTTTTTTTGGACATCAGGAAATGAGGAAAAAGAATTTAAGGCACAAATTAGATGATAGTGATCATAATGCTGAAATTCTAGTGATAGATTATGAGCGCTTTCGTGAAGAACGTGTGGCCAAGAATAATGAATATTTATCGCGTCTTGGTTTGACAAACAGGCAAGTTGTAAATCCACTAAGTAGTATATTATTGATTTAATACCATTTAATGAAATTTTATAGGCAAGAGCTTTATGTATATAAGACATGATATGATATTTTTTTTAATTTTATAGGCAAGAAAAAGAGTGCAGAGAAAATGCAGAGAAAAAACAAAAAGAAAGTAAAGATATAGTGCTGCCAGCTCGTAGAAGCCAACGCATAAAGGATGTGTTTGAAGTGAAATCTGGGGAGACCAGTACTGATCTACCTACTCATGCCACACCTGATATGGCCAAGGAGCATGAAGTTTCGGTTAATGAAAGTCACGAAGAGAGTCTGCTTGCATCTGATGTGCCTCAGAGTGCACCTGTTGCATCTACAACTTTTGATGGAATTAGTGGATCAGCTAGAAATATTGGTAGTGGTTCAATAGAAGATGTGTCTGCTTTTGTTAAAAGACAAAGATTGAGTCAAGATTTATACAGATCTACAGAGAGGAATGCAAAAGAAAGAATATTAGAAGGGAAGAAGCCATTCTTGGTTGAGGTATCAAGAGATGGTGAACCCATTGGGAAAAATGTTGCACGGTGGGCCTCGGAGTTGGGCGTAAGATGTAGGGCCCATTTGGATATTTGCAAATCAAATTTTGCACAGCAAGATCCACGAAATGTGGAATATGTTATACAAAAAATGGAAAATGCCTTTGACACTATTGGTGGACAAATCTCCAGAAAATATTACAAGCACAAGATGAGACTTCTGATGAACAATTTTAGATACAATTGCAGAAAAATAATCATGGAGGGAAACGAGAGGTTAGACTCCACTCTATCTCCCAAACAGTGGGAGGCATTGAAAGAAAGTATGCGTTCTGAAGAATATTTGACAAAGAGTAATAGAGGGAAGAGAGCAAGAGATAATGTGAGGGCTGAATATACATTTGGCCGAGGCGGGTTGCAGGCCAAAATTGACAAATTTGGAGTAAGTGTATGGATTTTTGGTTCTATTTACATCGTGTTATTTAATTCAATTTTTTATTGAACTGACTATATGTTGAAATTGACATTGTTTTTTAGGTGGAAAACAATAATAGAGAAGCAGGAGTAGAAGATATTGTCAATTATATGGCAACACTAGATCGTACTAAATCTAAGAGTAGTATGAATTGGAAATCTAGTTCATCAACAGAGATTTCACAGCCATTTGTTGAACGCCCAGTAAGAGCCTCTCCAAATCATGTCAACTCAAATGAAGAGTACCAACATTTAATGAGTTGCTTACATGGTCTCACCGAGAAAGTTTCACAGTTGGCTGCCTCTGTTAAGCCTATAGTTTCTGCATGGAATGACCATAATTCCATAGATTCAGATCAGGTAAGAGGCTATTCCTCAATATTTTGATTCTCAACTATATCATTTTTTTGCATACTCTTTCTCTATTGTTGTTTTTTCTTTGTTGAGCTCTTCATAATTGTCTTACTCTATATGTTTTTATAGTTGCAGAACAATTATATGAAAGCAGAACAAAAAGGAAAAGACCCTGTCAATAGAGCTCTCAGCAAAGCTACACAACTTCAGGACAATGTTGACAGTGATTATGCTGAATTCAAGGAGTATGTGCATGATATTGAGGTGAGTGCTATGAAACCTTTAGATTAATTTTTAATTTTGGCTGCTTTGGGTTTGAGCATAGGTCACAACCAAGGATTGTATATCAGATTCATTTATGATTGCTTTTAAATCTAAAATGTTTGGTATGTGAAATGAGTGCATTTTAAGCATCTAAAATATTTTTTTTGGTTCTGGTATTTTCCTCGGTTGCTTATAAATGATAGGGAAAAACCTTTAGGCAAAACAGTTTTAGGGAAACATGTACTTAAAGTTGTAGCACTTGAACATAGAAATGTGTAAAAGTTTAAATAACCCCCCTGATTCTATTGGCAACCTGTCACAGCTGTAGCACTTGAACATAGAAGACTGTAGAGGTTTAAATAACCTTCCTAATTCCATTGGCAACCTGTCACATCTGTAGCACTTGAAAATAGAAATTATAGGCATAAATTTTGTGCTTTACATTTTGATTTGCCTACATGATAGAGAGAAATCTGGTGGTCAGATCTAGATTATATGGGAATCTACAGCCCACTGTGAATTGTATTATGAAGAAAAAACAAGTTTGTTGTATCTCCCAAGTATCTGTACAGTTTTACTCCAAGTTTTACACATGCAAATGTACAAACTACCAAAAACTTTAAATTTAGGTATTTCATCAAGCAATGGACAAGTGACATGGACAATCAAATGAGAATTTGGGAACCTCTAATACATCCTAAGTTTGCTTGATGGTAAAGGCACAAGTAATTCATAATGGTCACATTAAATTTAGAGGCTTTTACAATTGTACACCTCAAAACAATGTAAGGTATATGGAAAAATAATCCCCTCATTAATGTCTTGCACCAGGGGGTCTCATAAACCAAATTAGTGTCTCTTAGAGGTGAGATAGTCCTTTACAAATAAAAAGCATTGCTACTGCTCCTATTTTTACATGATATAGTCATGATTTCAAAAGTAGAAATAGTCCTTTACAAATAACATCAGAGGAAGTAAAAAACTCCCACATAATGTCAGCATGCCTCACCAGCCCAAAGTGGGTGATTCAAGAATGAGTTGTTGAATCAACTGCAAATTTAGTGTCCAAAAGACCATAAATTCTTTTGGGATTCAACACAAAATAAATCAAGCTCACAAAACAAATTACAATTCATGTGCTTTGCTGCAGTATTATTATTATTTTAAATATAGACCATAGAAATAAACCTACTGGATCAAAAAAATTGAATTAATCTCCTAGAGTCGTGTACAAGACAAATCAAAATCCTCTGGAGCAATTTGCACAATCCAAGAACTCAGAGTCCTCTTGGTCTCAACATTGTTCACAAATGCTAATTCATACATACTACAAATATTTAACACAACATTCTCATTCAATGTAAGAACAGGCACCCTCTCAAGTGCATTCTCTAGAACTTTAATGGATCCAAGCAAATCTCTAGAATACATCAGACAGAGAGCCTTGTTATTAGTGGCTATAACATCACCTGGATCTCGATCCAACACTTCTTCATACTCTCTGACCACTGCTGTGTAATCCTTTTCAACCAAATACTGAAGAGCTTTATTATGGTGTATCATATTTTTAAGCACTTCTGAGCTTGATGAAAATGGCACCTGACCGTTGTCCACAATAGCCTCAATTCTAGAAAACATAGTCTTGGCACCATTCAAATCACCCAGCTGCAGCTGAAGATAGCCAACCCTTGAGAGCAAGAAGGGATCCAGTGGTTTTGCCTTGAGCAGCCTCTCAAGCCACTTCATGCTTGTCATGTAATCTTTCTGGCTTAGATGATGCCTCAGAATTGAGTTTATAACAAGCTCTTCTCTCCACTGCCACCGTCTGAGACTTGCCCCTAGAGCAGAAAAATTAAACTGAACTTGAGTTGTAGACCTTGTGGATGCGTTTCCTGAGATAAACTCACCAAAATCCTCATCCAAACTATTTGAATGATGATCACAAAAACCATGACTACTACTATGTCCCATAGGCTGCCCATCTGTCTGATTTCAAGCACCAATATCCATAGTGGGAGTTTTGTACTTCCTCTGATGTTATTTGTAAAGGACTATTTCTACTTTCAAAATCATGACTGTATCATGTAAAAATAGGAGCAGTAGCAATGCTTTTTATTAGTTTGGTGTGGGTTCGGTTCAACAATTCTTGCCAAGAAGAACATCATGTTGCTCCTCTAGAGTGTCCTTGATGAGTTGTTGAACATTCATGGAGGCATTGGGAGTCATCTTCTAAGAGTCAACCATCTCACCCCTGCGACAACACTCATGCAGATAGTCTGGCTCACTGATATGGAACCAAGTTGTACTCCTTCCTTCTGCTGTTGTGAGTAAACATTGAGAGACATTACCAAGACTTGCTCAGATGCCACAAGCCTAAATTGGTGTAGGATGTCTTAAGCCAAAGATATGCTCTAACACCGATGACCTGCACCACAGGGCTTGGGATGGGTGGCAATAAGGACAACATGATAAGTTATTAGCTAATAACAGCTGTATTTTCATCTAAGTACTAGGTGGTCTTCTCTAAGAATTCTGGTGAATGTTACTTTAACTTTTAATAATATCTATCTGAAAGTTCTTAGCAGAACATATTTGAGGATATGGGGTCTTTCCAGTAGCATCATCTAGAAATCAAGCTTGGTCTATTTTTCTTTCACTTCAGTTTATGTTATTATTTGAGAGGTTGTTTTGAGGAATTAGAGATAAGTCAGTCTAACAATTCATTGTTGTCATTAACACATGAAAATGACACTCTATCTCCTTAGTCATACTTGTTTAGCAACAAAGAGTTTATAAACTTGCATTTTCTTGTATGCTTTTTATTCTTGGAGTTGTAATGAGTAATAACCTTAATGCAAGCTTGACGATGAAGAAAATTAGAGTAAAATCTTTGTAAGAAGTTGACTTGTTGCAGCTCATTATAGAAATATGAAAAAGTATAAAAGAACATATACATTCTCTCTCTTAATCTGGCACATTATATTCCTGTAAATCTCTCAACCTTAAGAAGCAAATCTGGGTCAAGACTTGGCTCATTTTAGTACACAATTGCATTTCATCACATGTGGATTTGTGATGATGCCAGTCTATAATACTGATAAATTACTTGTTTGCAGTCCAAAATGGAAGGCTCTGATACTAATTTTGTTATTAGAAGGTGTTGCACTTATAGAGAGGTACAAATAGCCATTCCATGAACAAGGTGGTTGTGCAGCAAAAAGAGTAGCCTTTAGGGGTTCTATCCACAAGCCCATGGTTTGGAGTCTAGACATTCACATTAGGAATCTTCTTCTGTTCAAAAGTATTTATACCTTATAATACAGACATGTTCAGTGCTATTCAATACAGAAGGTATGCATGTAGATTGATTGAATGGCGAGTTCTTCTTGTTGCTAAAAGCATAGACTTGGAGGGGACATTTCCATTTTTAGGACCGGATAGACTGCTCCATTTGACACATGAAAAAAGAAAAGGTGAAATTTTAAGGAAAAAAATGCTAAAAACCTCAAAAATTTATAAGGGTTGTCATTGCAAATTCAGCCCATTTTATTTATTTTTAAATGTTTATGCTGCTTTTAGTTTGTCTAAGTTATTTTACTAGTTGTCCACCACAATTTTTTGTTGTCATCAAAATTGTGTTCCTACGTCTTGGAAACTCAGTGAAACACAAAAGATAACATGTGTTGACATGAACACAAATATTTATATGAGAAGCTCTTTTGAAGTGGAAAACTTAATGGAGAATATTTTGGCATTGCTTTATTTTCTTTTGGAATGCACTATGATGAAATTATAGGATGCTTTTACTTTAGCACATTTCCTCTATGATTTCTCTAATTGCTAGAGTGGACTTATTTTTCCTCAAACTCTCATTCTAACAATGTTCAAGGTATTCTTAAACATCCATTATTCTCTCTTCATTTTCTAGAAGCCAATCGTCACCATTTCATTGCTAAGGCTTCCTATATATTCAATATTTTTCATCTTCTACTATGTGGTGCTTATCACCAACTTGCAACTTTGAGTTGCATTGTGGAGAGCACACATAATTTTTTTTTTGGGGGGGGGCGGAGGGTTGAATCAGTATTTTAAACTTTTAACACATGAAACCTTAAAAATCAGAGATAAAATAGTAAGAGCAAACATCAATGAGGAGAACACCAAATTTCACATGGAAAACCTTTTTTGGGTAAAAAACCATGATAGATCAATAGATTTCATTAACAACAACACCAACCCAAGTTACATAAGTGAGCACCAATTCACTGAGAGCACCAACCCTCCTTGAAGCACCAACTCCAAGATGCTGAAGCACCAACTTCAGAATCATATAATTCTTAATACATAACACATAACTTCTTCAACCTGCTCTCAAACACAACTGAATACTGCTTCATTCTAATTATAATCTCAATCTAGAAACTACATTGACAATCTTGCAACTTGGAACTACCATCCAAAAGAGACACCTACTTGTATTGTAGCACAAAGAAAAAAAGTGACTTCTTTATCTGATTTATACACCAAATAAAAATCTGCATCTCAGAATAAAAAGTTGGCTCCTTTTATAATATGAAAACCAGTTAAAAGAAAGCTCTGCATAGGCTTTCAATGAACACACAAGCATAACTGAATTATCTGCAATTATAGAAAGTTACGAATGCCAAATTTCTATGTGCCATGACTTAGTGACCTCAGCCAATGAAAAGTCCAAAATATTTTCAACGCAGGAAGACAACTCAGAAACATAATGCAGATTGAAAACACTTGAATGGACAAACAAGTTTTTACCACAATCCTTTAGAATTCCTTATGACCTCTATCTCAATCGACTAATGAATGCACCCAAGACTCCACTCAGAAGGAATACGAATCAGTTCTTCTCTAGACCATGAATGCATAGATGATTAATTGAACCTGTAGCTGAGATAAAAGCTGCTTTGCTTGCAGGTAGTGAGCATTGTCCTTCTTTTCCAGATCATCAGTTAGCCACAACAAAAGAGTATACAAATTGGTACAAATAGATGATAATTCTATTACAAAGGGAGAGAAGGTGTGAGCTAACACAACCTAGCAACGAATCCTCCAAATGACTTTTAGAATGATAAGCCTGCAAGAGTTGGAAATCACATTATGTAACACCGAGGATCCGAGGAGAGTGGATTTCCATGACCAAGGGAAGTGAAATAGGGCAGGCAAGGCTGAAAGAAGGGTAGTCCACAACTTTTTAGCATGGGGGCACAACCAGAAACAGTGTTTGAGAGTTTCAACCCTTCCACAAAAAGGACAAGGAGGAGGAAAAACATTTCAACTGTTAGAGAGTAAAACATCTAAATTGGTTGCCAGTTACAACCACAAGATTTGTTGATAATTTTATAGTATACAATCTTATGTATTACTATTGAATTCTGGTTTGTTTAAGCAAGTTGAGGGAAAAGCCAACAGCTTGAGTAGGTCATAAATTATCATGTCTTGTAGCAAATTAGTTGGATTACTTTGTCTAGTTTAAATTTACTCTTAGAAGTCATACTGACTAGAGAGTGATCAATAATTGATTTCTTTGTGCCAGAACCAGATGACTTATCTATGGTTTTACTAAAACAATATTAATGGGGAATACTTTATTTATATAAATTAGCGAGAAATGTGTAGCCACAGACTGCTATGATAAAATTTATTCTCCGTAGCTATTGTTTTCCATCTCAATGCTATTTTGCATGAACATTGAAATTGTGCTCCCTTAATTGCTCTTTTGCACAATATATTAACAAAAGATGGTTCAACTTCTAAATTACATAACATAAATTAACAAAAATATATGAAAACTTAAAAGGAGTGAAACTAAATCATTGCTATTGATTGATTGTTGTTAATTATCAATTTCCTTCATGCAACTACTCTCTGCAAAAGTGTTCAGTGTAATAGTACAAATTTTCTAGAAAAACCTGTGATAGAGATTTTTGAAACCATTAAGTATCTGTACAGTTTTACTCCAAGTTTTACACATGCAAATGTACAAACTACCAAAAACTTTAAATTTAGGTATTTCATCAAGCAAAGGACAAGTGACATGGACAATCAAATGAGAATTTGGGAACCTCTAATACATCCTAAGTTTGCTTGATGGTAAAGGCACGAGTAATTCATAATCAATAAGCACTTCATTTAACTACTTACAAACCTTTTACCTGCATTTAGTACTCCTCACATGCATTCACATCACTTCAAACATGTTTAAGTGTTTGAATGTGTGGTTCCAAATGCCACAAGTGGGGTATTTCTTTAGTCCTCAACACAGATGCTTCAATTGATACATGGTCAGTAATGTTGAGCCAAGAATTTCTAGATGGAAAAGCGAAATTTGTGGATACAAGTTTCATACATTTTCACAAAGTAAAAAGAACTAACACATATATAAGAAGGAGATTTTGGTTGTTAAAAGAGGAATTGAAAATCTTAAAATATTCCTCAAGCCCAAACATTTTGCAAGCAAAACAAATAGTTAGCCAATAAGAAATTTGTTAAGGAAAAAAACAAACATAGATTTAGCCCAAGGGAGAATTGCTGGATGGTATTTTGAGTTCCAGAGTTATAACTTTGATATACAATGGGTTAAATGGGAAAATAATTCCCTTGCTGATGCTTTAACTAGAGATCTCAAAATTATTGTAGTCATCACAATAGATCCCATAGATCCACTTATTTGCCAAGTGAGATTCTAGTTATTCTATTAACCAATAGGTATGCTAATAGGTGGATCAAAATGATTAAAAAACTAAAAAGGGATACTTGGGAATATAATATAGAAAGACATCATTTCTATATTATGGATGCTCTAGACCTTTTGGAAGCACAAATTATCTCAGAAATGCTTTCTCATTTGATCTTGTGATCACACTTATCATCAGGCCAGTGGTTACCTAAACATTGATCAAAAATTATAATTCTCTACTCAATCAGAGTAGTAAATAGTTTTTATTTTGGTAGGTTTACTTTTGAAAATTATGCAGATGCATATGGAGCTGTATTAGATGAAGAAATGGTTGATTTCCTCAATTTAATTAAGTTTGTAAAATTTAAAGTTTTTGGTAGTTTGTACATTTGCATATGTTATAGATCAAATATTATTAAGTTGCCCCATAAATATTATATTACTGGGCCCAACTTAAAATAATATTATCATTCATTTCCCTTGATTTATCCTTTAGCCTATGAGAAATGATGATATGCTAGAGGTCTCTCCATGGTTCTAATTTGGAAAAGGGGACATGACAATAACTGATTGCATGACAACATAACTGATGAGTAATTGACTGATTTTTAACTATGATTGCACAACTAACTGCATGATTGCATGACTACATAACTGATGGGTAATTGATATGCTGCTAATGATGATTGCATAATTGGTGAAGACCTGGCTTATTTTTAATGTGCTGATAACAACATCATTCTAATCAACAAGAGGTCACAAACCACTTAGCTTGGTCTTTAATTGACCCTGATTACAACTGCTGTACTAAATAAGCCTATAGGGCCATAGCAGCCTGTAATAGTTTTAACTAGAGGGCCATGTTAATAGCCCAAAAGCAGACTGATTTTGAGAAGCCTTATAGTTTTCAATCATTTTTCCAGTGTTAAATTTAGTTTCTTTGGTTAATGTACTTATTCTGTGGAATTTTATTGATTGTTACCATACTTCTGTGGAATTTTATTGATTGTGTATGCACAAGCAGGCTGATGAGAATGGGTTTGTAAAAAGATCAGCTGCTAGTATGTTGAGTGGAAAACAGTTTGCTTCTCCAAACACGGTGAGTTCTGTGATGACCTCAATGAACACATTTTATCGTATTTTCTGTGTTCTATGGTATTGAATATTAAATCTTACAATTTTTTATTTGTCTGAATGAGATATTGATTGAGCTGCATGTAGCTACTATAATCTAAAGATAAAATTGTACAAGTTTATTAGTTTATTTTATTTATGCATAAAAATTTGTTGGAAGCCTTTATGCAAGTTTAGTAGGAACATGGATAATGTGTTATTTGTTGGAAGCCTTTATGTAAGTTTATGTTATAATGTGTTATTTTTTTCTTTTTGTAGGAATGTATTGATAAACTCAAAGAAGGAGATAAAGTTAAGGTGTTGGATCCATTAGATGGTGATGTTGTGGGCATTGGGCAGATTCACTCCCTATCTATTATACATGGAGTCAACTTGAAAGGAACAATGGATGCAAATGTAAACATTTTAAAGGTCACGAGTAACATACCCCTTGTTTATGAAGACAAAATAGATGGAGCTGTTCGTCTGAAAGAGAAAGAAGGAACCTTCACACAGTGGCCACTAAAATATCTGCAAAAAATGACATAGTTGAACATATTTATCATGTACTAGTTGCTAGACATCTTGGCTCACTATTTTATGCAATATTTTGAATATGTTGTTCAGGGATCTTAATTATCATGGTGTATTTGAAAGAGTTGGAAACTCTTAGACAACTTTGACATTTTTTATTATATTTACATATATACTCTTAGACACTTGACATTTTATAACTTGATATATATATTGATATATATTTGCATTAATTTTTTTTATTGTAGATTACCTTTATTTATCATGATGTTGAATCAATCTTTTAATTTTAGTATGTTGTAGCTTATATGCATATGCAATATTTTTATTTACTTTTATGTTTTAGTTCAAATTTAATATTATATTAGTTTTGCATTAAAAAATTTATGGTATTTAATAAATTATTTATTTCGTGATTATATTTACTACCAATTAATGAAAATTAGTAAATAAAATGATTGAATTAATGACTAAAGTAATGATTAAATTAATGACTAAATATGACTAAATGACTAAATAACTAAATATATGACTAAAGTAATGACTAAAATAATGACTAAATAAATGATTAAAGTAATGACTAAATTAATGACTAAATATATGACTAAATTAATGACTACATATATGACTAAAGTAATGACTAAATATATGACTAAATAAATGACTACCTTGACTAAATAAATGACCAGTTAGCAACAATTAATGACTAAATTAATGATTGAATATATGACTAAATTAATGACTAAATATATGACTAAATAAATCACTTCCATGACTAAATAAATGACTAGTTAATAACAATCAATGACTAAATTAACGATTAAATCAATGACTAAATTAATGACTAAATCAATGACTAAATCAATGACTAAATTAACAATTAAATCAATGACTAAATCAATGACTAACTCAATGACCAAATTAATGACCAAATCAATGACTACAAATCAATGACTAAAATAGTTTAGTCATAAATTTGGTCACATTATAAATGACCAGCAATAGACTACTAATGGTCACGTGACCAAAATTAGTCATTTATATGCAATTTTTAGTAGTTTATTTAGTCATATATTGTTGTTTGTGTACTAGTGATCCTTTATTTTTAATTTTTTTATAGTTAGAAGGTGCCTTGAAGTTTTCACCTAAAGATGTGTCTTTTTTTGTTTTGTTTTTATTATTTTTGTGAATAGAGGATTGCATAGTCTCCCCAAAGTATGCCACAGAGTCACGATCTATAGTGAACTCAACTTTATCGTCCCCACTTGGTATTCCTTCACTAAGTCCCATGAATTCTACAATAGCTTCATCATTCTAAAAAATGTCCATAGTGGGTTTTCCTTGTTGATCCTAGTCAATGAGTTGTGGGTAGAAAAGGGAGATACCATCATCATAAGAAAGCATGCAAAATGAGGCTAAAAGAGAAAATAATTTTTTTTCCTCAAAGTCCCAAGAGGATTCCATCTAGCTATCATCTTCATTAGTGTTAGGAAAATTAGATTCTTCCACAAAGTAGGGGACAAATGAGTGAGAATCATGTTCAATATAAGGGAAAAAAACATCAGATTCATGATCAATAGGCTTAAGTAGTGGTTTTGGTTTGTTCTCATCACAAGGCTAGAATAGTCTTACACCAAATCTTCTTTATTCCATGGGACTTTAGGAGGATCTTTAGGAAGTTCAATGTTAAACATTTATCTAAAAAAATTATCAAAAGAAGGCTCTCCTAGTTCTCGAAACATTTCATCAAGCTCATAATCACTTAGGGATATTTCAGAGCCATATTCCCGATCATGGGAGTGAGTCTTTATATGGGAGTGTTTTATTTTCTTGACACTTTCAAAACCATTTCCACTCTCACCTGAAAGCACATTAGTATGTTGATCATTAGTTTCGATTAGCTCCAACCCTAACCCAAAATACTTTGGTCTTATAGAAGGAATTATAGGTTCTCTTCCTCATTTCTTATTTATAACAAGGCCACTAATACCATCATATAATTTTTCCTTCATTATGTCATAGCCTTTTCCATATTGTTGTATTGTTAGCAAAGATGGGTCTTCTTGATCTTTGTAATTCTAATTCAACATTTCTTCAATATCTTCTTTGTTCAACTCCCCCCACTTTGTGAAATTCATTGTAGGAGGAACCTCAAAAATCTCTTTTGGATCTAGTTTGAAACAAGGCCTCCCATAAGCTTTTAGAGACTTGGGTATTTTAGTGATACAATAGGAAATTTTCAACTTGTACTCACCACAAGCTTGATCCTAGATCTTGATGTTAGGATTAGTTCTCAGGATGGTGGAAGGAGATGGTATAGAGGAAGAAAAAGGAGTGGATGTGGATGGATTGATGAGTGTGAAAAAATAAATCTATTTGGAATAAGTGGATATTTAAACTTCACGGTTAATGGGAACTCGGTTTTTAGAAATACCTCTCAAATTGGTGCAATACTAGAAGGGATCAAGATCTCCAAGTATGGTAATTTTGGTGCCATCAAAAAGAAACTTCAAGCATTGGTGGTAAGTGGATGGTATCTCCTTTAAGGCATGGATCCAAGGTCAACCAAGTAATATGTTATAAGGCAGTTCAAAATACAAGACTTGACATGTATCTACAATGATCGGCCCAACTTGGATAGGAAGTGTGATAATGCCCCATAGAAGAGCATTCCTCATCATCATTTGCCTTTATGAAAATGATTTTGGTTACATCCACACACATATCAAAGAAGCTTAGTGATTTGACTAGTTTTTGAGACCATATATTCAATCCTTCTCTACCATCTACTATGACTTGTCTAACCTTGTGTTTATGGATGAATACTTCAATATGCAATGTGTGATTGTGAGATGGTTTTAGGGAGGAATAGTCTTGTTCTAAAAAGGTTATGTGATGGGGAATAGATAAGTATCTGACCATGGATTTGAATTGGTTGACATCAATGTTAGTTGGTATGCAAGACTCCTATAGAACCTTATCAAGTATAGATTTGTGTGTAGGAAAAATGTGGAGTAACTTGAGTTTGGAGATTTGAGTGGGAATTTTAACCAATTTGTCAATAAGATTAAATTTCCTCTGGGTTGTGACTTTTTGGAAAAGGGACCAGGTATCATGATCTTTGGTTGTCTATTAGGAGGAGTAGCTATTGTGACCTTGCTTCTATGAGTGGAAACATTGCACTCTAGAATCTTCTTAATGGTGATAGTATTGACATTTTCATTAGTAGCTCAAAGGTGATTAATGATAGGTCCACTAGAATGATCAAAAGTAGTGTGACTGTAATTAGCTCTGTTATTAGTGTTTGGACCTAACATAAAGGGTTTACTGGAACCATGATCTTGCAGTGGGTTTTTATGAATTGTATGGTCTAAATTTGAAGAAAATTGTTGACCATATAGTTCAATGGTATGATTTTGAATAAGATTGTTAGAATTGGCTATGGATGCCACCCAAGATCTATGGACCAAATGGAAAGCACAAGAAAGAGAGAGAAATTATGACAAGAATAAACTGTATTCAATGTCATTAATATGATAATGATTATGATTGATTACAAATGAGAAAGACCCCTTGGTTATATAGCCAAGGTGAGAACATAGAAGGGCATAAGATTATGACAAGTGTCAGAATCTTATGACATGAGACAACTAGGAAAACTTATCACTCCACCAAAGATGGAGAGATAATCACATGATGTGTCCACAAAAGGTGGAAGTGATGAGATAATGACATGTCAAGTCCACCAAAAGTGGAGATTCTCCAACAACCTCCTATGTGGTCCCTAAGTAAACTTAACTAAGGTGTAATTATGACCTAGGACAAGGTACAAGATATTTAATTACACCAACACCCCCCCTTAAGTGCAACTTAGGGAGTAGTGCACAAATGCAAACAATGCAAGATGGGTCCCGGCTACTAGGCCATGTTAGGTACCCATGTACAAACAATGCAATCAATGCAATCTCTCACAAACGAGGAAAGGGAGAAAACCTCATGGGACAAAACTCCCCCTCAAAAGAGAGATGAAATACAAAATAGAAATACTCTCAATGAAGAATGAGAAGGTAAAAACCCCATGTGAGGAAAAAGACCCCCCCATAAGAGAGAAGTAGAAGAGAAGCAAGGTAGCCCCCCCTCAATGTTGAGTCTCCTACAAGAATGGTAGAAGCTCGACATTGAATGCTCAAGATGATCCAATCTTGCCGAACAACGTTCCTCCCCTTAGGAAGAAACAAAACCAAGGATGTATGTAGGATATCAAGATGATGGATGATGTATGATGGTGTCTCTGAAGCATGCTCAAGTGTCTGCATGTCGATGCCGAAAGCTGAACCACTCCAATCAGGTGTTCTAGGCCACACTGTTAAAGAGGAAAATCCAACATCTAGTAGAGAAGAATGTAGAGCACTATCCAAAGACAAAGATATCCCCTCTGAAGACAAAGAAGCCTCCTCCAAATGCTGTCCAAAAGAATCCACACTCATGCCAAACTGAGAAGAATGATCATGTAGAGAATGAACAAGAGGGTTAAGGTGGTCCCTCACAACAACTGAAGAAGGTTCATCTTCATCAAAGAGAAGATGAATGCTATCAAGAGTGTCCTCCAAATCTGCAAGATGTGACTCCACAAACAAGTCTGAAATACCTGTTAGGAAGTCATCCAAAGTAACCATATCTGGAAGACTATGTATGTCCTGCTGCACTGAATCACTAGGAGCCAAAACTGTAGCAACACAAGCATCATCAAGTACAACAGTCGATAGAGGAGATGAAGTGCATGGCTCAAGGACTGGATCTGAAGTGAGTATGCCCAAGTTCAAGAAGCCAAATGTCTCCTCAGAATCATAGTTGTGATCAACAGTCGAATGAACAAAGTCATCATCAGAAGCAAATTGTGCAAAGGAATACAACCGAGATGAATGATCAACCACCCCAGTAGCAATGACATCTCTAGTCTCCGAGTCACGAATGATAACAGAATCAGGAGTGAACTCCACAGTTCTCCCATCTCCACCATGTGTAATCTGATAAATGGAAAGTAGATTGTTTGTCAAATGAGGAACACACAAGACATCCTGAAAAGTGTTTTCCCCAATGCTAATAGATCCCTTCCCTGTTACACTCATGTATGTATTGTTTCCCATCAAGATAGGAGACATTGAACAAGGCTGAAATGTAGAGAAGATAGTTTGTGAAGATGCCATGTGATGTGATGCTCCTGAATCTAGAAGCCATCTCCCTGATCCTGGACTTGAATGAGCACAAAGAGCTTGTCCTTTATATCCTGATATATATGTTTGACTTTTGTCCTTTTTAGACTGTTTTGAAGTAGAAGGAGAAGAAGATTCAGACATTCTAGAAGGCAAATCAATGTGATTCTTTTTGAGAAGATTTTTCAACTCATCTATGTCCTTCTTATAACAATAGTGTTCTTCATGTCCATCCTTCTTGCAATATGCACAAAAAGGTCTCTCCTTCTTAGATGATTTCTCTTTTGAAGATGAATCTTTATGTTCTTCTGTGGAATTTGATGTGGATTGTGTGTTCTTCTTAGGCTTGTTCTTTGTCTTTTCTTTGCCACTTGAAGACTTCTCATCCTTTGCAACCAAGGCATGTGATTTTGAAGACTTCAAAGTACCCATTTGAATAAGCTTATCTTGCTCCCTAGTGAGTTGCATAGCAAAATCTTCAAAGGAAGGCATCTTAAACTGACTCCCAAAGGCATTCTTTGTAGCATAGAAAGTAGACACAAACACTGAATATTCAGGTCCTAGCTTTGAAAGAACACTTAAGATCAATTGTGTATCTGATTTCTCAATTTTACAATTCTTCAATTGTGTTCTTAGTGACTTGAATTTGGTGATGAAGTCTTGTATGTTGTCAAAATTACATGGATTGAGACTGATTAATTCATTCTCCAACAAATGTCCTTGAATTTCATCTGTTTTCCCAAACAATTCTGACAATGTAGTCCACATAGCCATAGGTGTATCCAACTGCTCAATGTGAAACAACAACTCAGGAGAGACATACAAGCACAAATAGCCAATGGCTTCTTCACAACTATTCAACCACTTATTCTTTTTAACTTCATCATTTTGTGGTTCACCATCAAGCCCATGAACTATCCTATACAATCTTTTAACTCTTAGCAATTTGTTCATTTCTGATTTCCATGTAGGATAGTTGTAAGGTGTTAGAAGTGGAATTGTAGATGGCTCCATGATGAAGCAAGAACACAAATCAAGAGGAATGCAACCACAACCACAAGAAGAATCCCCCCCCAAATTCACTCAATCAAAGAACCCCCCAAGCAATATATGATTTGGCACTATATATTTAGTGCATTTACAGTTGCTAGATGCCAAAAACAGCAAGCTAGACTTGATCTTAGTGCTTACAAATGCCAAAATAGGCCACAGTATCAAGTACAATTTTTGGTACAAAATGAGATCAATCTGATCCTACCACTGAGAAGTACAAGAAAAATCATGCACTTTCAAAAAAAATTGCACTCAAAAATGATACTGTAGGAGCAATATATGAGCTCCCGAAGTTCCCAAAATGAGGACGAAGCAGCAATACCTGTGAGAATCTGTAAATTCTGGAAAAACAAGGCATCAAAACCAAAAACTGATTGCACCAGTGCGTAGAGCATGAAATTTTAGCCCAAATCAAAAAAAATTGCTCAAAAAAAGGACTTAAAATGACTGAGATATTAGCCTTCAAAGTTCGCCTATGAAAATCAAAATGCAAACCGTGAGGGGGGCTGAATTTTCAAAAGAGTGCTGACGTCACGCTGACGCTATGCTGACATCAGCAATTCAAGAGCTTAAATTTGATGGTTCTCCGCCAGTCACCAGAAAACGTCCCCCTACCGGAATGTTAACGGAATATGCCACGGACGGAATATTCTGAAAGAATCTTCTCCGCCGGTGGAATCTTTGACCGGGATGTTTTGAGCGCGCCGGAAAATTTTAAAAGAACCGCTGCCGGTTTTTGATTTTTCGTTGCCGGGTATATTGAATGCGCCGGCGAAGAAGAGTGGGCCCGCTAGGGGCAGTGCAGAGGAATGGCCACAGGCCACGTGGCGGTCGCGGCTGGTGCGGTACCCTGCTGCCGGTACGCAGTACCGTCTGCGTACTGTGAATTAAATCCGCAGAACAAACTTTTCTATATTTTTTTTATTTGATTTTTGAATACATTTCAATGGAAAATATAATTGGTACAATATAAGAGATTTTTTTTTCCTAAAAAATTTTCAAAAATATTTCAAACATTTTTATTTAAAAATAATCGTACCGTCGACAATGATGGCGATTTGGGGGCCGTACGGCTTCTAGGTAAAAAAAAAATTTTATCTCACTGGACAACTACTCCGAATCGGATGATTTGACAGTTGATTTTAGGGATTTTGGGCCTTCTGGACGCGATGGCAGGGTCGGATTGACCCAAAATGCTCCAAAATTGCAGCTACTTCTGGATCTGGCAACCACTCTTCAGCTTCAAACCCTCATAGATTTAGCCTCGTAGCTCTGATTTGGACAAAACAAAAGGAAAAATCGACTATCTCGAACCTTTCGGATGCAATGGTGAGCTCAGATTTGCACCAGCAAGCTCAATTTGAACCTGCAACAAAGAGCCATGAACGGAACCTCCTCAAATCTGGAATCTCTCTTCAGAATAAGACTCTCCAATGGCTCCAAACACGCTCTGATACCATGTTAGAATTGGCTATGGATGCCACCCAAGATCTATGGACCAAATGGAAAGCACAAGAAAGAGAGAAAGATTATGACAAGAATAAACTGTATTCAATGTCATTAATATGATATGACTGATTATGATTTATTACAAATGAGAAAGACCCCTTGGTTAAATAGCCAAGGTGAGAACATAGAAGGGCATAAGATTATGACAAGTGTCAGAATCTTATGACATGAGACAACTAGGAAAACTTATCACTCCACCAAAGATGGAGAGATAATCACATGATGTGTCCACAAAAGGTGGAAGTGATGAGATAATGACATGTCAAGTCCACCAAAAGTGGAGATTCTCCAACAACCTCCTATGTGGTCCCTAAGTAAACTTAACTAAGGTGTAATTATGACCTAGGACAAGGTACAAGATATTTAATTACACCAACAAAGATCTTATATGAGATTTCTTAATTGTCTACATCAAGAAGTTTTATCCCTTTTTGTTTGGTGGGAATCATAGAATGCATTATCATTCCACGATGGTAGCTTGAATTTCCCTGGGACATATGGTTTAGAGTACAACAATGTGATGACATTGTTTTGGAGGAGCTTTTTGAGGACAATTTCAATTGGTTCACCCAAGGGGGTGAATGTGCATCTCTTTGGAAATTTTCTGGTTTGATGTGATTGCCCTTGGTCTTCGTTGTTTTGGATTGTGTTCGCTATAGGTGTAAATGTGGTAAATGGTGTGCTTTGTGGTTGATTTCCTCTAAGAATGATTGTAAGACCTATCATGTTTATTGCTTTATTATCAACAATGCCAAAATTGGTGATATGTTTGTTTTTTACCTAGTATTTTTTTTTGTTATTTGATTGGTTTGGGTTTGTGTTCTTGTTTCCATATTTGAGTTCTCCTTTTCAAATTAAATCCTTTTCAATTTGGACTAACTTTTCGACTAGGTCTATGAAAGTGGTGCAACAATAAACTTGTAAATTATATCCCAATGGGCCAACAAGGTTTTGAACAAACATGTTTACCTTTTCCTTTTATAGTATCTTGACTGGGCATCGACATACCAAACCCCACCATCTTTGGAAAAATGGAATGAATGTTTTGCTAGTGTATTCTTGAGTATTCGTAGATAAATTGGAAATGGTAACATTAGTGTTAATTTTATAGGCATAATTTTCTACAAACTTGAACCAACAATTTTGCGTGTTCTATAGACTTCTCTTGTACTCTTAGGATTTTTTACCTAAAAGGAAAGAGATAGAACCCCAAAATTGTTGTGGTTCGCTCAAATAATAGAATGTTTTATTTTATTATGACTAAATGGAATGATATAAATGCAAATAAGTGAAGCAATTGATTTATTATTAATGTAAAACTAATGAAATATGTAATGTTTGCAAACATAATAAGGTATGAAAAAATGAACTAAAAACATAAAAAAAAAGCAAATAGAAATGAATGAGATTAAACAAAGTGCACCTGGGACTTGATTTTTGATCTTGGAAGGTTCTAGAAACTGGCATAAATCACTAGAAATCACTAGTGGGACTCATTTTCCACTGAAGGAAAATCAGTCCTCCTATTGGTAAAAACACCTAAAACTACTGTCTAACTATTGGGAACTAGATTATGACAAAATAAAATTGTCTAGCCTATAGGTGGGACTCATTCACCTCTGATGGAAAATTAGTCCTCCAAAAATATACAAATTTAATATTCAATCCTATAGCTTCAGATCTATACTTTTCTTCTTGTCGGGTTGACAGAGTCAAATCTATAGAAAATGGGTTGTATGTTGTCTCCAAGCTTGAATTAGGGTTTAGTTGACTTGAAATAGTTTTTTGACTTGTTGAATGCCTTTCAACTCCTATTTTCTTGGAAAATATGTATACAAAAGTCACAACCTTGTTGAAGAAGTCTGAAGATATGTCAATGGCTGCTCTGAGATGCTCAGTGATTGCTTAATTGAATGATGTTATGATTAAATGCAAGAATGCTAATTAATGAGTGTATTAAATGTCTAAGATACTAAGGAGGGTGAATCAATATCTTTTTTTTTTATTAGATACCATCCAATTATTCCAATGCATATAATAGCAAAGATAAGTAAAATCATTAGCAAAACATGAACTCAAAAAACACATGAACACTAGGATTTTTACGTGAAAAACCCAAAATGGGAAAAAAAAGATGAGTGTTAGCTCACAATATAGTATAACTAGTTATAAAATATTAAAAAATTTGGTGGCTCACTACCAGGACTAACTATCTAGAAACAAAGGCTCACTTCCCACAAAATTTTGATGATAGAAAATGTCTTATAGCCAAAAAATGATCTGATGGAGTACACCTAATTATTGTAGATTTAATTTATCACACTTCATCATATTTTCTCTTCTTCACATTTACAATCTCATCATACAAAAAAATTGCATCTTAAACTTCAAAGATTATCCAATATATATCTAATCTCTCTACAAGCATCAATTATATTGGCCTAATTAGATGCACCTCTTATTCAACAAAACATGTCAACTATTGGCTTCAAGAATTCATAAAAAGTTGTGAAAAAATAACTCACACATCCAACAACCTTCATAAAGTTGGCATAGACCTAAAAATAGGTTGCACATATACTCACAAAAAAAAAATCACGGTTACACAATACATCCATTAGGTCAGCTAGGGATAGACCTAATAGCACAAATGAAAACACCAATTTAATTTCAATACACCATATGAGCAACTAGATACATGAAATATTGAATGTACATTCTCCCTACATCTATTGACCATTTCCAAAAACCAAAAGCAACAATAATCATTGGAAATCAAAGGTAGACCAAAATACCAGAGGATGTAAGAAAAATATCTATTCAAATACTAGACTAGAATACCAGAATAACTTTGGTCTTGATCTTGTAGTTGAAACTCATATATCATGACGACATCAGTGACAACACAAAGTAACAAAATCATATGTTCTTCATTTTTTCAACAATCTCCCCCTTTTTAATTGATGGAAAAATGTGCCAAAAACTAAAAATAATATTTATAGAATTCCTTATTTATAATACTTCTCACCATTTCACCATTCTTCACTCCCCCTTTGACATCAAGGACAAAGGGTTTCCTAAAAATGATTAGAAAAATTAAACCAAAGAAAACAAAGAAACATGTATCAACTAGAAGATGATGAGCCTTGAAGATTCTTTAGAATACCTACCCATAGTGCTTTTCCATTTTCCCAACTATCATTTACAAAAATCAACATCCTATTTAGAGAATCCAACTCAATCATAATTTCTTTTGCACCTTCTAAATTATTAGGAGACAAGTTTATCTTTTAAAATTTTTTTTGTACAAGCAAGAGCCTTGCCAACTGGATTGAATTCAACTCTTGCAATGTTACTCAGCCTATCAAATTTCCTGATAATTTCTTCCCTCTACTTCTACAAAATAAATATTTTTTCTTTATGCAAAGCGATTGCATTCCAAGTTGAGCTATCTCTATATTTAGATAGATTGTAAGTACTAGAGACTATTGAAAATTTAAATTCAATGGAATCCATAGAAATATTAATATTTTGAGTGGCATCCAACCACTTTAAGAAATAAGCAAGGACATCATTAGCCTCTACCTCAGAAACCCTTACAACTTCCAAGTTCTTTTCAACTCTAGAGTGTGTAAGAGCACACTTGTCATGTCATTCCAATAACCTTCTCTCTACCAATTTCTCCTCAACCTCTTGTGTTTCCTTTTCATTAAGCATGAAGGTATACTCCTTTAGAGAATATAGCAAAAATCTCATATTTTCAATGGGGGTGAGAGATGTATCAATGGATGCACCAGGTATGACTTCCTATAATCCCTTGGGGACATCATCTACAAGTTATGTTCCTCTTTGATGTGCTCCTAACATTAATTTATGCACCAGAGGCATCTTCTCCATATCCACCCATGCTTCAACCATAGGAATTTGTAAAATGTCCTGGGGAATTATTGGCTGAAATCTAATTTGCTTGGAAAGTAGTCCTTCCAGAACATCATTACCAGAGGATGATTCTCTAGGAATCTTAAGTGATTTTATAATTTTCTTTTCACTTTATTTATTTTTCCTAACACTATCTTTGATTTTATTTTCTTTCTTTGTTTCTTCCTTCTCTTCTTCTTCCTTCTTTTCTTCTTCTATTTCCTCTTCTTCCTCTACTCTATTTTCTTCTTCTTTGTCGTCATCTTTATCTTTACGATTATCTTTATCATTATCATCCTCTTCCTCATTTCCATCATTTTAATCTTTATTTTATTCTTCCTTGGGATTGTCTTTTTCTTCTTCTTCACCACCTTTTCCTTCTTCTTCAACATTTTCTTGTTAAATATTTCCTTCTTCTACTTCAATGTGCTCTGAAGGAGCATCATTATGCATCTTAGGCTCAACATCTCCTTCATTCTACTCAACATTTTCACCATGAACATTAATTTCAACATCAAAATTTCTAGAAATATCTTCATTACCTATATCAAGAGCAATATTTTCCTTAGCATTTTTAGTAGCATTAACATCTTCATCAATCTTAAGCATACCATATTTTTATGTTGTTTCCTGGATTACCTTTGTTGTTTTCTCTTCAAATACGACCTCTGATCTCCTTTTCATTAAGTCATATCACATGCTTTTAGGGACATCTTTCCTTATCTCCTCCCATTTGAATACTAAGATGATAACATATTCAATAGCAACTGAAAGAAGACTTTTCTTGTCTTCCTCTCCAACCTTATCATTGTATTGAGTTGTAGGTTGAAGTATATTCTCAAAATTTAGCAAGGAATTTAAAGTTGGCTCTAGTTTAAATCAGGGACTAGAACTTACCAGAATGTCTTGTTCATCTCTCTGGTCATTAGTGGCTTCACCAGATACCTTAGCCTTCTTTGATTTCGGCTTGGTGTGCACATGTATACCAAACTCTTGCTCCTCTTCATCATTATAAGATGATACAATATGTACTCTTTTGGAACCAACAACTTCTATAGATACACTTTCACCAGAGGGTAAACCTCCTCTTTTTCTTCTCACCAGCTTTGCTTCAGGATATTCTTCTTCATCATCCTAATCATTTGTAACAATAATATTTTTCTCCCTTGTAGCTTTCTCTTTCCTTCCTCTCTTTTCAAGAGCTACCATGGGAGTTTCCTTCCTCTTCCCATATCTTGTAGTAAATTTAGAGGAAACAAGACCTTTTTCTTTATCAACCACACTAGGCTCAATCTTAGCTATGGGCATGTGCAGGATCAAGATGGGTATGTGGCTGATAATTTTTTTTTTACCCAAAACTGATGAAACAAAAAGGGTTTTTAAAGGAGATTCTTAGCTTTCCACCAATATAAATTATGCCTTACTTTGAATTTAATAAGTAATTATTATTCATTTTCTATTCAAATAACGACTAAAGTCCTAATTGTAAGTTGATTGAAAAACATCTATAGCTTTCAAATGGTATAACATTTTTTGAATCCAAAACTTGCATCACATTCTATGCTTTGTATACTATAGTATTAAAAAAATAAAAAATTAATTTCATAAAATTTTGACCAAGTTAAGGTGGTCAGACATACGAGTTTTTATATTTTTTAAAAGTTGTAATAAAAAATTCATAATTAATTATATACTTGGAAAAAAATTACAAAAAATATGCATCACATCGACATGAGTCCTCTACTTATATCTAAAATATTATTAAAAAATATTATCATTTTATTGTGGTTAGGGTGGTCAAGCAGACACCTACTTCTTATATTTTCCCTTAAATTTAAGTACTACTGAATTGAAATTTCAAATTTTCACCAAATAGATTTTTTATTTTTTTAAACAAACCTAGTAGTTTAGAAATGACATTCAATTTGCTACATATTCTATTCTTACATATTTTTGAACTAATATACATAACTTATTCAAATTTTTATGTCAAGTTTCCTAACTCTGATTTTTCTAATTTTTTTGCCACTTACGGGCTTGTTTTTTCCATGATGATCCTGCACATACCCCTATAGGGGTTGTGGGTGGTTTTTCGGAGGTAGTCCATCTAGATCTCCTTGGACTAGATGATTTTTCTTCCTTTTGTTCTCTCTGAGCCTTGCCTAGGGTAATCTCTCTATCAGTAAATTTGGCTTCCTTAACCTTTTTTCTATACATTCTCTCTAGTTTTAGGTTTCTAAAGTTCCAAATGAACTTCCATAGACTTCTCTGCAAATGTCCAAATTCTGGGTTCATTGGGGTCCTCTAGATTCTTCAACAACAATTGCACACACTTTTTAGCTACATATTTTGTTACCTCATATGCTAGAGGCTGAATCTAGACAGTTAGAAGTTCTACAACCACTATCATGCATTCATTAGATGAGACATGGAATATGATATCATCTTTATACTTCTCAACAGTTTTCTTTAGGATTCTTTCCATTTCATTCATGTTTCTTTTAAATACAACAAAGAATGTTGTTAGAGCATTATATCGAGCATCCATATTTCCTAGACTATGAAAATAATTAAAAAAATTGATTTCCTATAGGTTTGGATGAGTCCCAATGTACTTCTTCACTCTTTTTTGGAAGTCTCTTTGTGAAGTAAAATAATAAACATATAATCAATGAACAAAACTTGAAGGCATACTTCCTCTATTTTGTCAACTTCAAGTTCTCTAGTAGTTGTAGTATAAGAAGCTCACATAGATCATAATATATCAATGTTCATAACCATATCAGAAGTTGTATAGATTGTTGTTACCAAAATAAAATTCTCTTTGTTTGTGAAGTATATTTTATGTTTGATCATCATATTTGCATACTTCATACTAGTAGGATTAGTAACCGTTTTCATTGCTAGGGATATTTTGTCAAATGTTGCTCTTGTGAGTTTCATTACTACCTAATTCCTCACATATTTTAACATAGGTATTGTACCTTTA
Source organism: Sequoia sempervirens (assembly GCA_007258455.2). Taxonomy (NCBI): domain Eukaryota; kingdom Viridiplantae; phylum Streptophyta; class Pinopsida; order Cupressales; family Cupressaceae; genus Sequoia; species Sequoia sempervirens. The sequence continues at coordinate 135,905,094 of VDFB02373365.1, read as the reverse complement.
TTTAGAGTCTTGTTATAGCCCTAATTGTAAAGAAAGCTAAGGTGCAGAAACAACTCTCCTAACGTCAAAACCTCATGGAAGAATGTAGAGACACTTCTAAATTTTACAATTACAGTCCAATTAAGATGTATTTGAAAGAGATAATAGAAATAGAGAATTAAATATAAACATATGAACACCAGATTTACGTCAAAAAACCCTTACGAGAGAATTACCCACCAAACCAAGAAAAACCCCTTTGTATTACAATAATGAAATTACATACAAAGTACAAGCTTGACTCTCTGATGTTAAATTACAACAGCTTTCACAATGGCCAACCTTGTGTAGAACATTCACATTACAATGCTCTCATAATCGAATTCATACACTAATCACTCATCGAACCATTGACAACACTGTTAATCTAAATATTGATCGAACCATCCAACTATCCAACCGAACATCATCTGCAACTACAAAGTATATCCATGTCATCCATGTCTATTGAACTTCCTCACAGAACTTCCACAACAGACTAACTTCCAATGGTTCCCATTTGACTTCTTTGATTGGTCAAAGACTCACAACGTAGGATAGTCATCACTTGGTTAAAGGTGTTCACAATGTATTCACATGTCATTGAGACACTAACCATGTCTTCTTGATGCCACAAGACCTGATTGTTGATATCTCCAAGAGTCATCACTATCGGCAGGAGGTTACACCTAGTTCAGAAAGTTATCCCTCAGACTTCACGTTGTCACCAAGACCTCATATTGATGATCATCACTTATATCAGTATTTGGAGAGGCCATCATTTTCAATGAGGGATCATATCAAAGTTCCAAAGTCACATAGACATTAGCATTTCCATTGACAAGACTATCATCATTCACCAAGAGATCAAACTGAGCCTTCAAGTCATATGAAAAAGAACACTTGTCGGCAAGACTTAGGCTATCACTGAGATGTTACTCTGAATGTTCACACCTTTCATCGAAGACTTTAGTTGCTAGGAGTTTCACCGAAGACACCTGATAACAAACATACAGTGTCGGCAAGACTTACCACCATCGGTAGGAGGTAATACCAAAGTCTTCAAGTTATTCTGAAATGTCCAACAATCAAAAAGACTTACCCCTATTTCCAAGAGGTTACACCGATGTTCATACCATCAGGGAGAGAACCAACCATAGGAAAGACTTCTTACCAAGGCTTCCATGTTACCCTGATGAGCATCGGTGAGACAAACATATGCTGACAAGAGTTCATAATGAAGCCTCCGTGTTACCCCGAAGACTCCCAGTTAATACTTATTGGTGAGACTTTCCATATTGATAAGACTTCATACTGAACGTCCAAGTCTCTCCTTGAAGACTTCAATCCCTATGAATCTTCCTGACCATCAGCTAGACACCAACCCGTCAGCTAGAGATCTCCACTTAGTAGAGGGTTACAACAAACACCATAAGTCACAGTGATAACACTAGTCGGCAAGACAACAACATTTTCTTGGAAACATGAACAATCAACAAGATTACTAAACTACTAGTTAGCCAGACAACAACAAAGTCACACTGACTTTGCTCTTTCAGAGGTTTCAGGTTGTGGGATTGAGGCACATTATCCCAACACTAATTGCTTCCTTAGTTATCAAGTGTGAGTAGTCAGTCCAAAGAATTTTTTCATGGATTCTGCTTAGGACTAGCTTCACATATTTCTCATTGTAGCTAAAATTGGAAAAAATATTGTATCTATCCAACCTTTTCTCAACCACATTTGAGTACTCAAGTTTTACCAAGAATTCATCACTAGTAAGAACCTTTTTCCAAATATCAATCAAGTTAGACTGATCATATTCCTCATACTTCACATGAACGTACATCCTTGTATCCTCAGTCAATATAATTCCATGTGGAATTGATGAAAATGAACCCATGTGGTCATCTTCGAAAACCTTCAATGAATATTTTTGGTAAGAGGGCCTCGACCTCTCTGACACTTTCATGACTACAAGAGTTTCCATTCTACTAGTTCTAAACTCAAAAAACTTAACCAAAGCAAAACTACAACTACTCAAAAGATAAAAATTCCTTTTTCTACACGACAAATTGCAACTAGTGTTTCCACAACTTGAACTTCAATTCTCTTCAATAATGCTAAAAAAAATTCAATTTCTCCAAACACTCAAATGATCAAAATTCCTTAAACATTTCCTTTAAAAAGTAACAATCTTCCCTAATTCACATTAAATGTGGTAGATTTCAAAAAGCTGCTAAAAACTCTTATCTTTTACATAGACAAACCCTAAATTGCTCAATAAAAGATCATCACTTTAAATTTTCTACTAGTTCCTTTTTTAGATCCTCTAAAAACTCCTTCTTATTTCATCCTCATGCCAACCTATGATATGCCATTTATCCTAGGGGTTCCTATCATTTTCTAATAATGCTTCCCTTATGACCTTGCAAGTTGTAATTATTGAATAAATCATCTATACCAGATGAGGGAACAAGCTAATCAGTAGTCTTTGGTTCTTCTTTCTTCCTCCAAATCTTATTCATCATTTTCTTAATCCCATATTTGTCAACCTTATTCATAGATTCATTCTTTTCTACCAGATTGGCCTTCTTACTCTTTACTTCTGCAAACTTTTGAAACATGTTATGGTTTGTTGCAGTTATAGTAGGCAATATTTCTTTGATTAGATTAACTTCCATTGATTCTTATTCTACACTAGTTAGCTTTATGTCCATACTTGTTATAGGTATAACAATAGCCATTAAAGGATTGATCCAATCTTCTTCTATTAAACTAATTCATCATCAAGGTTTTGCATTCACTTTCACTATGTCCAATCCTTTTGCATGCAAAACATTAACTAGTAAAAGGACCAAGGAACTAATTCATCCTACTACATTTTGTTGCTTTGTGACCAAATTTTTTGCATAAAAAACAAGTACCATTAAAAGGACACCTTTTTCCATTAGGTTGTCTTACTGAAGGTCTCCTAGTTAAGTTCCTTGAACTTTCATTCTGCTTTCCTTTAATCAAATTCTTCTAATTATTCACAGTCTTAGAAATTTCACCGGTATCATTTCCCAGACCACCTTTGTCTTTACTCAACTTTTGTCCTACAATCAATTCATCAAGCCTATCTGAGCTAGATTTGAAATTTTTTTCACAAAGTTTTTCCTTCTCCATATCTAATTTTAGGTTGAAAATTTCTTGTTCAAGCTTGGTGCATTCTTTAGATTTTCTTTGTACCAACTTATTTAGACATTCTTCAATTCTTTTCTTCTCTTCTACTTATACTTTCAAACTAGCAATATCTTCATTATCCTTCTTCAACTAACCAATTACTTCCTTGTGCCTGTCTTTGAACTTTTTGAATTGCTCCTTTATGTTTCAAACACACTCATTTGCATCTTCAATATTTTCTTTCAAATCCCTATTTTCTATTTCAAAAATTTCAAGATCCTCAAGTGAAGTCTAAAGCTCTCATTTTTCATTCATTTCTTCCATCTTGAAGATCTCCCTCAAGTTGTTAGGCATTTCTGAAGGAACCAAGCTCTAATACCAATTGTTAAATGTCCAAGATACTAAAAGGGGGGGTGAATTACTATCTTCTTAAATTTTTTGATTAGATACCATCCAATTATTCCAATTCATACAACAACAAAGATAAGTAAAATCATTAATAGAACATGAAATCAAAGAACACATGAACACCGAGATTTTTATGTGGAAAACACAAAATGGGAAAAACCATATTGAGTGTTAGCTCAAAATATAGTATAATCAGTTATAAAATATTACAAAAATTGGTGTCTCACTTCTACGACTCATTTCCTAGAAACAAAAGCTCACTACCCACATAATTATGATGATAGAAAATGGCTTACAACTATCTAATAAATTGATGGAGCACACCTAGTGAGTGCAAATTTAGTTTCGATGTAGCTTAGTAAACTGATTTAACACACTTCATCATAGTTTCTCTTCGCATTCACAATCTCATCATACCTAAAATTTGCATCTTAAACTTCAAATATTATCCAATATATATCTGGTTTCTGGGTATGTCCAGGCTCATCATGGAAAAATATAGGCCCTTAAGTGGCAAAAAATTCAGAAAAATCAGAGTTAGGCAACTTGACATAAAAATTTGAATAAGTTATCTATATTATTTTAAAAATATGTAAGAGTAGAATCTGTAGAAAATTGAATATAGTTTCTAAACAACTAGGTTTAATTATTTTTTTTTTAAATCTATTTGGTGAAAATTTGCAATTTCAATGCAGTAGTACTTAAATTTCAGGGAAAAAATAAGAACTAGGTATCTGTCTACCCACCCTAACCACAATAAAATGATAATATTTTTTTATAATATTTTAGACATAAGTAGAGGACTTATGTCCAGATGTGATGCATATTTTGTGTAATTTTTTTCCAACTAAATAATTAATTATGAATTTTTTATTGCAACTTTTAAAAATATAAAAACTTGTATGTCTGACCACCTTAACTTGGTCAAAACTTCATGAAATTCAACTTTTATTTTTTTAATCCTGTAGTATGCAAAGCATAGAATGTGATCCCTAATTTTTATTCAAAAAATGTGATACCATTTGTAAGCTATAGATTTTTTTCAATCAACCTATCAATTATCAGTTTAGTCATAATTCAAATAGAAAATGAATAATAATTATTTATTAAATTCAAAGTAAAGCATAATTTTATATTGGTGGAAATCTGAGAATCTCCTTTAAAAACCCTTTTCATTTCATCAATTTTGAGTAAAAAAAAGTCGTTAGCCACATACCCTACAAATACCCATCATATTGCCACTTTTTGGCCCATCATGATTACCCTTCTCCACAAGCATCAAGCAAGTTGGCCTAATTAGATGCACCTCTTATTCACCAGAACATGTCAATTGTTGACTTCAAGCATTCATAATTTTTTTTGAAAATAATTCACACATCCAACACACTTCATCAAATTGGAATAAACCTAAAAATAGGTTACACATATAGCCGCAAAAATAATTTCACTATTACACAATACATCCATTAGGTCAGCTAGGGATAGACCTAATAGCACAAATGCAAACACCAATGTAATGTCAATACAACATATGAGCAACTGGATACATGAAATCTTGAATGTTCATGCTCCTGAAATCTATAGACCATTTCCCTAAACCACAAGCAATAGTAATCACCAGAAATCAAATGTGGACCAAAATACTGGAGGATGTAAGAAAACTACCAGTTCAAATACTAGACTAGAATACCTGAATAACTGCATTCTTGATCTTGCAGTTGCAACTTATATATCATGATGAAATCAATTACAATAGAAAGTAAAAAATTGAGATGTTCTTCTTCACTTTTCCAATAGAGTGAATGCAAGTGAGTGCTTGAATGAATTAGTGAATAAATTAGGTGTTAAATGGGTAGAAAAATACTTATTTATACAATATTATGCCCTAATAACCCAAGAATACATCATCATAAGCTGTAATAAGGTATTTTTCAATGAAAACTCAAAAGAAAATTTGAATTATTTTGAATTTGGATCTAAGAGGGACTCACTCACCACCCATGCCAAATGGGTCCCACCTTAGGATTCTAAGCGGGTGTCAAGAATTAAGTTGCATTTAATGTTGTTTGTTGGGTTTACATTCAAAAATACACATAATTAAAGCTTATGAGTGCATAAATGGGTCATTAAAGCATAAGAAAGGTACAAACAATGATAATAATTATAGAAAAGTGTGAAATCTTGTCACAAGAATTTACAACAATTTAGAATAGGACTTGATAAGGGATGAAAAGGTGATATTTAGATGAATTATAATAAGAAGAGTGTAGAAAAGTGTAGAAATGTGTTACAACACTTAAAAATAGCTTCACTAGACACCAATTTGAATATTAAGGACCTAGTGTGAATGTATAAGTTAGATTGAAACATTACATCAAAGAAAAATAGGTAAAGCATCATGAGAGAGAGACATAAATGACCATGAAAATGTTAATGATCCATTTTTCTATGGTACAAAACTTATCAACAAGTTCCTCCCATGACTTTATTCCTTTATGCAAGCTAGCAAACCATTTAAGTGCAAGACCTACGGGACTCCTAGGTGAACCATTGATTTTAATGGTTTAGGAATGCTATGTCTCTTTCACTCAATTAGGGTCTTTCACCTAAAGGAAAGAGATAGATCCCACACCAAAAATCTATGTGGTTCACTCAAACTAATGTATGTATGATGAAATTATGCCCAAATGCAATGATCTAGATGTAGCAAACTAATAAAATTGAATGATTATATATGCAAATCCTAAGAAATATGAAGTGTTTATAAACACAATGTTGTTTGTAAAAGGCTCAAAAAGATGAAATTTTTTTTAGATAGAACCAAATAGAAAGTTGTAACTCATAATGTGTCCACTTGTAAGCCTAATGGAGATTAGAAACTACTCTAAAAAATGTACAAATGTTGATTTTTTTACTGAATGAGACTCATTCGCCACTTGGGCGACTTAGTCCTAGTTTAGGGTTTCTACCTAGAAACTAGTTTTTTTCCAAATAGGAATTAGAATCTGCATTCAAATCTAATAGTCACCTCTAGTGGGACTCATTCTCCATCCATGGTGAATCAATCCTTTTTTAGTTTTCTACAAACTCAATTTTCAGACTTGTACTTTGTCACCTGCACAACACTTCTTGATGGAAACCCAGATCAGAATCTCATAAAATACCTACAAAATAGCTTAAAGTTTATTGTCTAATTTGGGGTTTTCCTTGGTCAAACCCCTAATTTTGTAATAAAACTTTTAATGAACAAAATCTACATAAAACCCCACCATTAAGTGTGTCTAAGACTAGGAAAATATTAAGACAAAACTCTATTCTAATGTGCTAAATTAAGATGAACAAATGTGATTTGAATGATGCAAGCCTTCCATCCAAGATGAAAAAATATGAATTGAATGAAAATGTTATGTAAACCTTAAATCTAAAGATGGAGAGTAAATGGAAGTTAGAATCACTTTGAAAACAAGTCTTTAGGTGTGAGTTGATGTCTAGTTGCATCTCCTCAACCTAGATTTCTCCATGAATTTCCATAGGAAACCATCATCAACTGTTTGTCATGTTGGATCTTGAACAAGAAGTGAGCTTGAAGACTTGTTAAAACCTATCTTGTTGTCTAAAAGCTTTAAGTTTGTTGTAAAAATGCTAATGAAGCTTTACGTTTAAATGCATCAACACCTAATTTTCCCATTATTTAGACCTAAGAGGCCAACATCCACTGAAAAATTAAGCATCCCCTTTCTCTGCAAAGTGTCTCATTTTTTTGCAAAGTGTCCCTTTTGTTTGCAAAGTCTCCTATTTCTTCACAAAGTGTCCCATTTCTTTGTGAAGTTTCCCAAAAGGGTTCTAAAGTGTCTAGGGCCTTTAGAAGAGCACACTAGATGGAATTTAGTACACTTGCATGATGAATAATGTAAAAATTGAAGATATTATATGAATTTTTAGAGAATATTGTTTTGATTGTGATAGGTACCTTCCCAGGAATGACAAAAACTAGGGGGAGATAGATAAGTTTTCTTATAGACTTAGGTCCAACACTATCAGTGGAGGATACAAAGTATCTTCAGGTAGTAGGTATCTATTGGGAATATATGATTCCACCTATGAGATAGCACAATGCCATGTTGATGGTCCTATGTGAGCACTAGGATACTGAAACATGTATGTTTCACTTCCTAACTAGGGAGATACATATCACCTTAGAGGATATAGATAGGATTATCCAAGTTCTTATTAAGGGAGAATAGTAGATGGTGGACATGAAGTACTGCCTTCATGGACCTATTCATGATGAGTGCATGAGAGTGAAAATTGGGATACCTATACTACTATATTCATGAACCCCCATAGTGAGATGAATTATGATGCACACACTTGAACCTTTACTTAATCTAGATGGACAAGTGATACACCCTGATGGGGGATTGATTTACTTGATTCGTGGGATGGTAGAGCACATAAAGGTCTACGCTTGGGGACATTGTATTCTGGCTCATCCTTATTATGATTTGGGCTAAAAAAAAATTGAGAGATAGACAGTATGGTGCACTGCATGCTTCTGCAGGTATGGTTCCTTGAGAATATTAAATGCACTAGCCCTATTGGTTTTATATGTGCTATAGTTGTAGGATATCCATGAGCCTTTGGTTATCATCTACAACACTTGTGGTAGTATGGAGACCTGCATTTTTTGAGGGTGAGATTTGATCGGCTAGAGGAGGATGATATTCTTTAGAGACCTTATCTACTCACACTATAATGGGTAGATCCCATAGGACATCTAAGGAGGATGCAAATGGATAGATTTTTGGTAGGTCAGCATGACTATGTAGTATGTCATTTCTATTATGGGTGAGTCATGCAACAATTTGGGTAGATACAAACACCACTGAGGGTGTGCCCCTTCATTAGGAGATTAGTACAAAGTTCTTGGAGACTAGGTGATATTGTTTGGATCATTATAGACCATGTTGTCTAGAGTGACTCTAATGATTCAAATCGTGATCGACCACCAGCCTCAGACACTAATGATGTTGACAACACTAATGAGAAGGAGGAGGATATGTGTAGGAGAATCATGGAAAAAATAGGCCCTTAAGTGGTAAAAAATTTAGAAAAATAAGAGTTAGGAAACTTGATGTAAAAATTTGAATAATTTATCTATATTATTTCAAAAATTGAATGTATTTTCTAAACTACTAAGTTTTTTTTTAAATCTATTTGGTGAAAATTTGAAATTTCAATGTAGTAGTACTTAGATTTAAGGGAAAAAATAAGAAGTAGGTGTCTATCTAACTACCTTAACAACAATAAAATGATAATTATTTTTTATAAAATATTATATATAAGTAGTGGACTCGTGTCCCAATGTGATGAATATTTTTTGTAATTTTTTTCCAAGTAAATAATTAATTATGATTTTTTTATTACAACTTTTAAAAAATATAAAAACTCATATGTCTGACCACCTTAAGTTGGTCAAAACTTTATGAAATTCGTTTTTATTTTTTTAATCCTATAGTATGCGAAGCATAAAATGTGATATAGTTTTAAAACTATAGATTTTTTTCAATCAGCCTATTAATCAAGACTTTAGTCGTAATTAAAATAGAAAATGAATAATAATTACTTATTAAATTCAAATTATGGCATAGTTTATATTGGTGGAAAGTTGATAATATCCTTTAAAAACCCTTTTCGTTTCATCAATTTTGGGTAAAAAAATTTATCATCCACATACCCAACATATTGCCACTTTTTGGCCCATCATGATCTTGCACATACCTTGGAGTGGTGGTTAGTGACATGAGAATCTCTTGTATTTCCCATGGATGTCCCTATAGGTGATGCATGTCCAACACCAGATGAGGGAGATGAGACAAAGGATAGGGCTGACGATGTACAATACATGACTGCAAATATATTTATTGATGTTATAGATGATGAATATGATTTAGATTTCAATCCTTACTATGAGGGCCAAGATGAAAGAGAGGAGGATGAGGATGAGGACGAGGATGGGGAGGAGTATGAGGAGGACCCACCCCTAAGTGAGGGTGATGAGGTAGTGGTTGAGGATTAGTAAGAGCAGGGAGAGTCCTCACACAATTGTGTGACCGGATCATGTGTAACTTAGCTACAACAAACATCGATAACCATAGTCACAAAGAGGCTAGCACATCCTTCATGCTCCTAGAGAGGATGAGGTTGATATCCCTCAATCGGCTGGAGATCTAGGTGATTATATTTGGTTTTATGCATGTACTTTAGTGTTTATAATTTATGAATATATCATGATGATGTTTACAAATTATGCATTGTTTTTATCTTGCAGGAATGATGAGAGACTATTGAGAGTTCTATACTCATGTT